>CM035839.1:213132969-213464654 GCA_020510985.1 Pholidichthys leucotaenia
TGTTTCAGAGCCCCCGATCTGTCCATGTTGTTATCCCAAACTGCATTAAAATCAGCTCCCAAAATAAATTGGTAATCCACCAATTCAAGTATAGACTGTGTTAGGGTATTGTAAAAATCTGAATTGTGTAAATTTGGAACATAGGCAGAAATCAGCAACACGTAGCCCGTCTAAACATATTTTAGCAATAGCAATTTTCCCCTCTTTATCTCCCCAAGAGTCAATTGAATTGAATTTCAGGTTCCGTTTACAAACCACCATTAACCCGTAGGGGCGGTGCGGTGGCGCAGTGGTTAGCACTGCGGCAGCACAGCAACTCACCCTTGGCCATGGGACCCCTGGTTCGATCCCAGCCCCTGACCAACAGTGATCTGTGTGGAGTTTGTATGTTCTCCCCGTATCTGCGTGGGTTTACTCCTGGAGTTCTCCGGTTTCCTCCCACAGGCCAAAAACATGCAGGTTAGGTTAATTGGAGACTCTAAAGTGGCCCTAGGTGGGAATGTATGTGTGAATGGTAAAGGGATAGCGCCGTACCATGGCTGCTTCATCCATCCAGGTGGATGCCCTCTATTTCCCCTCTGGGGATCAATGAAGTATACAAAATCAAAAAAAAACAAAAAACCTTTTGATTTTGTTGGTGCTGAAGAGCTAGCAGTGGTATGATAAAACTTATTAGCAAAATGACCAACATCTGCAGACAATTAATGTGATTCCCGAATCATGGCAAAATCTATTTTCCTCTTTTGCAAAAAAAATAAAAAATAAAAAAAATCTAATATTATAGCTCTCTTATATGGGGTGTTGAGACCCCTGGCATTGATAGAAATAAAATCAAGGCCTGTCATCATGTTCCAATGTTAAGGTTAGCATTAGAAATTCTCCAAAGTACAAATCCTGGCTTTGGACCCAAACACCCAAAATACCCCCCCCAAAACCCACCAAAAACAAAAAGAAACACAGTAACGAAAATTAGTGAAGTGGAAGTAACCAGTCCTCTCCATCGACCCCATTGGTCCTTATTAGGTGAAACAAAACCTAAATAGAACATTCAACATAACTACACAACCATCATAATAAAGCAATTGGTGTCAAAACCCAACAACTGTCCAAGTAAAAGATTATGAGGAACAATGTTTTTTATAATGTGTCATAATGTCCTTAGACATAGCTGTTCAGTGTGCATGCTTAACACTAGAAGACCCAGACATTAGCCCTCTTGTGGCCACTTGATGGTCCCCCTATGGGTTTTCTAGCCAAAAAGGCCAAATGGCCCCTCTCTGGGTCTTCTAGTGTTAATAAACAAAGCTATAGGGAAAATGAAAAATATCACCTTAAGTATGAGCAGCAACGTCCCCACCGATAAAGAGTTCAGATGTTTTTGATGCACTCCAAGGCCTTCTTCGGGTCTTCAAAACGACGCCTGGTTCCATCTGGAGATGTGAAGAAAAATACGGCTGGATATCCAATATCAAATGGAATCTTTGCTTGGTGAAGCATGAGTTTATATTCAAGGAAAGCCTGCCGACTTGTCCGTGTTGTTCTGGAGAAGTCCTGGTTGAAGCTGATTTTATGCTTTTGCCAGTGCACATTACCACGCTCCCTGGCCAGCCTTCGTACTAGTACTAGTTCTTTCTCCTGAAACCTCAAGAAGTGCACCGCAAAGGGTCTTGGGGGGACTCCTGGTTTCACTGGTGCAAGTGCTCTGTGTGCTCGTTCCAACTCCAACCCATCTTGAAATTTGTTCCCCAAAATCTCTGGGAGTACTTTTCTTAAGAATGAGATTGCATCCCTGTTCTCAACTTTCTCCAGGAATCCGTAAATACGTAGGTTCAGGCGCCTTTCTCTGTCCTCATATTCGGCCAGTTTTGCATTCAATGTTTCAGTATCCGTGACCGGCGGAGAGTCACAGCACTGCCTTTCGGCTTCTTCCAGTGCATCCAAGCGGGCTTCTGTACTGTTTACCCGCATTAGCATGCCCGCTAGCTTCTCTTCAAAAGCTGTGACTGTCTTACTTGTTTCCACTAACTTCATATGTAACTCAGCAAAGTTTTTTGTTCGATCCTCCAGAATTTTCGCTTGGTCCACGGCCATTTGTTTAAGAAACTGCTTCACTTCTTTGTCACCGGAGTGGTCCTCCGTCTGCAGTGGAGACTGGGCAGCTTTAGCAGTGGTGCTAGCAGCAGCATTTCCAGTGGTCTTCAGCAGCGTCTGCTGTGGAGTTGATTCCACGGTACTTTTCTTAGAAGTTGGCATCACGTTTAGTTTCAGGACATTAAAATCTCCCTCAGGAATCAGTTAACTACAGGATAATGACCAGAAAAGCTAAAATTGCTGTGATGGTGGCGGAGGTCTGCTCTTAAGCGGCCATCTGACAAGCTTCTTTCCCGTAAGTCCTACTGTTGCTAATGTTATTAACATGTTAAATTTATGTTGGTTATTGTTGATATCAACTGATTGTAATAAAAATATATTTGTACTAATATTTTATTTAAGTTATATAAATTATCCACCATAGTATCAGTATGTGTCTATGGTTACCGTGGTAACGCACGGAGGAGGGAGCCGACGGTTACAGGGTGTTTCAAATGGAGAAATTTTGTAAAGGGCAGTTAATTTAACTGATATTCCCTGAGAATGGAGCAGGGAGTAGGGAATACAGTTGAAGTACTCTGTGGATCGGAACGTAGCTTATATGTGATGGTTGACATTATTTCATCTAAAGAGGCCAAGTAAAAGCAAGCAAACTGTAGTTTATGAACCGGTTTTGATGACATTTTCAGGAAAGGTGTGTAATGGCACGAGGAACACAGTACTGTAGACAACCTAAGAATGTCTTGCAAGGCACGTTACCCACACGGTATGTTAACACACAACACTGGACATCCATCCATCCATCCATCCATCTTCTTCCGCTTAATCCTTTTTGGGTCGCAGTGGGGCTGGAGCCTATCCCAGCATCTTTGGGCGAGAGGCAGGATACACCCTGGACAGATCGCCAGTCCATCGCAGGGCCAACACAGAGAGACAGACAACCATTCACTCTCACACTGATACCTAAGGACAATTTAGAATTCCCAGTTTGATGCCACTTAACCTATCTTGCATGTTTTTCGCATGTGGGAAGAAATCAGAGAAATCCCAGAGTAAACCCACGTAGACACAGGGAGAACATGCAAACTCCACACAGATCACTGTTGGTCGGGGGCTGGGATCAAACCCAGGATCCCCTGGCCAAGGGTGAGTTGCTGTGCTGCCGCAGTGCTAACCACTCCGCCACCGCGCTGCCCCAGCACTGGACAATGTTTCATTTTTATTACCTCTGTCAAGAGGAGGAGGTAATGTTTTTGCCAGTGTCATACCAAAAAGTACACTGTAATTGTCCATTGTTGACGCATCCAGTAAATCTATGTATTTTTCCATGTAACCTTGGGACTGCATTATTTTAATTGCTTTTAATCCTACATCAAGTTTGTTTCCGGTTCAAAATGCATCATAAGTGTTAAATATATCTTATGCCTAACTCAGTACTGTTTACCTGTTGAAATATATAGTTTACAACTAATATAACCCCATAACTACAATTTGGCACCTGGTGATCAATTTTTGGCAACTGATCATGTTTTGCCACAACACCAGGATTGCTTCATCTGTCTGTCTCTTATCAACATTACTCCAAAATTTATGAACGGGTTTTGATGAAATTTTCAAGAAAGGTGTGTAATGGCATGGGGAACAGATGATTGTATTTTTGTGGTGATCCGAATCACCACCTGGAATCAGGAATTTTTAAGAAAAAATCCTGGGACTGAGGATCGTCACTTCCTTGTGGTAACGTAACGTATCGTCACTTCCTGTTTTGCTGTCTGCCTGTGTGGTTGCTCTCCAGCTATTAGCTATGGCTACTAGCTCTCTTTCCTCTCCTCTGGTGTGCTCTCTCTGTCAGATGTTTAGCTACACCTCTGCCTCTTTTAGCGATAACGGTAAATGTAATAAATGTTGTCTTTTTGAGGCGCTCGAGGCGAGGTTGTCTGATTTGGAATCCCGGCTCCGCTGCATTGAAACACCGTCTGCGCCAGTTAATCTCGACGGACGCCCATTAGCTGCAGCGAAGCTAGCTAGCTTAGGCCCCCCTGTCAGCGGTTCCCCGGCTCTCCTCAGCAGCGAGGAGACTGGGTGGGTGACGGTGAGAAGGAAGCCTAGTCGCAAAGCCCCGGTTCACCACCAACCTGTTCACGTTTCTAATCGTTTTTCCCCGCTCAGCGACACACCCGCTGAGGAAAAAACTCTGATCATTGGCGACTCTGTAGTCAGAAACGTGAACCTAGAGACTCCAGCGGTCATAGTCAAATGCATTCCTGGGGCCAGAGCAGGCGACATCGAGTCAAATCTGAAAATGCTGGCTAAAAGTAACTGTAAATACTCCACAATTGTTATTCACGCCGGCATTAATGACATCCGTCTCCGGCAGTCAGAAGTCACCAAACTTGATGTAGAATCGGTGTGTGACTTTGCAAAAACGATGTCTGCCACTGTAGTATTCTCTGGGCCCCTCCCCAATCTGACCAGTGATGACATGTTTAGTCGCTCGTCATCCTTGAACCGCTGGCTGTCTGTGTGGTGTCCTAAAAATGACGTGGGCTACATTGACAATTGGAGCTCTTTTTGGGGAAAACCTGGTCTTATGAGACGAGACAGCATTCATCCCACTTTGGATGGTGCTTCTCATTTATCTAACAATCTGGCATCTTTTTTATCCAAATTTCCAAAACCATGACTACTCAGAGTTGGGACCAGGAAGCAGAGTCGCAGTCTTACACGCCTCTCTGCAGCTCCTCTTCATCCGCCACCCCTCAGCTTAGCCCCTGTCTTCCCCATCAGAGAATCGTTGTCTGCTCCCTCCAAAGTAAATAAAAATATCATGCATAAGCATCCCAAAGTGATAAAGCAAAACATTGGTAAAACTCAAATTAAACATAAAGCCTCTAAATTGAATGATTTGGCCTCTGTTCCTCCTCATAATTTAAAAATTAAATGTGGTTTGCTAAATATTAGGTCTCTAACTCCCAAGTCTCTGTTAGTCCATGATCTGTTAATTGATCATCAGATTGATTTAATTTCCCTTACAGAGACTTGGTTAGGGCAAGAGGATTATGTTGGTTTAAATGAATCAACTCCCTTTGGTTATTTAAACTGTCAAAATCCCAGAAGTTCTGGTCGTGGAGGAGGAGTAGCAACAATTTACCATTCCAAATTACTAGTTAATGTAAAGCAAAAAACATGTTATAATTCCTTTGAGGGCCTGGTCCTCAGTATTGGGCACTTTAGCAATTTTAGGTTAAACCCAATTTTATTTGCCATAGTTTATCGTCCCCCATCAACCTACTCAGAATTTTTATCCGAATTTGCTGATTTCTTAGCTGATTTAGTGCTGAAATCTGATAGAATAATTATAGTAGGGGACTTTAATATACATGTGGATGTAGATAGTGACTGCCTTAATGTGGCATTTAATTCAATATTAGACTCAATTGGGTTTTCTCAGAAAGTAGGAAATTCTACTCATTACCTCCACCATACATTGGACCTTGTTCTGACATATGGCATAGAAATAGAAAATCTTGTAGTGTCTCCTCATAACCCTGTACTGTCAGACCATTGTCTGTTAACCTTTGATTTTACCATTTCTGACTATTTGGCTCCTAAAGAAAAATATTATTACAGTAGATGCCTCTCAGATGATGCTGTTTCCAAATTTATGCAGATTGTTTCCTCTATGCCATGTGTCAACACAACGGAAATAAGCTATAGACAGCTTGCTCCTTCTGTAATTGATAACATGGTGGATAGTGTTTCAGCTTCTCTGCATCAGGCTCTAGACTTGGTGGCCCCCTTAAAAAAGAAAAAGTCTAATCAGAGATTTCTAACTCCTTGGTTCAACACAGAAACTCGTAGCTTAAAACAGAAGACTCGTCAGTTAGAAAGAAAATGGCGCTCTACTAATTTAGATGAAATCTATTTAGCTTGGAGAAATCATCTTTTAATTTATAAAAAATCTCTTAGAAAAGCTAGAACAAGTTATTACTCTGCATTAATAGAAGAGAACAAGAATAATCCCAGGTTTCTTTTCAGTACTGTAGCCAGGTTGACAAAGAGTCAGGACTCTGTCAATCCTAGCATTCCCTTAGAGCTTACTAGTCAGGACTTTATGAACTTTTTCAATAATAAAATTTCATCCATCAGAGATAAAATCAATCAGATTCTTCCCACAGTTAACTTAAATACTGTAACTACTACAACTCCTTCTTTTGATGTCTGTCTTGATGAGTTTACTCCAATCGACCTTTGTGAGTTAGACAAAATAGTTTCCTCATCCAAACCTTCAACTTGTCTTTTAGACCCTATTCCTACTAGGTTATTTAAAGAAGTCTTCCCACTTATTGGTAGCTTTATTCTTCATATAATCAATTCTTCATTAACTTTAGGCCATGTACCGCAGGCTTTTAAAACAGCTGTAATTAAACCCTTACTCAAAAAGCCAACGCTAGATCCAGGAGCTTTAGCTAACTATAGACCAATCTCTAATCTCCCTTTCATTTCAAAAATCTTAGAAAGAGTTGTTGCTACACAATTATTCGACCACCTGCAGGGAAATGGTTTACTTGAAGAGTTTCAATCTGGGTTTAGAATCCATCATAGTACTGAAACAGCCTTAGCGAAGGTCACTAACGACCTCCTCATTGCATCTGATAATGGACTAGTTTCTGTACTTGTCCTTTTAGACCTTAGTGCAGCTTTTGATACTATCGATCATAATATTCTACTTGATAGATTAGAACACTATGTTGGACTTAATGGAACTTCGTTGCAGTGGTTTAGATCTTATTTATCTGATAGGTTCCAGTTTGTTCATGTAAATAATGAGTTTTCTTTCAACTCAAAGCTTAGTCGTGGAGTTCCACAGGGATCTGTGCTAGGCCCTTCTCTTTTTAGTTTATATATGCTTCCGTTAGGCAACATTATTAGAAAGCACTGTATACATTTTCATTGTTATGCAGATGACACACAATTATACCTGTCAATGAAGCCAGATGATAGTAATCAATTAGCCAAGTTAGAAGCCTGTCTTAAGGAAATCAAAGCTTGGATGACTTGTAATTTCCTGCTATTAAATTCAGATAAGACTGAAGTCATTCTTGTTGGTCCAAAAAACCTTAGAAATTCCTTTCCAAATCAAACTTTCAGTTTGGATGCAGTTACTCTTTCTCTTAATAGCTCTGTGAGGAACCTTGGAGTTATTTTTGATCAGGATTTGTCCTTCAATTCACATATTAAATTTGTTTCTAAGACTGCCTTCTATCATTTGCGTAATATTGCCAAGATTAGGAGCATCTTGTCTCAGAGTGATGCTGAGAAACTGATCCACGCTTTTGTTAGCTCGAGATTAGATTATTGTAATTCTTTATTATCAGGTTGTCCTAAAACATCTTTAAAAAGTCTTCAGCTGATCCAAAATGCTGCAGCAAGAGTTTTAACAGGTATTAGAAAGAGAGATCATATCTCTCCGGTTCTGGCCTCCCTTCATTGGCTTCCCATAGAGTTTAGAATTAAGTTTAAAATCCTTCTTTATACTTACAAAGCTCTAAACAATCAGGCTCCTTTTTATTTAAAAGATCTGATACTACCGTATTATCCTAACAGAGCACTACGCTCCCAAAATGCAGGACTACTTGTAATACCTAGAATCTCCAAAAGTACAATGGGAGGCAGAGCCTTCAGTTATCAAGCTCCTCTCCTGTGGAATCAGCTGCCAATCTGGATTCGGGAGTCAGACTCGATCTCTGTTTTTAAGATTAGGGTTAAAACCTACCTTTTTGATATAGCCTACAATTAGGGAGGGATCATGTGTTTCTGAACCCTCCCTTAGTTATGCTGCTAATAGGTTTAGTCAGCCGGGGGACCTCCAGTAATGCACTGGGCCTCACTCCTTTCCTCACTCTCTATGAAATATTTTTTTTTGCTGGTCATTAACATTTGTTTGTTCTCTCCCATAGATTGAGTCCCCATCGTGCTGTTTGCTCTCTACATGTCTGTTCTTTTCATCTTCTCTGTCCCCTCACCCCCCAGCCAGTCGCAGCAGATGACTGCCCCTCCCTGAGCCTGGTTCTGCTGGAGGTTTCTTCCTGTTAAAAGGGAGTTTTTCCTCTCCACCGTCGCCAAGTGCTTGCTCACAGGGGATCACCTGATTGCTGGGGTCTTTCTGCAACTGTGGGGGTTCCCCCCTACAGTTGATAGTGCTATGAGATGACTGTTGTTGTGAAATGGCGCTATATAAATAAAGTTGAATTGAATTGAATTGAAAAAACAGTATCAACTTGGTTAAATTTTACTTTTGCTGGTACACCAGAATTTTGGTAGCTAAGGTACCTAATACTATTTATTTATTATATCAATAAATCTTATAGAAGGAAACTTGAATTAGTATTTTTCATCAATATCAAATGCAGAAATGTTGCATTTAGAAAACTGCTGCATTTCTAACAATATCATTTGGGGGAAATGAACTGCTTGCCAGAGGTCTGCGCTCTCTGAGTGCTTTTCTTTTTTTTCCACAATATCTTTATTGAACCTTTTTTTTTTTTTTTTTTTTAACAAACATGATACAAACAATCAAACACTAACACTAAAGTACTACAAAAAAAAAAATGCACTAAAAACACCAACAACCACCAACAAAATCAAGTCTTCAACAATGCTCCTCTGTTTAGTCTAGACAATCCAATACATAAGTATACATATTATGTTCACCAGTTTGGAATTTACAAGGTCCACACACATCATTCACCTTCTTCTTCAAGAGTTATGTTTAAATTTTTTACATAATCAATAAAAGGTCTCCATATATTCTCAAACACAATTTCCTTTGATTTCAGTATATATGTTATTCTTTCTAATGGAAGGTTTGTTAACATCTGTCTTAACCACTGAGTCACATCTGGTCTATGAGTCTTTTTCCATAATAGTGCAATACATTTTTTGGCATTAAGCAAACTGAGGTCTATGAATGTTCTTTCACTTTTATTAAAATTATGCTTTTCTGGGTACAGACCCAACAAAAACAGTTTAGGATTCAATATGATTTGTTTTGAGATTATTTTTTCAATTGTTACCCTCACCTCTTCCCAAAACATTCTTATTAATCTACATTCCCATAAACAATGAAATAGGGTTCCTTTACTTTCCATGCATTTTGTGCATGTATCTGGTATATTTTTGTTATATCTATTTAACTCCTCCGGTGTAACATACATCCGCATTAACCATTTGAAATGTATCAATTTAAGGCGTGCATTTATTGATTTGGTTTGAGCTTCTGTACAAGCCAATTCCCATTGTTCCTCTGAAATTTCAGTTTGCAGATCTTCTTTCCAGTAGTTTAATCTTTTCAGTGAATTTTCACTTGAAGATAGTGTCAATGAGTTATAAAACTCTGAAATAATACCCTTTCTTTTACTATCTTTCATCATCATTTTTTCCAAGGATGAATAAATAGGTCGAGTGAGAGCTTTATTTTGATTTGATCGAATAAAGTTTCTAAGTTGAAGATATTTAAAAAAATGTGTTCTATTGAGATTAAATTTGATCCTCAGCTCTTCAAAAGTCATTATGTTGTCTGCACATGGCAAATATAAATCCTGAATCTTTTGTATCCCTTTTAACTGAGTGCTTTTCTAGTTGTTTTCGCTGCTGTTTCTGTCTGTTAGCAGGATCATGCAAAATCTCATTGATGGATTTGGATGAAAATTTTCACCAAAGGTGACCCTTGGCCGAAAGATGAGCTCATTACATGTTGGAGGTGATCCGTGAGCGCATACCTCCGCCAAGGCGCTATCTCACAATGTACAGATGAATGGCGATATGGATGGACAAAGGGACGGAGGGGAGGACAAAGGGAGGGAGGGACGGAGCCTTGGCAGCGGTATGTGCTCTCTGAGTGCCCTCTAGTTTTATTTTTGTTTCACACAATGTCTCAACTTCATTGGAATTTGTGTTTGTACATTCTGTCTTGTCTTGCAAGCAGTTGGTTTGCATCCTGAATGACATTATTAGGCAAGGCAAGTTTATTTGTATGGCACATTTCATGAACAAGACAATTCAAAGTGCTTTACATAAAAACATTAAAGCATTACAGCAAGGTGCAAAAGGAATCTACACATTTGAAGGCCGACGAACCTCCTTTACTTTTACTTTTTATACATAAAAAAAAACACGGACAATGTTTTGACTAATCCAATTAGCCACAGGTTTTGTCAATCCCTTTAAAGAGCGTCAAACTCCTTTTATCAGGGGGGCCTCTAACCCACTCCTTTTTAGACTTATTTCTCTCAAATATCCTGCCTTCATCATGTTGATATCCATTTTAGAAGAGCGGTACAGTCGCTTAAAAATTATCCGTTAATTTCTATTCCATGTCTTTAAACCACCTAAATAAGCAGTTCTTGACATCCTATAACCTTGGACTTGCAATACTAACAATAAAGCAATACTGTTCATAAATATTTTAAAAGCAACAGGACATTCTTGATTTGACTTGAAGAGGCTTGACCACCATCATACTTTGATTGTAGTGACCAGTGTCTGTTACGTGATCTTGTCTTGGGCAGTGAAAATAAGGTCTGCCAGGGGGCGGTGCGCTGCCATGTTCCAGTGTTGGGGCAGGCATGCAGAGCATGACTTAGCCAGTAATCGACCATGACAGTAAACAGGTTAGGTGCAGCAACACAACCTTGCCAAACCCCAGATGCTGTTGGGAAAGCGTCTGACAGTGCCCCATTGATGCGGACACGGCAGGTGGTGTTGGTATAGAGGTCCTGCAAGATTGTGATGTATTTGGGCAGGACCCCAACAACCTTGAGCAAAAGCCATAAGGCATTACAGTCCAGGGAGTCAAACACAGCCTTAAGGTCTATATACAGCCGTGGACAAAATTGTTGGTACCCCTCTGTTAATGAAAGAAAAACCCACAATGGTCACAGAAATAACTTGAATCTGACAAAAGTGGTAATAAATAAAAATTCTATGAAAATCAGACAATGCTTTTGAATTGTGGTTCAACAGAATTACTTTAAAAAAGAAACTCATGAAACAGGCCTGGACAAAAATGATGGTACCCCTAGAAAAGGTTGAAAATAATGTGACCATAGGGACATGTTCAACCAAGATGTGTCCTCTAATTCAGTGGTCCCCAACCCCCGGGCCGCAGACCGGTACCGGTCCGTGGGTCATTTGGTGCTGGGCCGCACAGAAAAAATAAATAACTTGCATTACGTCCGTTTTATTTATTATCTGAGTCTGAATGATGTTTTATTTTGAAAAATTACCGGATTCTCTCCGTTACATCTGTCTATGGCTCACTCTTGACGCACATCAAGACGCTTGTCTCGGTGACGTGATACGTTACCACTAAAATTAAAGGCCATTGCTAAACGGAAGACATTTATTTCTGCACTAGTGAATGAAAAACCCACGTGCAAGAGTGGTTTTGTGCATTTTATTGAACAAAACCCAAAAACGTGTTAATGGGAATGAATGAAGTATGGATGTGTATGTGTGTGAAACACCCGAGCTGCTGAGTGGCCAAGCTGTCAGGGAGTGAAGGACCCAAAGGGCTGCCTGACGTGCCTGATGGAAGATAAATAAATATGTGCATTTTTTTAAAATATTTTTTTAACCAAATTAGGAGTTATTTACTTGTGTTATTAGCATATTTTGGTTATCCCGAGGGAGATCGCTGGCCGGAGTGTTTGAATTATGAGAGCTGCTGCAGAGATTTCTCTCAGAAGAAAAGTCACCGCTGGCAGCACATTTCAGTGACGAGGATTAGGTCGCAAAACTCGCTTATTTGTTCGACATATTCAGCCTGCTCAATGAACTCAATCTGTCACTTCAGTGGAAAATGACAACTGTCTTCAAATTGGCAGATAAAGTAGCTGCATTTAAAACCAAATTGGGTTTGTGGGGACGGCACGTGAATGGAGGTATATTTGACATGTTTCAAACATTAGGGGGGATTTTGGAAGAGACTGAGCCTGAGCCTTCATTCTCCCAGCTGGTGCACGAGCACCTGTCTTTGCTTTTAAAAGAGTTGGAGCGCTACTTCCCAATGACAAAAAATACACAAACTGCCAAAGAATGGATGTGCGACCCATTGTTATTCACGCCGGCATTAATGACATCCATCTCCGGCAGTCGGAAGTCACCAAACTTGATGTAGAATCGGTGTGTGACTTTGCAAAAACGATGTCAGCCACTGTAGTATTCTCTGGGCCCCTCCCCAATCTGACCAGTGATGACATGTTTAGTCGCTCGTCATCCTTGAACCGCTGGCTGTCTGTGTGGTGTCCTAAAAATGACGTGGGCTACATTGACAATTGGAGCTCTTTTTGGGGAAAACCTGGTCTTATGAGACGAGACAGCATTCATCCCACTTTGGATGGTGCTTCTCATTTATCTAACAATCTGGCATCTTTTTTATCCAAATTTCCAAAACCATGACTACTCAGAGTTGGGACCAGGAAGCAGAGTCGCAGTCTTACACGCCTCTCTGCAGCTCCTCTTCATCCGCCACCCCTCAGCTTAGCCCCTGTCTTCCCCATCAGAGAATCGTTGTCGTGCTCCCTCCAAAGTAAATAAAAATATCATGCATAAGCATCCCAAAGTGATAAAGCAAAACATTGGTAAAACTCAAATTAAACATAAAGCCTCTAAATTGAATGATTTGGCCTCTGTTCCTCCTCATAATTTAAAAATTAAATGTGGTTTACTAAATATTAGGTCTCTAACTCCCAAGTCTCTGTTAGTCCATGATCTGTTAATTGATCATCAGATTGATTTAATTTCCCTTACAGAGACTTGGTTAGGGCAAGAGGATTATGTTGGTTTAAATGAATCAACTCCCTTTGGTTATTTAAACTGTCAAAATCCCAGAAGTTCTGGTCGTGGAGGAGGAGTAGCAACAATTTACCATTCCAAATTACTAGTTAATGTAAAGCAAAAAACATGTTATAATTCCTTTGAGGGCCTGGTCCTCAGTATTGGGCACTTTAGCAATTTTAGGTTAAACCCAATTTTATTTGCCATAGTTTATCGTCCCCCATCAACCTACTCAGAATTTTTATCCGAATTTGCTGATTTCTTAGCTGATTTAGTGCTGAAATCTGATAGAATAATTATAGTAGGGGACTTTAATATACATGTGGATGTAGATAGTGACTGCCTTAATGTGGCATTTAATTCAATATTAGACTCAATTGGGTTTTCTCAGAAAGTAGGAAATTCTACTCATTACCTCCACCATACATTGGACCTTGTTCTGACATATGGCATAGAAATAGAAAATCTTGTAGTGTCTCCTCATAACCCTGTACTGTCAGACCATTGTCTGTTAACCTTTGATTTTACCATTTCTGACTATTTGGCTCCTAAAGAAAAATATTATTACAGTAGATGCCTCTCAGATGATGCTGTTTCCAAATTTATGCAGATTGTTTCCTCTATGCCATGTGTCAACTCAACGGAAATAAGCTATAGACAGCTTGCTCCTTCTGTAATTGATAACATGGTGGATAGTGTTTCAGCTTCTCTGCATCAGGCTCTAGACTTGGTGGCCCCCTTAAAAAAGAAAAAGTCTAATCAGAGATTTCTAACTCCTTGGTTCAACACAGAAACTCGTAGCTTAAAACAGAAGACTCGTCAATTAGAAAGAAAAGGGCGCTCTACTAATTTAGATGAAATCTATTTAGCTTGGAGAAATCATCTTTTAATTTATAAAAAATCTCTTAGAAAAGCTAGAACAAGTTATTACTCTGCATTAATAGAAGAGAACAAGAATAATCCCAGGTTTCTTTTCAGTACTGTAGCCAGGTTGACAAAGAGTCAGGACTCTGTCAATCCTAGCATTCCCTTAGAGCTTACTAGTCAGGACTTTATGAACTTTTTCAATAATAAAATTTCATCCATCAGAGATAAAATCAATCAGATTCTTCCCACAGTTAACTTAAATACTGTAACTACTACAACTCCTTCTTTTGATGTCTGTCTTGATGAGTTTACTCCAATCGACCTTTGTGAGTTAGACAAAATAGTTTCCTCATCCAAACCTTCAACTTGTCTTTTAGACCCTATTCCTACTAGGTTATTTAAAGAAGTCTTCCCACTTATTGGTAGCTTTATTCTTCATATAATCAATTCTTCATTAACTTTAGGCCATGTACCGCAGGCTTTTAAAACAGCTGTAATTAAACCCTTACTCAAAAAGCCAACGCTAGATCCAGGAGCTTTAGCTAACTATAGACCAATCTCTAATCTCCCTTTCATTTCAAAAATCTTAGAAAGAGTTGTTGCTACGCAATTATTCGACCACCTGCAGGGAAATGGTTTACTTGAAGAGTTTCAATCTGGGTTTAGAATCCATCATAGTACTGAAACAGCCTTAGCGAAGGTCACTAACGACCTCCTCATTGCATCTGATAATGGACTAGTTTCTGTACTTGTCCTTTTAGACCTTAGTGCAGCTTTTGATACTATCGATCATAATATTCTACTTGATAGATTAGAACACTATGTTGGACTTAATGGAACTTCGTTGCAGTGGTTTAGATCTTATTTATCTGATAGGTTCCAGTTTGTTCATGTAAATAATGAGTTTTCTTTCAACTCAAAGCTTAGTCGTGGAGTTCCACAGGGATCTGTGCTAGGCCCTACTCTTTTTAGTTTATATATGCTTCCGTTAGGCAACATTATTAGAAAGCACTGTATACATTTTCATTGTTATGCAGATGACACACAATTATACCTGTCAATGAAGCCAGATGATAGTAATCAATTAGCCAAGTTAGAAGCCTGTCTTAAGGAAATCAAAGCTTGGATGACTTGTAATTTCCTGCTATTAAATTCAGATAAGACTGAAGTCATTCTTGTTGGTCCAAAAAACCTTAGAAATTCCTTTCCAAATCAAACTTTCAGTTTGGATGCAGTTACTCTTTCTCTTAATAGCTCTGTGAGGAACCTTGGAGTTATTTTTGATCAGGATTTGTCCTTCAATTCACATATTAAATTTGTTTCTAAGACTGCCTTCTATCATTTGCGTAATATTGCCAAGATTAGGAGCATCTTGTCTCAGAGTGATGCTGAGAAACTGATCCACGCTTTTGTTAGCTCGAGATTAGATTATTGTAATTCTTTATTATCAGGTTGTCCTAAAACATCTTTAAAAAGTCTTCAGCTGATCCAAAATGCTGCAGCAAGAGTTTTAACAGGTATTAGAAAGAGAGATCATATCTCTCCGGTTCTGGCCTCCCTTCATTGGCTTCCCATAGAGTTTAGAATTAAGTTTAAAATCCTTCTTCTTACTTACAAAGCTCTAAACAATCAGACTCCTTTTTATTTAAAAGATCTGATACTACCGTATTATCCTAACAGAGCACTACGCTCCCAAAATGCAGGACTACTTGTAATACCTAGAATCTCCAAAAGTACAATGGGAGGCAGAGCCTTCAGTTATCAAGCTCCTCTCCTGTGGAATCAGCTGCCAATCTGGATTCGGGAGTCAGACTCGATCTCTGTTTTTAAGATTAGGGTTAAAACCTACCTTTTTGATATAGCCTACAATTAGGGAGGGATCATGTGTTTCTGAACCCTCCCTTAGTTATGCTGCTAATAGGTTTAGTCAGCCGGGGGACCTCCAGTAATGCACTGGGCCTCACTCCTTTCCTCACTCTCTATGAAATATTTTTTTTTTTTGCTGGTCATTAACATTTGTTTGTTCTCTCCCATAGATTGAGTCCCCATCGTGCTGTTTGCTCTCTACATGTCTGTTCTTTTCATCTTCTCTGTCCCCTCACCCCCCAGCCAGTCGCAGCAGATGACTGCCCCTCCCTGAGCCTGGTTCTGCTGGAGGTTTCTTCCTGTTAAAAGGGAGTTTTTCCTCTCCACCGTCGCCAAGTGCTTGCTCACAGGGGATCACCTGATTGCTGGGGTCTTTCTGCAACTGTGGGGGTTCCCCCCTACAGTTGATGGTGCTATGAGATGACTGTTGTTGTGAAATGGCGCTATATAAATAAAGTTGAATTGAATTGAATTGAATTGAATTTCTCAACAAACCAGGCGAATCCAACATGTCTGTGCAAGAAGAAGTTCAACTGCTTGAGATCGCAAATGACGGCGGCCTTAAAAGTATGTTTGAGACAACAGCTCTGCCGGTGTTCTGGATTAAAGTCATGTCTGAATACTCTGAGATCGCCACAACAGCGCTGAAAACACTGTTGCCATTTCCGACATCCTATCTGTGTGAAGCGGAGTTTTCTGCAGTGACAGCAACCAAAACAAAATTACGAAGCAGACTGGACATAAGCAACACACTTCGGGTGTCATTGTCTCCCATTACCCCTAGATGGGACCATCTCGTAGCAGAGAAACAAGCTCAGGGCTCCCACTGATTCAGCGTTGTGGTGAGTTGTATTTTTCATGCACTTTATATTTGTGTTTTGTGGTGTATTTTATTTTGAAGGCATGCGCAAAAAACGTTACCATAGCGACCAGAGAGTGTTGTGGGCAGAGAGGATGTTACTGATGTTATGTTGTTGTTGTTGCGATGTTAAGAAGACGCTGTTAATAAAGTTGCAAACGAGTATACAGTGGATTCATGTTTATTATTATATTTAGAAAATACCACAGTTTTTATGCCGGTCGTATCATGTTCTTTTGTTGTATTTATCCACCACACCTTAAAGGCCGGTCCCTGAAAATACTGTCTGACATTAAACTGGTCCGTGGTGCAAAAAAGGTTGGGGACTGCTGCTCTAATTAACATCACAGGTGTCTACAAACTTGTAATCAGTCAGTCGGCCTATTTAAAGGGTGACAAGTAGTCACTGTATTGTTTGGTGACATGGTGTTTACCACACTAAACATGGATCAGAGGAAGTAAAGGAGAGATTTGTCTCAGGAGATTAGAAAGAAAATTATAGACAAGCATGTTAAACGTAAAGGTTATAAGACCATCTCCAAGCATCTTGATGTTCCTGTGACTACAGTTGCACATATTATTCAGAAATTTAAGATCCACGGGACTGTGGCCAACCTCCCTGGACGTGGCCGCAGGATGAGACAGATAATACAAATGGTAACAAAAGAAGCCCAGAACAACCTCTAAACACATTCATGATGAACTCCAAGGTCAAGGAACATCAGTGTCAGATTGCACTGTCCGTCATTGTTTGAGCCGAAGTGGACTTCATGGGAGACGACCAAGAAGGACACCACTGTTGAAAACAAATCATAAAAAAGCCAGACTGGAATTTGCCAAACTGCATGTTGACAAGCCACAAAGCTTCTGGGAGAATGTCCTATGGACAGACGAGACAAAACTGGAACTTTTTGGCAAGGCACATCAGCTCTATGTTCACAGACGCAAAAATGAAGCACACCAAGAAAAGAACTCTGTCCCTACTGTGAAACATGGAGGAGGTTCTGTTATGTTGTGGGGCTGCTTTGCTGCGTCTGGCACAGGGTGTCTTGAATGTGTGCAGGGTACAATGAAATCTCAAGACTATCAAGGTATTCTAGAGAGAAATGTGCTGCCCAATGTCAGACAGCTTGGTCTCAGTCGCAGGTCATGGGTCTTGCAACAGGATAATGACCCAAAACACACAGCTAAAAACACCCAAGAATGGCTAAGAGCAAAACACTGGACTATTCTAAAGTGGCCTTCTATGAGCCCTGATCTAAATCCTATTGAACTAACTAACTAACTAACTAACTAACCTGCACTTATATAGCGCTTTTCTAGTCACAAAGACCACTCAAAGCGCTTTCATTAATGCTAACCCTCTATTCTAAGGGCCTATAGGAAACAGATATCTAGGGACAATTTAGAACAGCCAATTAACCTAACATGCATGTTTTTGGCATGTGGGAGGAAACCGGAGAAATCCCGGAGTAAACCCACGCAACACGGGGAGAACATGCAAACTCCACACAGATCACTGTTGGTCGGGGGCTGGGATCGAACCCACGATCCCCACAATCCCCCGGCCAAGGGTAAACTGTGCTGCCGCAGTGCTAACCACTGCGCCACCGTGCAGCCCCACTGCGCCACCGTGCAGTGGGGCTGTGGGGCAGTGCTCCTTCCACATCTGTGGAAGGAGCTGAAACATGTCGTCTGGAGAAGGCACCCTTCAAACCTGAGACAACTGGAGCAGTTTGCTCATGAGGAGTGGGCCACAATACCTGCTGAGAGGTGCAGAAGTCTCATTGACAGTTACAGAAATCGTTTGATTGCAGTGATTGCCTCAAAAGGTTGTGCAACAAAATATTAAGTTAAGGGTACCATCATTTTTGTCCAGGCCTGTTTCATGAGTTTGCTTTTTAAAATAATTCTGTTGAACCACAATTCAAAAGCATTGTCTGATTTTCATTGGTTAATTTTCATAGACTTTTTATTTATTACCACTTTTGTCTGGTTCAAGTTATTTCTGTGACCATTGTGGGTTTTTCTTTCATTAACAGAGGGGTACCAGCAATTTTGTCCACATGTGTAGCTGCAATCAGGGGCTGGCGAAACTGCTGTCTATGCTGTGCGAGGACCCTGAGCACATAGATGTAGTCAGTGGTGAGACGCCTTGGTGTAAAGCCAGCTTACTGAGGGTGGCGCTTGGCAAGAAGTAGCAGCTGCATTTGACGCAGAATGATGTAGATGACAGCTTTTGATGGTATAGAGAGGAGGATGATCGGATGGCAGTTGGCCATTTTTTTTTTTTTTTTTTTTTTTTTTTTTTTTTTTAATATTACTTATTTTGTACCCGTAGGTAGATTTGTTTTTGCAGTCTGGTGACAAGCCACCAGCTGCCGGTCGCTGCGTGCGCAAGCGCCCCTTATCCCTAACCTGCATGTTTTTGGCATGTGGGAGGAAACCGGAGAAATCCCGGAGTAAACCCACGCAACATGGGGAGAACATGCAAACTCCACACAGATCACTGTTGGCCGGGGGCAGGGATCGAACCCACGATCCCCGCAATCCCCCGGCCGAGGGTAAACTGTGCTGCCACAGTGCTAACCACTGCGCCACCGTGCAGCCCACAACCGTGTTGTGCCGGTCTCCTTTGTTCTTTTTTGTAACTTAGATTTTTATTCATTTTTCATCATATATATCACATTCTACATTTAAAAAACAAAGGGGTTAGGGTAGGGAAAAAGAAAAAAAAAAAAAAAAGGAAAAGAAAAAAAAAAATTAAAAATTAAAAAATAAAAAAAAAATAAATAAATAAATAAATAAAAAATAAAAGGGGGGGGGACAAATGTTGGAGCATCAAGTTTTTAGTTTCCTTCTCTTAATTCTTCTGGTTTTTTCAGTGTCTTTGGTTATTCTTTCAATTTCTGCCTCGTTGTTGCACTTTGTAGTGTGTCCATTTCCGCCATTTTTTCTCCCATATTCCTTCTTGCATTCTTCGTCGATATGTTAGTTTTTCCATCATACGTATGTCCTCAACAATGTCAGTCCATTGTTCTTGGTCAGGAAGAACTTCTGATCGCCATTTTTTTGTGATAGTTTTTTTACATGCAATCAACAAGATTTTAACTAGATATCTGTCCTCAGCCTGTATAACATTGTCTTTTTTAAGATCACATAAGTACATCAGGTTACAGTTCATTGGTATATTATATCCTAATATCCTCTGTATTGTCACATGCATAGATTTCCAAAATGATGATATTTTGTAGCATTTCCAAAACATATGTGAGTGGTCTGCATTTTGAGCCCCACATCCCCTCCAGCATATAGATTGGGTATTTGTATATTTTCCTTGAATCTGTGGTGTAATGAAAAAGCGAATCAGGTTTTTCCATCCAAATTCCCTCCATGCCCTTGAATTTGTTGATGTGTGTTGTGTTTTCCATATTTCCTGCCAGCTTTCTTCTGTTATGTTTAAATTGAGCTCTTTCTCCCATTTCTCCTTTATATAGTTACTTGTATGATTGTTTGTCATAAGTTTCTGATATAGTTTTGAAATAATTCTTATTTTATTTCCTGCATATGAGCTTAAAATAAGTTGTATAATCTCGTTCACATCTGTTTGGAGGTTATGCCTAATCTTCTTCATATAGTAATCTCTCATCTGCAGATATCTGAAAAATTCCGATCTTTCTAATTTAAATTTTCTCCTGATATTTACAAAGCTCCCGAGATCTTTTTTTCCGATATTGCCCCATGCTGTGATTCCCTTGTTCACCAGATTTTTGTATCCCCTATCTTGTTTTGCCGGTTCAAACTGACTGTCAAATGCTACCCATTTCAATAGTTTTATGTCTTCCCTTATATTATATTTTTGTACTATTTTATACCACAGTTCTAAAGTAAATTTAGTGATTGGGTCTATTTGTTTGATTTGCTTATATGCATCTTTATCCCCTATTATGCTTTGTACTGGGAGTCCCTCAATTTCCTTTTCCATTTCTTTCCATTTTGCCTCATATCCCTCGTCGCACCAACATATGATATATCTTATTTGTGCTGAGTAGTAATATTCCTTTAGACTCGGTAGGCCCATGCCTCCTTTCTCTTTTGGTAATTGGAGGGTTTTATATTTCACTCTTGGTTTTTTACCTCCCCAAACAAATCTCGATATCATCCTGTCCCACTTTGAGAATTGGGCATCTGGAATCTCTGTTGGTATAGCCTGGAAGAGGTAAAGTAATCTAGGTTGTATGCTGATTTTGACTGTCTCAATTTTTGAATTCAGATCCATATTTAAGATTGACCATCTATCAATATCTTTTTTTATTTCTTATTCCAACCTATCATAGTTTGCTTTATATATTTTGCTTAGGTCTTTAGGTATGTTCACTCCAAGGTATTTTATTTCTTTTTGGTTCCAGTTTAGTTTGATCTTATCAGTTATCTGGTTTAGAGGGTTATAGTGGAATGTCAGTATTTGTGTTTTTGTTATGTTTATCTTGTATCCTGATAATTTTCCAAAATTTTCTATCAAGTTCATCATTTCCATTATTGATTTATCTGGTTGTTCAAGGTAAACTATAATATCGTCTGCAAATAGCCCAATCTTGTGTTCCGCCCCCTTTATTGTTACACCTTTTAATTTCTTATTTTGTCGTATCGCTTGAGCCAATGGTTCTATGAACAGAGCAAACAAGGTGGGCGATAAGCAGCATCCCTGCCTAGTTGATCTTTGTATATTTACTTTGTCTGTTAAGCTACCGTTTATCTTGATTCTTGCCACAGGTTCTTGATATAGCGTCCTTATGCATTGTACTGATTTTTCGTTAAATCCAAAGCGCTCCAGTACACTATATAGGAATTTCCAGTTAACCCTGTCAAATGCTTTTTCTGCGTCTAAACTCATTATTACTGCGCTTTTCTTTTCTTTATGTATTTGGTTAATTATATGTATTGTTCTCCTGATATTGTCATGTGTTTGGCGTCCCTCTATGAATCCAGTTTGATCATCTTCTATCAATTCCGTCAAGAATGTCTTTATTCGTTTACATATAATTGTTGTGTATATTTTATAATCTACATTTAATAAAGAGATTGGTCTATAGTTTCCGCATTGTTCTTTATCTTTCCCTGGTTTTAAAATAACTGAAATGATTGCTTCGTTCCATGATGGAGGTATTTTGTTGTTGTTCAGCGTCCAATTAAATGACTTTAGGAGTTGTGGCGTGAGTTCTTCTATAAACAGTTTATAAAACTCAGATGGGTATCCATCACTACCTGGTGATTTACCATTTTTAAGTGACTTAATCACATCTCTGATCTCTTGTGTTGTTATTTCTGCTGTTAGTTTTTCATTTTGTTGATTTCCTATTGATGGCAAGTCCAATGTGTCTAGAAATTTTTTGATATCTTTAGTATTTGTTTCTTCAGGTTGCGAGTATAGTTCTTGGTAGAAATTATGGAAAATTTCTTCGATGTTTTCTGGGTTAACTGTGGTTTTATTTGTGGTGGGGTCTTTAATCTTGTATACATTATTCATTGTTTGTTGTTTTCTTAACCGTTTTGCCAGCAGTTTTGTGGCTTTTGGCCCCGTTTCATAATATTTTTGCTTTAGATATCTATTTTTCCTTTCAATTTCATCCATTTGTGTTTCTTTTATCTTTGTTTTTTCTTCTTTAATTTCTTGATATATTTTTGGATCATTTGTGCTTTGATGTTTACGTTCTAATTCCCTCAGTCTCTCACATCTTTGTTCATACGCTTCCAGTTTAGTCTTATTTGCTTTTCCTGTTTCAACAATTAATTTACCCCTTAACACGGCTTTTAGTGCATCCCATAGTATTGTTGGGTCCACTTCTTCATTGTCATTCTCTTGGATATATTCGTTTATGTTTATTTTTATTCTTTCTTTCATTTTCTCATCATTTAACAGTCCTACGTTAAGTTTCCATGTTGTTTGTCATTTTCTATTGTTTAAATATATTTCCATGTATATAGGATTATGATCTGATATTTCTGCCCCTCCAATCCAACAATTTCTCACCCTGTGTCTGTCACCTTCATTCATAAGGAAGTAATCTATTCTAGAGTGTACTTTATGGGCTGCTGAATAATGTGTATAGTCTTTTTCGAGTGGGTGTAGGTCCCTCCATATGTCTACCATACCCATTTCTGCCAGTGAGGTTCTTATGAACTTTGTTACATGTTTTTTTGTCTTCTTAACACTTGTTGTGTCAACTTTATGATCCATGACAGCATTTAAGTCTCCTCCACAAATTAGGACTCCTTCACTGTGTGTTGCTATGAGATCAAACAGATGTTGAAAAAAACCCTTGTCACTTTCTGGTGGGGCATAGATGTTCACTAATGTGATCTGCATACCATCTATTCTTCCCTTTATTATTACATACCTGCCTTCTTTATCCTGGATTTCCTGTTCACTTTCAAATTGTATTTTGTTTGAGATTAGTATCATAACCCCCCTTTTTGCTCCTCCCTTAAATGAACTGTAGTAGGAGTTCTTATAGCCAAATCTCTTTAGTTTCACATGTTCTGCCTTGCTCAAATGTGTCTCTTGCATAAATATAATTTCAGCTTTTTCCTTCTTGAATTTTCTTATTATTCTTTCCCTTTTCACAGGTGAGTTCAGACCATTCACGTTTAGTGTCATTATCTTAAGATTTTTACCCATATTCATGTTTTTCCATTTTTTTAACTTGTGCTCCTAGCCCCTTTAACAACAAAAATAACACATATTTATATAAAAACACATTAAAAAAACTCGACCTCCGTACTTTGGGCCTTTCTTCTGCCCACTGGTCCCTGTTGGTGGGTGGGGGGTTTGTCTTCACAGAGTGAAGGGCCCTCCCTAGACTTCTAATTACTATCAAAGTAATAGTCATAAGTCTAGAAATGTCCAACAAATATCACTTAAACCTCTCCTAGCCGTCTGTTTCTCTTTTACCTTGACTTCTTGGCCTTCATTTCTTCTGTGCCTTTCTTAATCTTTGTTATGATCTAGGCTTTCAGTTGAAAGCCTTGTAGCTTGTCCTGGGCCCGCTGCTCTACGTCTCTCCCCCTTCTTCCGCCGTTCACTCGTCTCCACTCCGTCTGTCGTGGTGCGTTCAGGGCCGCCGCTGCTCCAGCCGTCTCCTTCGGCACGCTCACCTCAAGGCCCCGCTCCATCATATCCCGCGCTGCCTCTTCGGCCGTGTTGTAGGTTCTTGTGCCTTCCTCCCAATGAATCCTCATTTTCGTTAGCGGCGTTTGGAATCTAATTTTTTTCTCTTTCAGCGTTTTTTTAATGTTGGCATATTTCTTCCGCTGCTGCACGATTTCTGTCGGGTAGTCATGGTCAAAAAATACCTGTTTGTCGCCGATTCGTATCTTTTTTTTCCATGCTTGCGTCAGGATTCTTTCCTTTATGTCATATTTCACAAAGTTTACCACAACTGACCTGGGTGGAGAGTTTGTTTTCGGGTTCTGTGCCGGTGTTCTGTGCGCCCGTTGAATCTGCAGATCCGTTTCTCTGGGTATTTCCAGTTCTTTTTTTAAGAACTGATCCATGAATTTTGTCATCGAGTTGCCTTCAATGCCCTCCGGAATTCCAAAGATGCGCATATTGCTTCGTCGGGATCTGCTCTCCAAGTCGTTTATTTTCTCCTGCATCCTCTGCGTTTGCGTCGTCAGGGTCTGTAGTTGCTCGTTTGCCTCGCTTTTCCAATCTTCTAGTTCCGAAATTCGGGTCTGCGCTTCTGTCATACACGCCCGCTGGGAGCGCAGCTCCTCCATGTTTTCCGTTAATTTACGCTCCATTTCTCTTCGGAGGTCCATGATTTCCTCCTTAATTTCTTTTTTCAGTTCCTCCTTAAGAGCCGCTAAATCCTGTTGTAGCTGTCGCTTGAATTCTCTTAACTCTTCACCCAAACTGGCGATGCCAGCGTTCATGTTGTCGAGTCTGGTGTCCTCCATTTTCTCTGCTGTAGACATCTCGTTTTTTTGGGCTTTGCGTACAGCGGTTTTTCCTGCGTTGTTGGAGAGGAATTCTTCAATTTTACCCTGTTTTTGTCCTTGTGCCCGGTTCCTTCGTGTTTTCATCCCTTAGTTTATTGATTCGTTTATGTCGAGTTGGCCATTTACCGATGATTTTTAATCCGGCTAGGGAGAGCTCTTTGTTTAAGTGTTATGTCTCTCCGCCATCTTCCTGGAAGTCTACCGGTCTCCTTTGTTCTTAAAGAATGATAAGATGAGTCCCTCTTTCCATTCCCTGGGTACACACTCAGCATCATACATGAGCCGGCAGAGATGTTGAAACTGGGGGATGACAACATTTACAGCAGCCTTCAGTAGCTCTGCAGTAATGTCCTCAGCACCTGGGGCATATGCAGAAGGCATCTTCATGAAGACATTTGAGGACCCATCCATCAGTTATCTGGGGATCCGGGTCATGAGGGCATCAGTCCAGGCAGAGCAGCCCAGGCTTCTGCCCGGTTCACATGGCTCCATGATCCCTCCTGCAGGTGGTGATCCCACTGGAGGGCGGACCCATGTGGCTCCTTTGGGTACACTGGGTCCTTGATGTACTACTACTACTATTACTAGTGCAAGGACACAGCAACAACAGTGTTATTCACCTCGGATCCCGTGATTAGATATTATGTTTCCAGATCTCCCTATCCAGCATGGCAGTTTGAAGTTCTTGAGTGTCATGTAGGCATGTGTCTCTAAGCATTGTTGCTATGTAATTGGCCTGTTTTCCACCCCTCCTTTTACTACCCTGTGTGGGTTCCCAAAGTATAAGTGGGTTGGCTGCCATATCATCATAAAGGGTCCTTGTAACATTTTTTCATGGAGATCTACTGGACCGCTCTTAGTCTGGCCCTTCACTCAGGACCAGTTTGCCTTAGGAGACCCTATCGGGGGCAAGTTACCCCTGACAACATAGCTCCTGGGATCATTCGGGCACTCAAACCGCTCCACCGCAATAAGGTGCCAATCCACAAAGGGGCTTTCTAGGACCCTTTTCATGTAATTTCAGGTTTAATCCTGAAAGAATTAAAAAAAAAGATTTTATTTATTTTAATAAGAACAGAGGCAGCGGAGCTGGAGGTGGCAGAGTTGAAGATGCCAAGATTCTCATTAAGAGTGACTAGGAGGGACAGGATTAGAAATTAGTATATCAGAGGGACAGCTCAGGTTGAGCGGTTTGGAGACAAAGTAAGAGAGGCAAGGCTGAGATGATTTGGACATGTGCAGGGGAGGGATAGTGGATATGTTGGATCCTCAGTGCCCAACCATAAGCCTTAAGCCATAAGTTTTACACTGATAAAAGTTTGTGTGTGTGGGGGGGGCGGGGGTAAATTGTGTTTTATTTCAATCTGTGAAGCACTTTGCATTGCATCTTTTTGTATGAAAAGTGCTATATAAATAAAGCTTTGATTGATTGATTGATTGATTGAACAAAGGATGTTGAAGATGAAGCTGCCCGGCAGGAGAAAAAGAGGAAGACCACAGGGAAGATTCATGGATGTAGTGGAGGACATGGAGAGGGTTGGTGTTACAGAGGAAGATGCAAAGGATAGGGTGAGATGGAGGCAGATGATCCGCTGTGGCGCGACCCCTAAAGGGAGCAGCCAGAAGAAAACGACAAGCCCAGGGAACGTGTTTTTTTTTATTTCCTCGTCTGTAGCTAGACAGCTGTGAGTCAGATGTCTTCTCTGTGTACGCCACCCCGTGAAGTAATAAGTGATCATTTTCTCTATTCACCGCCGTAATTCCTGTCAAAGCCTTCTGTCTCTCTAGAGCCCTCCTGAGATGAGGGGATACAACCCCTAGTATCAGAAATAAAATGAAATTATTTTTGGAACTTAACGTATATGTTCCTTTTGTGTTTTTATTAGTCATTCTTAGATGATTATCTTCTATAACTGATATTATTCATTTGTACCTGGTGTCACATCATACTCTATGCCACATCTGCTACCATTTCCCATAGGCATGCATTTCCTTGTTAAATAGATAAACTCACATTTTTTTTCCATTGTAGAGTGTTTAATTTAAGAAAAGTTTTGTGTACAATGCTCTTATGTAAGTTTTTAATTTTGAGCTCTGAAAAACCCCTGAAGGGGACATTGGAATCACCTTCAGTCACACTCTGGAAGTGTTTGTCTCATTTTGAGTCCATGAAACCTACATATGTGTCTATTGTGAGTGTACTGTTATCACTACGTGTTATATACACTGGGGTATGTTAACGCAGATCAACAGCAAGCCAAACTCGTTTTTCACGAGCCAGGAAACCAAGCGTCCTGCTCACTTTATTCAGTCTCCTTAGACAGCTTACAGTACCTTACAACTGTGGCTCGAAGCTTGTTGAAAAGCCCTAGTGAAACTGAAAAGAAATAAAAAACAGAAAATAAATACATATAATTAAGCTAGCGGGCCCCTGGGGTAAGACTAATTCCTGGAATAAAACAGAGAACACAATACACTAAACAAGCTAGCGGGGCCCTGGGATAAGACTAATTCCTGAAACAATATACTCTAAAAACGATACAAAACTCACGTATGACAAAACTTATAAAACCAACATAACACTATTGGACTTACAGCCATTGCTTTCGAAGGTGTAGGAAAAGGGTTAAACACACAGGAGGAACGTTTTCAGAAATTCGCGGGCAGGTTAATGCTCATCTGCCTTTTTTTTTCTTCTCTCAACAATGTCCGCTTCTCCTACCCATAAACCACAGCGGCAACTGGCTGCGCTTTCAATATAAAGTACAAGCAAATTACTAATAACTATACAGAAATTATATTTAACACAACGACTATTTAAATGACATGAATTACAGTGATCCCTCACTTATCGCGGTTAATGGGTTCCAGAACCGACCGCGAAAAGTGAAAAACCGCGAAGTAGCGTCACCCCTAATGACGTCACCCATAAATAATACGTACGTTCATTCTCTCACTCTCTCTCTCATATGATACGTGTGTGTGTGTGTGTGTGTGTACATACATACGTAGATGTAAATAAAGTGTACATAAATATGTTTTTAGAACTCTTTTATTCTTATAACAAGAAACGTAACTCAAGATGAAGATGATTTACTGCACAGGTTAATGAGAGCTTTACTGCTCCTCAGGTGACGCCTCATCGTGAGGTGCTAGAGGCGCAGGATCGTCGAGGGCAGCTTCCGATAGAGCTGGAGAAGCTGCAGGAGGCGGCGTAGTGGCTCGACGGGAAGACTATTTCGCACAAAAAGGCACAAGAGAACAGCGAAAAGTTCCACGCGGCGAGACTAAGCAACACGAGCGATAAAGAACAATGAATGCGGTCTTCCTTCGCTGGGTATGAGCGCTCGGCAGGGAGAGAAGCTGGGTAAAACGTCTCGGCCAGTCAGCTTGCGAGATTCCCGAGCCGAGCCAACACGAGAACAGCGAACAGAGAGGTGGATTTTGAGTTGTGCAGACTCTCCATGTTGATACCTGATGTTCTAATGTAGTCTCCCTGCCTTCTGCTAGCGCCCGCCCATTTTTTCTCAATTTTGAATTTTTTTTTTTTTTCCACAATATCTTTATTGAACCTTTTTTTTTTTTTTTAACAAACATGATACAAACAATCAAACACTAACACTAAAGTACTACAAAAAAAAAAAAAAAATGCACTAAAAACACCAACAACCACCAACAAAATCAAGTCTTCAACAATGCTCCTCTGTTTAGTCTAGACAATCCAATACATAAGTATACATATTATGTTCACCAGTTTGGAATTTACAAGGTCCACACACATCATTCACCTTCTTCTTCAAGAGTTATGTTTAAATTTTTTACATAATCAATAAAAGGTCTCCATATATTCTCAAACACAATTTCCTTTGATTTTAGTATATATGTTATTCTTTCTAATGGAAGGTTTGTTAACATCTGTCTTAACCACTGAGTCACATCTGGTCTATGAGTCTTTTTCCATAATAGTGCAATACATTTTTTGGCATTAAGCAAACTGAGGTCTATGAATGTTCTTTCACTTTTATTAAAATTATGCTTTTCTGGGTACAGACCCAACAAAAACAGTTTAGGATTCAATATGATTTGTTTTGAGATTATTTTTTCAATTGTTACCCTCACCTCTTCCCAAAACATTCTTATTAATCTACATTCCCATAAACAATGAAATAGGGTTCCTTTACTTTCCATGCATTTTGTGCATGTATCTGGTATATTTTTGTTATATCTATTTAACTCCTCCGGTGTAACATACATCCGCATTAACCATTTGAAATGTATCAATTTAAGGCGTGCATTTATTGATTTGGTTTGAGCTTCTGTACAAGCCAATTCCCATTGTTCCTCTGAAATTTCAATTTGCAGATCTTCTTTCCAGTAGTTTAATCTTTTCAGTGAATTTTCACTTGAAGATAGTGTCAGTGAGTTATAAAACTCTGAAATAATACCCTTTCTTTTACTATCTTTCATCATCATTTTTTCCAAGGATGAATAAATAGGTCGAGTGAGAGCTTTATTTTGATTTGATCGAATAAAGTTTCTAAGTTGAAGATATTTAAAAAAATGTGTTCTATTGAGATTAAATTTGATCCTCAGCTCTTCAAAAGACATTATGTTGTCTGCACACGGCAAATATAAATCCTGAATCTTTTGTATCCCTTTTAAATTCCATACTTTAAATACAGCGTCCGCTCTCCCTGGTTTAAAATATTGATTACCCCATATTGGACTAAATTGTGACAATAACTGTGGTTCTTTTAAATAGTTTTTAGCTTCACACCATATTTTGATCATATGCTTTACAAATGGATTTTTAACTTGTTTTTGTAATTTTTTTGCCGAATCTGAGTATATGAATATGGGAAGAGGTAAAGGTAAATTGTATGATTCCATTTCAGTCCAGTGAGGGAGATCATTTGATGAAAAATAATATGTCATAGACCTCAGTTGTGCCGACCAATAATACAACATAAAATTTGGACATTTCAGACCTCCACGATCAAATGGTAAATATAATAAAGACAAACGTAATCTAGCCCTCCTGTTGTTCCATATAAATTCCACTAACTTTTTTTTTATTCTTGAGAATAGATCTAAAGGTGGTGATAAGGGAATGTATTGAAATAAATAAAGTATTTTAGGTAAAATATTACTTTTAAGTATATTGATTCTCCCGATCATCGACATTGGTAGTGACATCCATCTCTGAGTTAACTCATTGATATCTGACATTAAGGCTTCATAGTTGACACTGGCGACTGATTCTAGCTTAGGCATAATTTGGATTCCTAAATATTTAAACTGATTTACAACATTGAATTGATTTACCTCAGGGGCTGGGTAATTTCTCTGGGTCTCATTTAGCATTAATATTGAAGATTTAGTTTTATTTATTTTATATCCTGATATTTCCCCAAAGTTCTTTATTAAATTCAACAAGGTTGGAATTGATTTTTTTAGACTCGACATAAACAAAATTATGTCATCGGCGTACAGGGAGATTTTATGTTCTGTTGGTCCAACTTTAATTCCATATATTTGTGAATGTAAACGTATCGCTATCGCTAAAGGTTCAATTGCCATAGTAAACAGTAAAGGTGAAAGTGGACAGCCTTGTCGACATCCTCTATTGATTTTTATTGGTTTTGAAATATTGTTATTTGTTAGGATTTCTGCTGTAGCATTATTGTATATTATTTGAACCCATTTTATGAAATTATTTCCAAGTCCAAACCTTTGTAGGACTTCAAAAAGAAAGGGCCATTCAACTCTATCAAAGGCCTTTTCGGCGTCCAATGATAGGAGAGCTGTATCCGGTGCTTCTTTATTAAAATAAATAATATTAAATAGTCTTCTTACATTATGGAAGCCTTGTCTACCCTTTATAAAGCCATTCTGATCTCGATTAATAATATTTGGTAAAATTTCTTGTATTCGTCTTGCTAAAATTTTACAGATTATCTTAAGGTCGGCGTTTAATAGGCTTATTGGTCTCATATTTTCACATTTATTAGAGGGCTTACCTGGTTTTGGCAGCAGTATAATTAAGGCATTATTTATGTATGATGGTAAATTATTATTTTGAAATGCTTCTAAAACCATTTCCAAAAAAGGTTTTATTAATTTATTCTTAAATTTTTTATAAAGGTCAACTGGAAGACCATCTGGTCCTGCACTTTTTCCTGATTTCATATTATCAATGGCTAGCCCAACTTCTTCTTGACTAATTTTAGAATCCAATATCTCCCTGTTTTCATTTGGAATACACGGTATAGATAGTTCGTTCAAAAACCCATTTAGTTTTGTTAAATCAGGTTCATTTTTGGTATCATATAATTTTTCATAGTAATCTCTAAAGGCTCTATTAATTTCTAAAGGATCTATAACTACCTGTCCATTACTTATAATACTGGTAATTGGTGTTTTAATTTCCAATTGTTTAATCTGCCATGCTAATAATTTTCCTGATTTTTCACCTTGTTCATAAAAAGATTGTTTCAATCTTAGAAGACTCGAGGCAGCTCTATTCGCTGATTTTTTGTCGTATTCAGCTCTCAAAATCAGTAATTCATTCTCCAACCTTGGGTCACTTCCTGCATACACTTTTTCCTGAAGATTTTTTATTTTATGTTCCAATTTAGCTCTCTCCTCTCGAGTCTTCTTAGATTTTGATCCTGTATAACTAATAATATGTCCCCTAATAAAAGCTTTGAAAGCCTCCCACTTTACACATGCTGATGTTTGTGTAGTATTGATGTCAAAGAACTCGTCTATCTGTTTTTCTATATACTTGACAAATTCCTCATCCTGAAGCCATTTATGCTGAAATTGCCATCTACCTGATTCCTTTGTCAATTTTTTATCTACATATATTAGACAACAGGGTGCATGATCAGAGATCACGATGTTATCATAAAAGCAGTTTTGAATCTTGGACCTTAATTCTGTGGAAATCAAAAAATAATCAATACGTGAGAATGTCTTGTAGGTACTGGAATAACAAGAATAGGCTTTAACTTGTGGTTTCATTTCTCTCCATATATCTAACAATCTCAATTCTTTCATAAAATGATTAATAGTCATCCTACATCCAATGTGCGTACAATCCAGTCCTGTTGATCTATCCACACCTGGATTCAATGTACAATTAAAATCCCCTGCTATTATATGTTGCCCTGTAAGTGATGATAAGATGAGAAATAAATTAGCAAAGAACTTCTGGTCATCTATATTGGGACCATATAAGTTCACAAGATTTATATTTTCTAATAGCAAAGAACCTTGAATGATTACATATCTTCCAAATTTGTCTCCAATTACATTTTTCACTTGAAAAGGAACTGATTTATGTATGAGAGTCATAACTCCCCTGGCCCGGGATGAAAATGAAGAGGTGAATACACTTCCCTGCCATCTACTCCTAATTCTTTTAACATCCTCCTCTATCAGATGAGTTTCTTGTAAAAACACAATTCTTGAACCCATGTCCTTTATTTTATTCATAACTTGTTTAAGTTTTTTTAAATTTTGTAGACCTCTGCAATTCCATGAAGTTAAATTAAGATTAACACTTTGGTCCATGATCAATAGAGAGTTTGGGATTACCTTGCAGTGTAAACATGCTCATACAGAGAAGCAAAAACATGAGTGGTTGAACATTCATCCTACAAACTACACACAAACAAATTTCCCCTTCCCACAGTTGTGGGAAACCCCCCAAAATCAAAAGAAAAATTCTGTCTCCCGATATAGCCATCGACTGTTCCACACCCACGGGGAACAGCCTAAGCCACTCCTTCTTCATCCTCCCAATCACCCTAACTCTACTGCTTTTAATGACGTAACATTAACTCTCCTCTGTAGTTTTCCAACTTAACTCCAAAATTTTTAACAACTTTGTACATCATAGTTTGTTTTTTTTTTGTTTGTTTTGTTTTGTTTTTTTTAATATATAATACAATCTATATTTTGTAAACTTACTATTTACTTCAAGTCAGTCAGATGCCTGTGCAAATGCTTAATTATTCTACCTTATATTTTGTTCATGCTTAGCTCCCACCAGTCTCTTCTTCTTCTTTGATCTTCTTGATGAACTCCTGCGCCTCCTCTGGGGTCTTGAAGATGTGGGTTCTGCCCTCATACGTGGTCAGCAGTCTCGCAGGATAGATTACACCATGACGAATCCCAAGGTTGCGCAGCTCCTTACGTACGGGATCAAACTGCTTCCTCAATTGCTGGATTCCTGTGGCCAAATCTGGGTAGAACCGCACCTGCTGGTCCTGGTGTTTAATCTCTCCTTTTTTAGCTCGTGCAGCGTTGAAGATCTTCATCCTGTCTCTGTTGCTAAGAAACTTCATAATTAAGGTCCTCGGCGGTCCCTTATCTCTCCGTGGGCCAATACGATGTGCTTTTTCCAGAACCACTGCTGATTGCAACTCCTCGCTGCCCAGCACCTCCGGAATCCACTTTTCCAGAAAGGAACATACGTCCCGACCTTCTGATTCCTCTGGAAGACCCACCAGCCTCAAATTATTCTGTCTCGACCGAGATTCCAAATCCAAAATATTATCTTCCAGAGATTTATTTTTTTTTTTCCAAAGTGCGCACCTTTAATTGAAGACGGGTGACGTCATCTTCAGCACTAGCGAGACGGAGCTCCATCTGCGCCGTTCGTTCTACACAGTCACCCAATTCCTTTCTTATTCCTTCCAACGCTGTCATAATCCCATCAAATCTAGAGGAAAAGTCCGCTCTCATTGAACTCATGGCAGCCATCAGCGCATCTGCGCCTCCCCGCGCAGAAATCGCACCGCCGCCAGCCTCCTCCGCCATATATGGAGCCTTGTTTGCTGCGTCACAGACCTGAAAGTCCGTTAATTTGGACTGTTTCGGCGGCTCGCTTTTTCCTTTTCCTGGTTTTCCAGCCTTAGGCTTCGCCGACATATCCTCGCCCAAATGCTGGGATACGTTCTGTCCCAAATGAGAGAGTTATTTGCCGATTTTTTTTCTCCAGGAGCAGAGCAGAGCGAGACACGTCCGTCCTACGTGGCAGCCATAACCGGAAGTCCTCAATTTTGAATTTTTGATGAATATTTTTGAAAAATCCGCGATGCACTGAGGGCGCGAAAGGTGAGGCGCGAAGTAGCGAGGGATCACTGTACTACAAATGAACTATGATATTTTAATATGAACTTGTGAACTAATTCTCAACTCTATAAAACACACACTACTGAGGGCAGAACAGTGAGAGTGTTTTACAGTCAGCGCTTTGAGAATGCTCTCTGTCGGCGCTCAGGTGTGTGTTTTCACTCCCACAGTGTATCTCCTCCTGGCTAGCCAAGCATAGCGTCAAGGAAAAGGCGGACTTCCATCCCCCTTCATACATCCGTCTTGTCCCTGCGCCCCTACTCCCCACTCACCTCTGCTAAGCTTGGTTTACTGTGTGGCAGAGCGCTCGGGCAGGCAGACCTCTCCAGGATGTGACCTCATAAAAGGGCGCAGAGTGAATGTAATGAACTCTCAGCCCATTACACTGATCTGAGCACATTTGACATGTCTTCAGGGAGCTAGAGATGGACTTGCAGCCCGAGAGAGGGGCAGAAAAGATGTAGGGAGGGGAAAGTGAGGCGGCGGTGGTGGTGGTTTAAACGATTTCTATAATTGCACTGAATTTGATCTCTCTTCCATAATTGGCCTCAGGTCTTACAATAGTGTACGCAGCAAGAAACGCAGAAATGAAAGGGAGAAGGAGCGGGATTGAATTTAATCAAGGTTAATATGATCGGGCATAGCTGGATGTTATTGTGTATCGCTACATGAGTAACCTTTTGCTCTTCTCTGTTGGCTTGTTTTTGCTGAGGTAGTAATGTTCTGTAGGCTGGAGGCAAACGGGTATGCCGAGGGGCGTTCAGGACTCATGTCTAGATGACATGTTTTCATAATTCTGTGTTCTGAATATATCTGCCATCCTTTGCTGGTGTAAAAATATATACTTTCTTTTGACACCAGACTGTCTTGTAAAGCCCAACAGCACTGCCAGTCTGCTACTCTGTTACTTATCTTCAGCTTCCACCTGCCTGCTACATCTTTAAACATCCTTGAGTATTAAATCTAAGATTTTTTTTCTGTGTCCAGACTCCTTTAGTCTGTGTTGTAAAAACTGTGTTTTCCTTTCAAGAGCAAGTTGGTTAGAATGCTGCAGCCATCCTTGAGCACCTGCTTTGTCAAAAATGCAACATTGAAGCAGCTCATTTTTGTTTAGTGTGCAGCTGTTGAGCGCTTCACTCGCCATTCACTTGTATATAATTTGTGTAGTTTGCATAGGTACAATAAAAGTTTATCTTTGTTAAAAGTTTGAGCTGTGGCTGTTCCTATTTAAGTTTCTCCCTGCAGTGTTTGAAGCGATGAAGAGTCTCTATCTTTTTTGATGTATATTTCACTGTGGTCACACTGCAGGTCTTAATGCTCAATTCCGATTTTTTGATGAGATCTGATTTTTTTTTTGTGTGTGTGTGGGCATTCACATTATAATTTAAATGCGACTCCCATCAGACTCCAGTGTGAACGGTCTACAGCTATGAAGTGACCCACATGCGCAGAAGAAAACATAACGTTAGACACAGCGTTGTGTTTATGGAAGTAAATGTGAGCCCAGAACGATTGAGGGGGACAGAACTTTTTCACCTTGATGCAGTGCAGCAAAATACAATGTTAAAATCATTCAGAAATGATTATGCACAAAATAATACGAGACCAGCTTCATTCCTCTACATGCCAGATGACTGCTGTGATCAGCTCTGCTTTAACAGAACTGATCCATTAAACAGCTCTCTTGAAAATGAGACTCCGTGTCTCAGGGGGATTACCTGTATAAATAAGGTTAATAGTAAATAATCCTAGCGATTACAATAGGGCTCTCGCCCACTGACGTTGTCAGTGGCTTGGGCTCTAATAAACAGCATGGCTAGTACCAGTGGCATGACACTGGTCCTGCACAGGAAGGAGAAGCCGCCACAGACTCCCCTCTCCTGTCCTTCGATCCCCGTATCTGGCCATTCCACTCCACAGTCGTGTCGGTATTAACTTTACATTTTAAATATTACAGCAGCCAGGACTCACGGTGTGGTATTTACAGGGATAAAGGAATTTGCAGCATCCAGTAAATGTTCTGTTACTGTGCGCCTGCTTGTCTGATGGTTTCAGCACAGAGAAAAAAAAAATTTAAAAAAATTGGAAGTTGTTGTGCAGTCGGAGCCGACAAAATTACAATCCAGTGATAAAGCAGCAGTATCAGAGCCAGCGACACCAACAGACTTGACAAGATTATCAAGAGGGCTGGCTCTGTAATTGGTCTCAGGCCAGAGACCTTTGAGACAGTGGTGGAGAGGAGAACACTAAATAAACTGCGATCCATCATGGACAATCCTGATCACCCCCTCCACCACACACTGGACAGACAGCGGAGCACTTTCTCCAGTAGACTGCTACAGCTTCGCTGCCGAATGGTTAGGTACAGGAAATCTTTCCTGTCGCATGCCATTTCACTGTACAATAGCTCACTCTGATGTTGCATTCTAGTCAAAGCTATGCTGCCATACTGCACTTTACAGTCTGATTGGTACCTCACATCTCAATCTGTACATGATAGTCCTGCATTGTACAGCAGGTATGATTCATGTCTCTATACGGGTCACCATCGATTCATCTATGATGTATATAAGTGTTTTTTAGCAGTTTTACTTTCCGTGGGTAATCCCTTTGCTTATTATGCTGTGTGTGTTTCTGTCGTTTGGTTGTCTACTGTCATGCTGCTGTTATACTGTAATTTCTCAGTTTGGGATCACTATATTATTTACACTGACCCACCGAAAGAAAGAAAGAACGAAAGAAAGAGAGTGTTTACCCTCTTACCTATTTCTCATTTTTTTTGTATGTCACACTTAAATGTTTCAGATCATCAAACAAATTTAAATATTAGACAAAGATAACACAAGTAAACACAAAATGCAGTTTTTAAATGAAGGTGTTTATTATGAAGGGTAAACAAATCCAAAATCTACATGGCTCTGTGTGAAAAAGTGATCCCCCCCCCCCCAATGGCTTAAGAAAAACAAAATGAAAACGTTGGAGTGGCCTAGTCAAAGTCCTCACTTGAATCTGATTGAGATGCTGTGGCATGACCTTAAAAGGTGGTTCATGGTCAAAACCCTCCAATGCGGCTGAATTACAACAATTCTGCAAAGATGAGTGGGCCAAAATTCCTCCAAAGCGCTGTAAAAGACTCATTGTCAGTTATCGCAAATGCTTGATTGGAGTTGTTGCTGCTAAGGGTGGCCCAACCAGTTATTAGGTTTAGGGGGCAATCACTTTTTCACACAAGCCCATGTAGGTTTGGATTTTTTTTCCCTTAATAATAAACACCTTCATTTAAAAACTGCATTTTGTGTTTACTTGTGTTATCTTTGTCTAATATTTAAATTTGTTTGATGATCTGAAACATTTAAATGTGACAAACATAGGAAAAAAATGAGAAATCAGGAAGGGGGCAAACACTTTTTCACATGTATCTATCTATCTAGATTAAAAAGAGCACAAATCAGCTGTGTCTGCCATGCATGCTTTATCCTCCAACGCAGAATTGTAGCGTCTGTCTCACCTCAATGAGGAAAAAGTCAGATGAAATGTGACATGACCGTTCAGACTGAGGTCGCTTTGGAAAATATCTAATATGTATCCGAATTAGGACCACATATGAAAATGGCCTGGTTCTGGTGTGAAAAAATCACATTTGCTCTTCAGACTTTCATTAAAAAATCAGATATGGGTCACATTTGTGAAAAAAATCAGAATTGAGCATTAAAACCTGCAGTGTGAACATAGCTTATTTGTCCTACATATTCATTTAATCTCTACAAATGGATCCTGCTGCTGAATATGTATAACATGTAGGGAAGGGAACATGATTTGTCATCACAAGGTTCTTTTTTGCTTTTGACTAATGATGTTTGGGCAGAGAAAAGCAGTCTGAAGAGAACATTTTTTTTTTTTCTAAAATCTTGTCGGGGGGGGGGGGGGGGCTGAAAAGTTCATGGTGGACAAATTTCACCAAATGTGGTTTATTTTTCAACTGCAGGGATCCAAGTGTGTGGACCGAAGGGGAGACTATGTTGAAAAATAAACCACATTTGGTAAAATTTGACCACTGTGATCTTTTCAGCCCCCCCCCCTCGTATTTAGTGCCTTTTTGTTCATTGGAACCCTCTGATCAGCTCTTGCCTTAATGTGAATATTTGGCATCACTTGGTGTCTTCCTCGTTATGTTCTGGTAATTAGTGATCCTAAATAAGCTGCGTGTGCAGACAGGAGCACCAAAGTGTGTGTCTCAATCAATTCAGAGTATCTACCCTGCTCACATGCATTTTCTTAACCCAGGAATTCATCATTTGATTGGTGAAGGCAATAGATTAATGAAATTATGTGTGTAAATAAACTTGTCAGCATAAAACTTGTCCGTAAGAATCAGTCTTTTCACCTTGTGGCTCTGTCAGCAGATGACCAGACTTCTTGCTTTTGACTTATCTCAACTTACTTGCTGCATCAGCTTTAAAATAACATTTCTTTTAATGTAAATCTCCAGGTTTTCAGGAGCAGCAAGTTAATGACTCCTTTCTAATGTAAAGAAAGCAACGATTGTGATATCAATCAGTTAAAATCCCCTGGATCGTTTCCTTTTTAATCCCTCGCGCTTAAGTTGGAAACCTGAGACTGGTGTGGATACAGTAGATTACTGTCAGGCCATAAAAATCACTCCAAGCTGAATTTCCTAATACTAATGCATTAATTGGGTGAGGCAGATGAACTGCTGAAAATGAATGGGATCAAAGTGGTGAATGGTTCAGAAATGACAGAAACAGAAGCTGTCTCAGTTGGTGCTTCCTCACTTCCTTTTCTAGCCATTCATTTCCATTGTTTCCCACGATTTTCCTATCATGATATCATCATATATCATAGATTGGGGCATTAACAAATGTTCAATCGCACATCCACAATGCCAACCAACCAGTCTGTTCCTAGAGCCATTAGACCCCCATGCACATTCCAGTGCATTATAGACATAGAGAAGGAGAATGGATGCATAGCCAGATGACTGGTTGTGTATGTATATATTCATGTTGCCAGTTCATACATGCATGGTCTCTGTGGTCATATTTATGCATAATGCGTGTGAGTTTATGACCCTATCTGCATTGGCTGGTGGATGCTGGTCTGTTCTGTGAGCAGACTGATGGGTTCTCTCTGCCACTTTCATATGTCTGTGAGGTCAAGTGTGTTTTCCAAGGAGTGGGCCCCATTTATAAGCCTCTGTTTATGGACTCTGAGAGGCTGCTGCTTCCCAATAATTGGCATCTGGAAAGGTCAGAACACTGATGATCTGGCTGGAGATGGAGGAACGACAGTGAAAAGAAAACATGTGTAAGATGAAAGGGTGGGAAGAGTTGGATAAAAGCAAGGGTAAAGAAATTAAGGAAAAAAGAAGCTTGGAATTGGAAAGAAAAGGATTAAAACAAGGAAATGATAAGGTGATGAAAGGAAGGTTTAGATGGATGGAGTGGAAGTGGGCAGTTAAAGAGGTGGAAGGTGATGTGAGAGTTTTGTCATCTCAAAGATGGACTACCTTGATTTTCTCGTTCTCATTTTGTCTCCCTCTCACACCTTTTCTCTGGTTAGTGATCCTGAGTCCTTTTGGCCTTAACGGGACGTTAACTGGGCAGTCGTTCAAGATGTCAGACCCACCCACCCAGAAGCTGATTGAGGAGTGGAACCAGTTCTATCCCATCAATCCCACTGCAAAGGAGGGTGCGTCAGAGGACAAGATGGAGGACATGGACTGGGAGGATGACTCTCTGGCCTCTGTGGAGGTTCTTGTTGGTCAGTTGTGATGGTATAAATCATGATGTTTCAGATGTAGAATTTTATATTAGATTGATTCCTGAACATCCCATCCACATGTGTGTAGGTGGTGTGCGTATGGTTTACCCAGCCTGCCTGGTGCTGGTACCCCAATCAGACATCCCTGTTGTGGCCCCCGTGGGGTCGTCCCACTGCACTGCTGTCTACCCAGTTGGCCTCCAAGTGCCTGCTTCTCAGCGAGAACCCGCCATGTCTTTGGTGTCTCTTACTCCTCCCACATCACCAGAGGAGGCACAGACAGGTAGGAGAGTAGATTTTTAGCTGACTTTAAGGGTAAGTCTTCAGGCAGGACTTTCTCTTGAGAATTTGTCTTTTTTTTCCCATTGTCAAATGGTCTGTTAATTCTGCTCTTTCTTCTCCCAGTGGACTCCCAGTCGGCTCAGAAGTGGGTTAAGATGCCTTCATCATTGGAGGCATTCAGCATGGACCGAACAAGTCACCACGGGGGAAAGATTCCACGCAGGCTAGCTAGGCAGGTGGTGGAGCGTGTCTGGCATGAGTGCAATATCAACCGAGCCCAGAACAAGTACGTCTGCTTCTGTCTTTTAACACTTGGTCAGTTAAAAAAATGTAAAGTGATGATAAGGATTCCTTCACATGTTGGCATTGTAATTGTAGGAGTAGTAGTATCATTTACAAATGGAAAAAAGAACCTGTTGCTCAGAGTAGTGGCACTCTTTATGTTGCAATTTCACTCTCATCGGATGGCCTTGAGGTCAAATGTCAGGTCAGATTTTCCCTAAATCTTCTAAACACAGTAACTACTGAAAGAAATGATGTAGGCTTTTCAAATCAATGCAGTAGTTGCATCTAATACACATCTTGGAGGACTTACACCCTCACCTAACTATGGGTTTGGGGTCAAAAAGTCAAAGGTTCAAAGTTAACATTGCAGTTGCACTATGGTAAATGCTACATTTTTTTTCCACAATATTTTTATTGAACCTTTTTTTTTACAAACATAACACAAACAATCAAACACTAACACTAAAGTAATAAAAAAAAAATACTAAAAAAACACCAACAACCACTAACAAGAACAGGTCTTCAACAATGCTCCTCTGTTTAGTCTAGGCAATCCATTACATAAGTATGCATATTATACATTCACCAGTTTGGAATTTACAAGGTCCACACACATCATTCACCTTCCTCTTCAAAAGTTATGTTTAAATTCCTTACATAATCAATGAAAGGTCTCCATATATTCTCAAACACAATTTCCTTTGATTTCAGTATATATGTTATTCTTTCTAGTGGAAGGTTTGTTAACATCTGTTTTAACCACTGAGTCACAACTGGTCTGAGTCTTTTTCCACAATAGTGCAATACATTTTTTGGCATTAAGCAAACTGAGGTCTATGAATGCTCTTTCACTTTTATTAAAATTATGCTTTTCTGGATACAGACCCAACAAAAACAATTTAGGATTCAATATGATTTGTTTTGAAATTATTTTTTCAATTGTTACCCTCACCTCTTCCCAAAACATTCTAATTTTCCTACATTCCCATACACAATGAAATAAGGTTCCTTTACTTTCCATACATTTTGTGCACGTATCTGGTATGTTTTTGTTATACCTATTTAATTCCACCGGTGTAACATACATCCGCATTAACCATTTAAAATGTATCAATTTAAGACGTACATTTATTGATTGGGTTTGAGCTTCTGTACAAGCCAATTCCCATTGTTCCTCTGAAATTTCAATTTGCAGGTCTTCTTTCCAATAATTCAATGTTTTCTGTGAGTTTTCACTTGAAGATAGTGTCAATGAATTATAAAACTCTGAAATAATACCCTTTCTCTTACTATTTTTCGTCAAAATTTTTTTCCAAGGATGAATAAATAGGTCGAGTGAGAGCATTGTTTTGATTTGATCGAATAAAGTTCCTAAGCTGAAGATATTTTAAAAAAATGTGTTCTATTAAGATTAAATTTGATCCTCAGCTCTTCAAAAGACATTATGTTATCTGAACATGACAGATATAAATCTTGAATCTTTTGAATCCCTTTTAAATTCCATACTTTAAATACAGCATCCGCTCTCCCTGGTTTAAAATATTGATTACCCCATATTGGGCTAAATTGTGACAGTAAATGTGGTTCTTTTAAGTGTTTTTTAGTTTCACACCATATTTTGATCATATGCTTTACAAATGGATTTTTAACTTGTTTCTGTAATTTTTTTGCTGAGTCTGAGTATATGAATATGGGAAGAGGTAAAGGTAAATTGTATGATTCCATTTCAGTCCAGTGAGGGAGATCATTTGATGAAAAATAATATGTCATAGACCTCAGTTGTGCTGACCAGTAATACAACATAAAGTTTGGACATTTCAGACCTCCACGATCAAATGGTAAATATAGTAAGGACAGACGTAATCTAGCCTTCCTGTTGTTCCATATAAATTCCACTAACTTTTTTTTAATTCTTGAGAATAGATCTGAAGGCGGTGGTAAAGGAATGTATTGAAATAAATAAAGTATTTTAGGTAAGATATTACTTTTAAGTATATTGATTCTCCCTATCATCGACATTGGTAGTGACATCCATCTCTGAATTAACTCATTAATGTCTGTCATTAAGGCTTCATAGTTGGCACTGGCGACTAATTCTAGCTTAGGCACAATTTGAATTCCTAAATATTTAAACTGATTTACAACATTGAATTGATTTACCTCAGGAGCTGGGCGATTTCTCTGGGTCTCATTTAGCATTAATATTGAAGATTTAGTTTTATTTATTTTATATCCTGATATTTCCCCAAAATTCTTTATTAAATTCAACAAGGTCAGAATTGATTTTTTAAGATTCGACATAAACAAAATTATGTCATCGGCATACAGGGAGATTTTATGTTCTGTTGGTCCTACTTTAATTCCATATATTTGTGGATGTAAACGTACTGCCATCGCTAAAGGTTCAATTGCCATAGTAAACAATAAAGGTGAAAGTGGACAGCCTTGTCGACATCCTCTATTGATCTTTATTGATTTTGAGATATTGCTGTTTGTTTGGATTTCTGCTGTAGCATTATTATATATTATCTGAACCCATTTTATGAAATTATTTCCAAGTCCAAACCTTTGTAAGACTTCAAAAAGAAAGGGCCATTCGACCCTATCAAAGGCCTTTTCGGCATCCAATGATAGTAGAGCTGTATCCGGTGCTTCTTTATTAGAATAAATAATATTAAATAGTCTTCTTACATTATGGAAGCCTTGTCTTCCCTTTATAAAGCCATTCTGATCTCGGTTAATAATATTTGGTAAAATTTCTTGTATTCGTCTTGCTAAAATTTTGCAGATTATCTTAAGGTCAGCATTTAATAGGCTTATTGGTCTCATATTTTCACATTTATTAGAGGGCTTACCTGGTTTTGGCAGCAGTATAATTAAGGCATTATTCATGTATGGTGGTAAATTACTATTTTGAAATGCTTCTAAAACCATTTCCAAAAAAGGTTTTATTAATTTATTCTTAAATTTTTTATAAAGGTCAACTGGAAGACCATCTGGTCCTGCACTTTTTCCTGATTTCATATTATCAATGGCTAGCCCAACTTCTTCTTAACTAATTTTAGACTCCAGTATCTCCCTGTTTTCATTTGGAATACACGGTATAGATAATCCATCCAAAAACCCATTTAGTTTTGTTAAGTCAGTTTCATTTTTTGTATCATATAATTTTTCATAGTAATCTCTAAAGGCTCTATTAATTTCTAAAGGATCTACAACTACCTGTCCATTACTTATAATACTGGTAATTGGTGTTTTAAATTCTAATTGTTTAATCTGCCATGCCAATAATTTTCCTGATTTTTCATCTTGTTCATAAAAAGATTGCTTCAATCTTAGAAGACTCGAGGCAGCTCTATTCGCTGATTTTTTGTCATATTCAGCTCTCAGAATCAGTAATTCGTTCTCTAACTTTGGGTCACTTCCTGCATACACCTTTTCTTGAAGAATTTTTAGTTTATGTTCCAATTGGACTCTCTCCTCTCGAGTCTTCTTAGATTTTGAACCTGTATAACTAATATGTCCCCTAATAAAAGCTTTGAAAGCCTCCCACTTTACACATGCTGATGTTTGTGTAATATTGATATCAAAGAACTCATCTATCTGTTTTTCTATGTACTTAACAAATTCCTCATCCTGAAGCCATTTATGCTGAAATTGCCACCTACCTGGTTCCTTTGTCAATTTCTTATCTACATATATGAGACAACAGGGTGCATGATCAGAGATCACAATATTATCATAAAAGCAGTTTTGAATCTTGGACCTTAATTCTGTGGAGATCAAAAAATAGTCAATACGTGAGAATGTCTTGTAGGTATTAGAATAACAAGAGTAGGCTTTAACTTGTGGTTTCATTTCTCTCCATATATCTAGCAATCTCAATTCTTTCATAAAATGCTTAATGATCATCCTGCATCCATTGTGCCTACAGTCCAGTCCTGTTGATCTATCTATACCGGGGTTCAATGTACAATTAAAATCCCCTGCTATTATATGTTGCCCTGTAAGTGATGATAAGATAAGAAATAAATTAGCAAAGAACTTTTGATCATCTATATTGGGACCGTATAAGTTCACCAGATTTATATTTTCTAATAGCAAAGATCCTTGAATGATTAGATATCTTCCAAATTTGTCTCCAATTACATTTTTCACTTGAAATGGGACTGATTTATGTATGAGAGTCATAACTCCCCTGGCTCGGGATGAAAATGATGAGGTGAATACACTTCCTTGCCATCTACTCCTAATTCTTTTTACATCCTCCTCTGTTAGATGAGTTTCTTGTAAAAACACAATTTTTGAACCTATGTCTTTTATTTTATTCATAACTTGTTCAAGTTTTTTTAAATTTTGTAGACCTCTGCAATTCCATGAAGTTAAATTAAGATTAACGCTTTGGTCTATGATCAATAGGGAGTTTGGGATTACCTCGCAATATAAACATGTTCACACAGAGAAGCAAAAACATGAGTGGTTGAACATTCATCCTACAAACTACACACAAACAAATTCCCCCTTCCCACATTCGTGGTGATCCCCCCAAAATAAAAAAAAAAATTCCGTCTCCCGATATAGCCATCGACCGCTCCACACCCACGAGGACCAGCCAAAGCCACTCCTTCTTCATCCTCCCAATCACCCTAACTCTACTGCTTTAAATAACATAACATTAACTCTCTTCTGTAGTTTTCCAACTTAACTCCAAAATTTTATAGCAACTTTGTACATCATAGTTTTTTTGGTTTTTTTTTAATATGTAATACAATCTATATTTTGTAAACTTGCTATATGCTTCAAATCAGTTAGATGCTTGTGCAAATGCTTAAATATTCTACCTTATATTTTATTCATGCTTAGCTCCCACCAGTCTCTTCTTGGATCTTCTTGATGAACTCCTGCGCCTCCTCAGGGGTCTTGAAGATGTATGTTCTGCCCTTACACGTGACCAGCAGTCTTGCAGGGTGAATTACTCCATGACGAATCCCAAGGTTGCGCAGCTCTTTACGGACGGGGTCAAACTGCTTCCTCAACTGTTGAATTCCTGTGGCCAAATCTGGGTAGAACCGCACCTGTTGATCCTGGTATTTAATTTCTCCTTTGGCTCGCGCCGCGTCGGAGATCGTCACCCTGTCTCTGTAGCTGAAGAACTTCATAATTAGCGTCCTCGGTGGTCCCTTATTATCTCTCAGTGGGCCAATTCGGTGGCCGCTTTCTAAAACGACTGATGATTGCAGCTCCGCGTTGTTCAGCGCTTCTGGAATCCACTTTTCCAAAAAGGAACACGGGTCCCGACCCTCGGTTCCCTCCGGTAGAAACCACCAGCCTCAGGTTGTTCCATCTCGACCGGGACTCCAAGTCCAGGACATTATCTTCCAGACATTTATTTTTTTTTTCCAAAGTGCGCACCTTTAATTGAAGGCCGGCGACATCATCTTCAGCACTGGAAACTCGAAGCTCCACCTGCGCCACTCGTTCCACACAGTCACCCAAATCCTTTCTCATTCCTTCCAACGCTGCCATAATCCCATCAAATTTAGCGGAAAAGTCTGCTCTCATTGAACTAATGGCAGCGAGCACCGCACCTGTGCCGTCGCCCGCAGTCACCGCACCGCTGCTAGCTTCCTCCGCCATATCTGGAGCTTTATCTGCTGCGTCACGGACGTGAAAGTCCGTTAATTTGGACTGTTTCGGCGGTTCAATTTTTCCTCCACCTGATTTCCCAGCCTTAGCCTTCACCGGCATATCCTCACCCAAACGCTGGGATAGGTTCTGTTCCAAATGAGAGAGTTATTTGCCGACTTTTTTTCTCTAGGAGCAGAGCAGAGTGATACGCGTCCTCCTACGTAGCCGCCATAACCGGAAGTCCGTAAATGCTACATTTACTTTTGCTATAAAATGAGTAAAGCTAGGGCCACCAAACCTGGTATACAGGTTCACCTTGGGATCCTAATCTCTGACTTTGGGTTTGGGGTCAAAAGGTCAAGGTTAACATTTCTTTTGCCTTATTACTGTGCAACACATAAAGCTAGGGCCACCAAATCTGGTACACTGGTTCACCCTGTGACCCTGAAGTGTGACTATGGTTTTGGAATCACAAGGTCAAAGGTCAACATCAAAATGGCTTATAAACTATATCTCAACAACAAAGAAAGCTAGGGTCACCAAACTTGCGACACAGGTTCACCTTAGGATCCTGATCTCTGACTATGGGTTTGGGGTCAAAAGGTCAAGGTTAACATTCCCTAAGCCTTTTTTTCCCAGTATACTTTATTAATCCCAGAGGGAAATTACAGGGCATCCACCTGGATGGATGAGGCAGCCACAGTATGGCACCAATCTCTTCACCATTCACACGCACATTGACACCTAGGGCCACTTTAGAGTCTCCAGTTAACCTAACTTGCATTTTTTTGGCCTGTGGGAAGAAACCGGAATACCCAGGGTAAACCCACGCAGGCACGGGGAGAACATTCAAACTCCACACAGAAGGGTCACCGATGGTCAGGGGGTGGGATCGAACCCACAATGGTCAGGGGTGGAATTGATCCTGTGACCTTCTTACTGTGCTGCCACAGTGCTAACCACTGATCCACCGAGCTGTACAACGAGTAAAGTTAGGGCCACCAAACTTGGTCCTGACCTCTGACTATGGGTTTGGGGTCAGAGGTCAAGGTTAACATTCCTTATGCCTTATTACTGTACAAGTAAAGCTCGGGCCACCACACTTGTTACACAGGTACACCCTGTGACCCTGAAGTGTGACTGTGGTTTTGGGATCGCAAGGCCAAAGGTCAGTGTCAACATGGCTTATAAACTATATCTCGACAACATAGAAAGCTAGGGTCACCAAACATGGTACACAGGTTCACTCTGTGACCATAACCTCTGACTACAGGTTTGGGGTCAAAAGGTCAAGGTGGGCACTCCCTATGATCTCTTACTATAGAATATATAAAGCTCTCTAGGGTCACCATACTTGCTACACGGGTTCATCTTGGGATCCTGACCTCCAACTATGGATTGTATACTTTGTAGTATATTCGTGGATGATGGGCTTATCATAACTTTGTTCTCCCACAGTAATATTGAAAAGTTGAAAACTGCTCTGTCGGTAAGTATTGGGATCTCCAAAGAAAACGGAGGTGGGAGATATTGCACTCGCCTCAGAGTGCTCTTGTTAAAAAATGTGTCATGAATACAAGTTCATACATTTTTCCTCCATCATGCAGCATTGTCACCTTTTGCTATCATTTTGTCTCTGTTCGTTGACTTGATATCTTTTTTCCCTCATTCAGTCACATGTGTCAAAACTGCCTGTGTGCCTTATTTACATTTGTTAGATGACTTTAGCCTTTGTCAGTAATCAGTAAGTCAGTAAGTAAGACTGACACATTTGTTCTGACAGATTTATAGCTTCTCTGGAACTTTGCTGTGGCTGAGTACAGTTAACTGTTGGCTTGTTAGCTTCTAATGTTGAGGGATATAATCAGCCTTACCACTAGTATATTGGGGGGGGGGGGCGTGAAAAGTTCATAATGGTCAAATTTGACCAAATGTAGTTTATTTTTCAACCGCAGGGATCCAAGCACTACAACACTGATGGAAGAAGTTTGTGGACTGAAGGGGAGATGATACTGAAAAATAAACCACATTTGGTCACATTTGACCACTATGAACTTTTCAGCCCTCTTGCGTACATAGTAAAAGAAATAAGTAAAGATATTTATATCTTATAAATAATATGAAGAGAGGGCAGTTTCATGGAATAATACAGTCAGTATTTGAGCTATGTTGCCCTTTTTTTTTTTCCTAACCACACCAGGCGGAAGTTTTCAGCTGCAACAAACGGTACCTGTGACGAGGAGCTGGCTGAAAAAGTGGGAGCCTGGGACTTTGTTGAGCCTTCACAGAGGCCACACTGCAGCTGTTCGAGGTCAGTTGCTGAACATATCGACACGTTGTGTGCGCAGGTATTGCTCATATGTGTGAGCTCAAAGACGTTTCAGAGAGGTTATCCAGAGTCTACAGGGCTTTGAACACTTACACAGATGGCCCTAGTCAGCAAAATATCTGCCAGTTATATCCACGTCTAGACTTTGACAAGCATATTATGCTTCACATTTCTCAATTTATCAGTATTTTGTGTAAGTGACAGCCACTGTGGGGCTAAAACCTCTGCTAGGCTGCATGTTTGTGGAAGTCAGACATTTTTATTCCCACGTTGATGGAAATGATTTCAGGATGAAAGAATAGTTTGACCTCAGATGGAGTTTCAAAGGTATACTGGTGGAAGTGAGGCAAAGAGTGTGCATGTTCCCTTCTTCTAATGTTAACACATGACCTTGAAACATATTGAATAAGTTCTTAGATATCCATTTAACTACCACTGCTTTTTATTGGCTCATTCCGGCAAAGCCGACAGGAGCTAATGTAATGACCTGATGCCCGTCTATCTGTCCGTCCTTCCAGCCACATTTCACAGAAATCGCTACTCCTCCTAGGCATTTAATTTATCCTGATGCTCACCAAACTCACTCACAATGATCCTCAGGTGGGTCTGCATCCAAGTTGTGCTCAAGGTCAAAGGTCAGGAGATATAGGCATTTATGTGATTTCAGAAAAATTGCTACTCCTCCTAGGCAATTACCCCAGTCGTCACCAAAAAAAGTTACAATTTACAATTTAATTACATGTAATAATAAAAATGTAACCAGCATTTTAGATGAACATTGCACATTTTGTTGAAGATTTTCAGGAAAAAGTTGCAAATTTGTAAGAAAAAAGCTGAAAATTTAAAGGAAAAAAGTTCCAAATTTATGAGGAAAAAAGTTGAAAATATCCAAGAAAAAAGTTCCAAATTTAAGAAAAAAACATTTGCAGATTTACCAGAAATAAGTAAAAATTTACAAGAAGAAATGTGAAAATTTACAGGAAAAGAGTTGAAAATTTACAAGAAAAAAAGTAGAAAATTTGTGAGAAAAACATTGCAAATGTATAACTTTTTTTCCATTTCTGCTAAGAATTGGTGCTTTAAAGTAATTTTTTTATTCATTTCTGTAACATGATGCAAAAATGTTTATGATGATTTGGGGGGGGGGGGGGCAGGGGTTATTCTCCTTTTTTTCCCCAGGTTGGGAGGGTGTCTCCTCTTCCCCTCCCTGGACTTACATCTATGAATGGGGATGGGAGGATGGCAGGTTAACAAGGGGGATAATATTGGGTCATTTTGTTCACAAGGGGGATAGCACCCCCCTCAAATAAATTAATGCCTATGCCCTGTTACTACAGAACAAGTACAGCTAGGGTCACCAAACTTGCTACACAGGTTCACCTTGGGATCCTGACCTGCAGCTATACAGGGGGGCTGAAAAGTTCATAGGGTGACTAAGAAGGCAAGAGCAGAGCTGAGAGTGAGAGAGCTGTCAAGAGTATGGGTACAATAAACCACATTTGGTCAAATTTGACCTCTGCATCATGGCCAGCCTATGAATTTTTCAGCACCCCCCCCTCCCCGGGCTGCAGGTTGTATACAGCTGTTTTTGTTGTGTATTCATGGATGATAGGCTAATCATAATTTGGTTCTGCCCCAGTAATTATATGGTAAAGTTGAAAACTGCTGTCCTTCAGTAACATATTGGGATAGTCAAAGAAAACAGAGGTGGGGGATACTGCACTCACCTCAAGAGTGCTCTTGTTAAAAGTTCACCTCAGAAGAAGCTTCATTTGCTCTTTACAGCAACATAAAGTTTAGTCAGTTTTTCTCTCTGTCATACGAAAACTTAAATTTGCACAGCTGTGGACAGTAAACGGGGGCTTCTTGCTCTAGAAATAATCATATTTAACCACAGAGGTAGGAGCTAATGTGGGGGGCAGTTTAATTACTCACACTGTGACAGCAGAGGATCAGGCGGAATTCCCTGGTGATCTGATCACTGAGAGCAGGGACAAGTGTGTTCTGCTGGCCTGCTGTCAGTTCGGCGCCGTTTCTGGCCACAAAATGAGCCGACCTGCGGAGCACAGCGTCGGCGGTTTCTCCTGTGCCCCAGCCTAGCGCAATCCTGTGTACTGCACTGGGAGTTGAGCCAAACCACGCTCACGGCGACAGTGGACCGATGACGATACACTGTGTGTGCGCAGATAGTGCTCATGGGAGTTGTAGTTTTGTAGTCTCACACTGCAATTGGCTTATTATTTAGATGTTGCTTGAGGAAACTACAACCCGCCGAAGTGGCTAGTGGGACTGGCTGTCTTACCCGCCACCGGTGAAATGCACCCACCAGGGGCAGGTGTTAATGTCAAGCCCTGCCTACATACATTCTACAGATTTATAAATGATGAGTATTAAGTATTTTTCTAAACAGACAGCCTGAATAATACTGTTTAATTTCCTCATCATATTTACTCCATAAATGAACTGCTTTAACAGATAACACATCTTTTCTTCACATTTATTTTTTTCCCTTGTTGTAAACACATGTTTCTTTAACAGTGTATACAGTGTATCTCTTATTTCCAACAGCGTCTGAATACAGTTGGGAAGTAGTTTATTTTTTTGTTTATTAGTGCAGTCACTGAATGATTAAATTTTAATGCCTGTAATTGAATACATAATCTGTGCCCAACAATTATTATTATCACATTCTTCTGTAAAATAAAAACTCTTGAAGTAAATCAGTGGCAACTGTGAGTAAATCTATGCCAACTGTCTTCTTCAAGGGTATAATTTTGATAAAATGGCACAAAAATGTTAGGGTACAAGCACAAAGACCAACACTATTTTCCATCTACTGTTACATTTTTGGTTTAATTGACCCTGCCTCTCGCCCAAAGATGCTGGAATAGGCTCCAGCGCCCCCGCAACCCGAAAAAGGATTAAGCGGAACAAGATGAATGAATGAATGAATGACTTGGACTAGGGAATCCTATGCCCCCGCTCCCGCCCCCACCACCACCACCGCAGTCAGGAGAGCTGACTTGGACCACATTTGCAGAGCATATTGGATTGAGGTGGTCAGCTGGAGCATGTTAATTTGTTGGAAGCCACCCAGCACTTTGGCATCACAGAAATGGGAAACATTGCATTGACAATTTTAATGGCATTTAGCTTTTGTTGTAAATAGAAACGTTGCACTCGTCAGCTGGCGGTGACCTCTTATTGGCAAGACATGTTTCCAGCACAATTTTTAAAATAAGCTAGTGTCACTGTAGGCTGACAGATGACATCAGTGGAAAGACAAAAGCAACAGTCCTGCGTTGTCCAGTTATTGAGGAATCCGACCACCAAATTATCCACCACTGTTAGTCTGATCACACTTAGCCCAGTTTAAACTGGATTTACACACTTTTCCCTATCAACACCAATAACTGGGCTGAGGCTGTGTCATGGAAATGTAGTGATACAGATCAAGGCACAAGTATAGCAGAATGTAGGAAATTAGTTTACATATGATAGCATGACAGAGCGAGGGACAGTTGTTTAATTATAAAGCAGGTAAGTGGATGGTTTAATTGACTGGTTATTAATTTTATTTTACTTGTAGGAAATAAATTACATGTCAAGGAAAGGGAAAAAGATCCTTATTTTAAATCTTTGATTTATTGATTATTATTATATTTATGATTCCATAAAAAACATTACTGTCCAAGGGTATTCACATTGACGTCGAGGTCAGTGGTCAGGACATCTGAGCACTCAGTGGTGATTTTATCACACCAGAATGAGCTGCTCTATTATTGACGGTCTGATCTGCTGCTGCTTCTCTCTGGTAGCTCTGGTACCTTACAGTAGCGTTGTGAATCTTCAGTGCTTTCTCCAATCAATTCACTATTTACATGTTATGATTTCAATACAGAATGATTCTCAGTGCATCTCTGTTGCATATTCATTTTTCTCTATTACTTCATGATTGTTTTGTTATCAATCTGAATGAGTCTGGTGAATCTGAACTCTTTATTAATGAAGCCACTGTAGGTGCCATGCCCCGGTGCCTGTGCACTACCACCTACTGGGCCGGTAGAGGTATTACAACTTTTTCAGAGCACCAGTGAGTTGGTGTGAACGCCTTATCTTAAAATTTTGGCAAATTAAAAGTTGAGAAAACATTGCAATACACTGATACAAGCCTTTAGTTCCACTTGATTTTGACTGGACGAGCTGAAAATCTGGTAACAGACAGACACACACACAGATGCACTGACACACAACTGTGAGCCTCGTTTCACTGAGGCATAACAATGTTAACACACTATAATTTCTGGATTTACTCATCAAAAAACTTCCACATCACTCTAAGTCACTGCCTTAATTTCTTGTCTTCTCCTCTTCAGATACAAATCGGTCAAACAGCGAACAAGTGCTACTGCAGGCCAAGCACAGTCATCGGGACAGCCCTCCCAGCCTCTCACTAAGCACAAAACTGGAAGTGAGAAGCCAGAGAAGGGTGATAAGCAGCAGAAAAGACCACAAACACCCTTCCATCATCGCAGCTTGACCAGCGATGAAGCGTCCATAGAGACTGAGGCAACAGCAGGCCAAAGATTGGCCATGAGGGGTCAGGATGATGGAAGATTCCCCAGTATCCACTCTACAGAAGCATCTACCCTCCAGAAGGCCCCCCATGTCCATATTGGGGGGGTCAGTGCCGGGCCTTCAGAACAGGCCAACTCCCCTCCACCTCCACCACTTAGTCCCCACCCTTGTGAGCGTGGCGAGGAGTCAGGGGAGAGCATGAAGAATCCTTCAACTCCCAACAGTCAGCACTTTTACCACCTGCCCCCGGAGCCATGCCTGGTCGGCATGAAGGGTGGCAGCGAGGAACCGGGAGGGTCGGTGGTTCTCAGTCAGCACTACCACTCCCATCACTCCCATCCTGCAACCTTAGCCTTGACAGAGCCTCCTGAACCCACTGTGTATGTGGGTGCAGCGATTAACCAGGAGGAAGACGGCTCCCACACACCATGGAGATTATTTAACCTGCCCCGCAGGAAAGAAGCTGAGCTGCCCACGCCACTTCTGCCTGGGGACAAGCTCAGGGATGACGCCTTGGTGTCACAGGAGAACCTGATATCTGCTACAGAGTGAGTATAACCTGCCAGTTAACATCACTATCAGTGTCATTCCACCTCTTGTTTTTTGCATTGACAGAGGGCTCCTTGGCTGTTTTGAAGCACCTTGAACGGTCCCAGAACTTGCTTTCAGTCAGTTCTCTCACATCCACATAATACACAGCCTCAGAAATCTCAGAGTAGTGCTTAGCTACACTCAGCATTTTGATCTCTTGCTATGTGCCCCTTTGACATCATACGTCACCGATTTGCAGGGCCAGCACTGCTCATTGATTCTGCCACAAACCCATGCGCACATGAGCATAATGATAGGGTTAGCTAAAGATATACTGCTGCTTTGTAATGGAGTTGAAGGTGAAAGAAGTAATCATTCCTGACGATCACTTAAACAGCCTCTGAAGGGAGCCTTTCACCAAGAAAAAAAAGCTGCTTTTGAGGAGTCACAGCCAGACAAAGTTGTGGTGGGAGGGGTTTGTCCACTGTGACAACCAACGACATGTACGGTGGCCGTAGTGGGATTTACAGAGTTATGCAATCCCAAGGGGCGACCTCTTGGATGGCCTATTCTAGTGATTTTATAATCCTTCCAACTACAGCTCTGAATGGCAGCTAATCTCTGGCCCAGGCCACTGCACACATCATCTTGCGTCAGAGTCAGACAGGCGTGATTATACAACAGAAATATGGAGAAATGTTGGAGGCAGTGATGAAGGAAGGGGAGGGTTAGTTAATCAGCAACCAATGATTTCCTTTTTCCTCCATCCTTTCCATGGGCCGTTTACATATGAGGACAAGCAAAACATCGTCATTGCAGCATGAGGGTGTTTGATAAGTTATACCAGGGCAACAGGTGACAATTGGATCTGTCTCCTGAGAGGAGGAGCTGTCACTGTTTTTTCATATAGAAATCTGCCAGAAATATAATTGTCTGACAAGTAAGTTGATTCCTTAGTTGTCTTGCATGACAGCTGTCATAAGCATTTGCAGTGGCTGCCATTTCTGTTACCGCAGATAAAAATGGCAGCAACACAGTCCTGATTTCAGGTAGCATTGATGCAATTTAAAAGTTTCTTTTAACTTATTATTCTCATACAACTCTTCTCTTTATGATGGGATAGCTAAGCTCATGTCATGTATTTTAAAACTGTGACAGTCCTCTAACCTCAGAATATTATACTTTTCAGGGTTATGTCCACTTTTAAATGGCCACTGAAGGTGTCCGAAGAGCGCCTTCAAATGTATAGAGCCAGCAGGAACCAGTACTTATTTGCTGCTGTAGCTGATGGAGATCACGAGCCCGAGGTGGACCCCTATGCCTTTGAGGAAGGAGATGTCAAGTTCACCTTCTCAAACAAGAAAGATAAGGGAGGCGGAGAGCGCGAGGCAGGGAAGAAACATAAGGTAAAGTAAGCCAAGCGGAGCAGTGGGGAAAGTTGGGCTGAGCATCACTCACAGTATTGCTTTCTGTAATGGATGTATTATGCAGCCTTTTCTATGAAAGCTTCTCCTTTTGCTTATAGATGCCCTACATAAGATAAAGGCTTGGTGTGTCATATTTCATTCATATATGCCCATCACCATCATAAAGGGAGATAAAAATAAGCTGTGCAGCTCGTCTTTACATTGATTGTGCAAGCTTTCTTTATCCAAATCACCAGCATCATATTGTAGTGCATCTTCAGCAGTGTCTACTCAAAAACAGCTCTTAACTTTGCAGTATGCATGAAGCACACATACACACAATCCCAGTTTAGGGTGTGATGGAGCCAAATGTTCAAGCTTCTAACTAGACCTAAACTCTGTTTCTGATAGTTTTTTACACTCTAGAGTCTCAGTGATATTAGAGTGGAGATATGTTAATGTGATTATCTCACTCACACAGCTCCGACTGCTCCATCTGCTTACCCGAGGCAGATAAGCGCAAGAAATGCAGTTCAAATGAAAAAAGAAGCCAAGTATGCTCATTTAAGTTAGAGCTGTGAGTACCGACACATTTTTTCTTTCAACTATCCGTAAATCAGTTGCAAAGAATATACGTGTACATATTGAACCTTCTAAAAAAATTTTCATGAAAGAATTGTCTTTGTGAACTATGTACAGGCACATCTCAAATAATTAGAATACATTTTCATTTATTTGTCAAAATTTAATTCCAAAAGTAACTTTCATACATTTTATATTCCTTAAAAATAAATGGAAATATTTCAAACCTTTTTATTACCCCTCAGCCTCTAAAAGGGTGAAGGGGTATTGTCGTCACCCTGCCGGGTGGGCAGATAACTGTACCAGTGTTAACAGCTACCTTGTGAATGTGGTCAAGGTTAGCTTACCCTATACGATATTACGATAGAACGAGTAAAGCTAGAGTCACCAAACTTTGTATATAGATTCACTATCGATGCAAGTTATCAATTAATTAATTAATCATTAATTGATTCACCTTATCGATCAATTAACGATTAATTGATAAGCTGTAATTTTCCTGAGAATCTGAATTTCCCTCAGTGCAATACAGTCTTTCTATCTTTAATGTATAGAAATTTAATATTACTGTTTTTGATATACTGAATAAAACATGAACATCCTATTCCTCAGTGATGTGTTGTACCGTTTGCATTTTTTTTTTACTACAGTGACATTTTTTGTAGTTTAACAAATTTTGTACTGTATAGTGTGTAGTATGTATGTGCTAGTAGAGCTGAGTAAATTACAAATGTCATGATTTTTAACTTATTGTAAAACTATTACCAATAGCATAAATTTATTTATTTTTTTTTTAGTTATAACTAAACTGTAATATTATTACAGTAATATTATTACAAAAAAAAATAGCTTTCACGTTCTCATTTAATGAGATGCACTGGTAGACTGTTTTAACAGGAAAATTAATTGTGAGCTGCTTCATCTGTTGCATGTTAAACATTATCATAATACCTCAACAATCCAGGCAAACCCAGTACGATCTGGGCTCTCTCTGTTGTCTGTTACCTCAGTGGTAACTTGAGTCCGGATTGCTTTCTCGTCTAGCGGTGGGTTGAAGGCAGCGGTGATAGGCTTTTGCACTCATGTAGTTTCTTCCTTGCTTTAGTCCATTTCTTCACCCTGCTGATTTGAAGCAGGCGCGTGGATCTTCAAGCTCGTGTGCCATTGGAACTTGTGGCTTTCCGACGTAACCTAGAAGGGTGAGTTTTTTCGCTCTGTACAGCACGGGGGTGGGGGTGGGGGGCTTGGCATCTTCTGCTTTTTCTTAAGTTTTGGTTGAAAGGCAGCAGTGGATGACCGCGTGCGCCCCACCTGGACGGTGACGCCACCACATTTCTTCGAATAAGCTCCCATTGAAAAGGACTGCGAAGTTATGAATTACACGTCAACTAATTTTTTTTTCCCACAATATCTTTATTGAACCTTTTTTTTTTAAACAAACATGATACAAACAATCAAACACTAACACTAAAGTACTACAAAAAAAAATGCACGAAGAACACCAACAACCACCAACAAAATCAAATCTTCAACAATGCTCCTCTGTTTAGTCTAGACAATCCAATACATAAGTATACATATTATGTTCACCAGTTTGGAATTTACAAGGTCCACACACATCATTCACCTTCTTCTTCAAGAGTTATGTTTAATTTTTTTACATAATCAATAAAAGGTCTCCATATATTCTCAAACACAATTTCCTTTGATTTCAGTATATATGTTATTCTTTCTAATGGAAGGTTTGTTAACTTCTGTCTTAACCACTGAGTCACATCTGGTCTATGAGTCTTTTTCCATAATAGTGCAATACATTTTTTGACATTAAGCAAACTGAGGTCTATGAATGTTCTTTCACTTTTATTAAAATTATGCTTTTCTGGGTACAGTCCCAACAAAAACAGTTTAGGATTCAATATGATTTGTTTTGAGATTATTTTTTCAATTGTTACCCTCACCTCTTCCCAAAACATTCTTATTAATCTACATTCCCATACACAATGAAATAGGGTTCCTTTACTTTCCATGCATTTTGTGCACGTATCTGGTATATTTTTGTTATATCTATTTAACTCCTCCGGTGTAACATACATCCGCATTAACCATTTAAAATGTATCAATTTAAGACGTACATTTATTGATTTGGTTTGAGCTTCTGTACAAGCCAATTCCCATTGTTCCTCTGAAATTTCAGTTTGCAGATCTTCTTTCCAGTAGTTTAATCTTTTCAGTGAATTTTCACTTGAAGATAGTGTCAATGAGTTATAAAACTCTGAAATAATACCCTTTCTTTTACTATCTTTCATCAACATTTTTTCCAAGGATGAATAAATAGGTCGAGTGAGAGCTTTATTTTGATTTGATCGAATAAAGTTTCTAAGTTGAAGATATTTTAAAAAAATGTGTTCTATTAAGATTAAATTTGATCCTCAGCTCTTCAAAAGACATTATGTTATCTGCACATGGCAAATATAAATCCTGAATCTTTTGTATCCCTTTTAAATTCCATACTTTAAATACAGCGTCCGCTCTCCCTGGTTTAAAATATTGATTACCCCATATTGGACTAAATTGTGACAATAACTGTGGTTCTTTTAAATAGTTTTTAGCTTCACACCATATTTTGATCATATGCTTTACAAATGGATTTTTAACTTGTTTTTGTAATTTTTTTGCCGAATCTGAGTATATGAATATGGGAAGAGGTAAAGGTAAATTGTATGATTCCATTTCAGTCCAGTGAGGGAGATCATTTGATGAAAAATAATATGTCATAGACCTCAGTTGTGCCGACCAATAATACAACATAAAATTTGGACATTTCAGACCTCCACGATCAAATGGTAAATATAATAAAGACAGACGTAATCTAGCCCTCCTGTTGTTCCATATAAATTCCACTAACTTTTTTTTAATTCTTGAGAATAAATCTAAAGGTGGTGATAAGGGAATGTATTGAAATAAATAAAGTATTTTAGGTAAAATATTACTTTTAAGTATATTGATTCTCCCGATCATTGACATTGGTAGTGACATCCATCTCTGAATTAACTCATTGATATCTGACATTAAGGCTTCATAGTTGACACTGGCGACTGATTCTAGCTTAGGCACAATTTGGATTCCTAAATATTAAAACTGATTTACAACATTAAATTGATTTACCTCAGGGTCTGGGTAATTTCTCTGGGTCTCATTTAGCATTAATATTGAAGATTTAGTTTTATTTATTTTATATCCTGATATTTCCCCAAAATTCTTTATTAAATTCAACAAGGTTGGAATTGATTTTTTTAGATTCGACAAAAACAAAATTATGTCATCGGCGTACAGGGAGATTTTATGTTCTGTTGGTCCAACTTTAATTCCATATATTTGTGAATGTAAACGTATCGCCATCGCTAAAGGTTCAATTGCCATAGTAAACAGTAAAGGTGAAAGTGGACAGCCTTGTCGACATCCTCTATTGATTTTTATTGATTTTGAAATATTGTTATTTGTTAGGATTTCTGCTGTAGCATTATTGTATATTATCTGACCCCATTTTATGAAATTATTTCCAAGTCCAAACCTTTGTAAGACTTCAAAAAGAAAGGGCCATTCAACTCTATCAAAGGCCTTTTCGGCGTCCAGTGATAGGAGAGCTGTATCCGGTGCTTCTTTATTAAAATAAATAATATTAAATAGTCTTCTTACATTATGGAAGCCTTGTCTTCCCTTTATAAAGCCATTCTGATCTCGATTAATAATATTTGGTAAAATTTCTTGTATTCGTCTTGCTAAAATTTTACAGATTATCTTAAGGTCGGCATTTAATAGGCTTATTGGTCTCATATTTTCACATTTATTAGAGGGCTTACCTGGTTTTGGCAGCAGTATAATTAAGGCATTATTCATGTATGATGGTAAATTATTATTTTGAAATGCTTCTAAAACCATTTCCAAAAAAGGTTTTATTAATTTATTCTTAAATTTTTTATAAAGGTCAACTGGAAGACCATCTGGTCCTGCACTTTTTCCTGATTTCATATTATCAATGGCTAGCCCAACTTCTTCTTGACTAATTTTAGACTCCCAATATCTCCCTGTTTTCATTTGGAATACACGGTATAGATAGTTCGTTCAAAAACCCATTTAGTTTTGTTAAATCAGATTCATTTTTGGTATCATATAATTTTTCATAGTAATCTCTAAAGGCTCTGTTAATTTCTAAAGGATCTATAACTACCTGTCCATTACTTATAATACTAGTAATTGGTGTTTTAATTTCTAATTGTTTAATCTGCCATGCCAATAATTTTCCTGATTTTTCACCTTGTTCATAAAAAGATTGTTTCAATCTTAGAAGACTCGAGGCAGCTCTATTCGCTGATTTTTTGTCGTATTCAGCTCTCAAAATCAGTAATTCATTCTCCAACCTTGGATCACTTCCTGCATACACTTTTTCCTGAAGACTTTTTATTTTATGTTCCAATTTGGCTCTCTCCTCTCGAGTCTTCTTAGATTTTGATCCTGTATAACTAATAATATGTCCCCTAATAAAAGCTTTGAAAGCCTCCCACTTTACACATGCTGATGTTTGTGTAGTATTGATGTCAAAGAACTCATCTATCTGTTTTTCTATATACTTGACAAATTCCTCATCCTGAAGCCATTTATGCTGAAATTGCCATCTACCTGATTCCTTTGTCAATTTTTTATCTACATATATTAGACAGCAGGGTGCATGATCAGAGATCACAATGTTATCATAAAAGCAGTTTTGAATCTTGGACCTTAATTCTGTGGAAATCAAAAAATAATCAATATGTGAGAATGTCTTGTAGGTACTGGAATAACAAGAATAGGCTTTAACTTGTGGTTTCATTTCTCTCCATATATCTAACAATCTCAATTCTTTCATAAAATGATTAATAGTCATCCTACATCCATTGTGCGTACAATCCAGTCCTGTTGATCTATCTATACCTGGATTCAATGTACAATTAAAATCCCCTGCTATTATATGTTGCCCTGTAAGTGATGATAAGATAAGAAATAAATTAGCAAAGAACTTTTGATCATCTATATTGGGACTATATAAGTTCACAAGATTTATATTTTCTAATAGCAAAGAACCTTGAATGATTACATATCTTCCAAATTTGTCTCCAATTACATTTTTCACTTGAAAAGGGACTGATTTATGTATGAGAGTCATAACTCCCCTGGCCCGGGATGAAAATGATGAGGTGAAGACACTTCCTTGCCATCTACTCCTAATTCTTTTTATATCCTCCTCTATTAGATGAGTTTCTTGTAAAAACACAATTTTTGAACCCATGTCTTTTATTTTATTCATAACTTGTTTAAGTTTTTTTAAATTTTGTAGACCTCTGCAATTCCATGAAGTTAAATTAAGATTAACGCTTTGGTTTATGATCAATAGAGAGTTTGGGATTACCTTGCAGTGTAAACATGCTCATACAGAGAAGCAAAAACATGAGTGGTTGAACATTCATCCTACAAACTACACACAAACAAATTCCCCCTTCCCACACTTGTTTCAAACCCCCCAAAATCACAAGAAAAATTCCGTCTCCCGATATAGCCATCGACCGCTCCATATCCACGGGGAACAGCCTAAGCCACTCCTTCTTCATCCTCCCAATCACCCTAACTCTACTGCTTTTAATGATGTAACATTAACTCTCCTCTGTAGTTTTCCAACTTAACTCCAAAATTTTTAGCAACTTTGTACATCATAGGTTTTTTTTGTTTGTTTTGTTTTTTTTTAATATATAATACAATCTATATTTTGTAAACTTGCTATTTACTTCAAGTCAGTCAGATGCCTGTGCAAATGCTTAATTATTCTACCTTATATTTTGTTCATGCTTAGCTCCCACCAGTCTCTTCTTCTTCTTTGATCTTCTTGATGAACTCCTGCGCTTCCTCTGGGGTCTTGAAGATGTGGGTTCTGCCCTCATACGTGGTCAACAGTCTCGCAGGATAGATTACACCATGACGAATCCCAAGGTTGCGCAGCTCCTTACGTATGGGATCAAACTGCTTCCTCAATTGTTGGATTCCTGTGGCCAAATCTGGGTAGAACCGCACCTGCTGGTCCTGTTGTTTAATCTCTCCTTTAGCTCGTGCAGCGTTGAAGATCTTCATCCTGTCTCTGTTGCTGAGAAACTTCATAATTAAGGTCCTCGGCGGTCCCTTATCTCTCCGTGGGCCAATACGGTGTGCATTTTCCAGAACCACTGCTGATTGCAACTCCGCGCTGCCCAGCGCCTCCGGAATCCACTTTTCCAGAAAGGAACATGCGTCCCGACCTTCGGATTCCTCCGGAAGACCCACCAGCCTCAAGTTGTTCCGTCTCGACCGAGATTCCAAATCCAGAATATTATCTTCCAGACATTTATTTTTTTTTTCCAAAGTGCGCACCTTTAATTGAAGACGGGTGACGTCATCTTCAGCACTAGAGAGACGGAGCTCCATCTGCGCCATCCGTTCTACACAGTCACCCAATTCCTTTCTCATTCCTTCCAACGCTGCCATAATCCCATCAAATCTAGAGGAAAAGTCCGCTCTCATTGAACTCATGGCAGCCATCAGCGCATCTGCGCCGCTCCCCGCAGACATCGCACCGTTGCCAGCCTCCTCCGCCATATATGGAGTTTTATTTGCTGCGTCACATACCTGAAAGTCCGTTAATTTGGACTGTTTCGGCGGCTCGCTTTTTCCTCTACCTGGTTTTCCAGCCTTAGGCTTCGCCGACATATCCTCGCCCAAACGCTGGGATACGTTCTGTCCCAAATGAGAGAGTTATTTGCTGATTTTTTTTCTCCAGGAGCAGAGCAGAGTGAGACACGTCCGTCTTACGTGGCAGCCATAACCGGAAGTCCACGTCAACTAATTTAATTTAGTCAGCTAAATTCTTATCGACAGCTAATCGAAAGTCAATTAATCATTAACATCCCTAGTAGAGATATACGTGTTAGTTATTACAGATCTGCAGTATGTTGAATATTGAATTTGTAAGGGATTTTCTAGCTATGCAGTGTCGATAATGGCTTTGGACAGGCATATAATGTACTGTGTGAGGTGCTCTTGTTTTTAGCTGGATGAAAATATAATTGGAGTAACAATCTGAGAACAGACAGAGCATGGTCAGTGTTTTTGTTGGTCACCATACGCCATATTTCAGATACATATACAGTCATGAAAAAAATCAGGACACCCTATGAAAGCTTGTGGGTTTTTGGTTTTTTTTTTGGTCATATTTGGACATATGGATATTTAATATAAATTTTAACAATACTGGGAGATTCAAGTAATATAATTAAAACTGGAGAAAAGACTTTTTAAAAATTTTCTGTAAAATGTAATTCTAAAAATATGCAATTTCTGGTGAGGAATATATTAGGACACCCCCCCCCCCCACACACACACACACACACACACTTATTCCCACTTAAAATGGCTAAAATCACACACAGATGTATCACATCAGGGGCACATGATTAGAACATCGTTACTCAGCATTTTGAAGGAGGCTTGTCCTATTTAAACCTCAGACATGTTGCTTGGTGTGCTCCTGACTGTTGAAGTGAGAGTGAACACCATGATGAGATAGAAAGAGCTGTCTGAGGCCTTCAGAAAGAAGATTGTAGCAGCTTATGAGTCTGGTAAGGGATTTAAAAAGATCTCAAAAGAATTTGAAATCATCCATTCCACTGTCCGAAAAATAGTCTACAAGTGGAGGACATTCAAAACAACTGCCAACATGCCCAGGTCGTCCAAGCAAGTTCACCCCGAGAGTAGACTGCAAGATGCTAAAAGTCTCCAAAAACCCTAAAATGTCATCACGGGACCTACAGCAAGCTCTTGCTACTGTTGATGTGAGAGTGCATGCCTCTGCAATCAGAAAGAGACTGCACAAGTTTAACTTGCATGGGAGGCGCAAGGAGGAAACCTTTGCTCTCTAAGAGAAACATGAAGGCCAGACTGAAGTTTGCCAGAGAGAACGTAGACAAAGACCAGGACTTCTGGAATAATGTTCTTTGAACAGATGAGTCTAAAATTGAATTACTTGGATACCAGAAGAGAGGACGTGTTTGGCGTAGACCAAATACAGCATTCCAGGAAAAGAACCTCATACCACCTCTGAAGCATGGAGGTGGAAGTGTCATGGTTAGGGGATGCTTTGCTCCAGCAGGACCTGGCCAGTTCACCATCATAGAATCCATCATGAATTCAAATCAAATCAAATCAAACTTTATTGTCATATTGCTGTACATACAACTGTAGTGCAGGCAAGATGAAATTGCGTTTCTCTCGGCATCCATATAAAAAGAAGCAGCATGATTTAAGACACACTCCCACATAGCTCCACCCCCCACCCCCACCCCCCATCCATTCACACATCCCTGAGATATACTTGGGAAAAAACTAACTAACTATAATATACAAATAATATACAAAATGTCCGTAGGTGCAGTAGTGTGTATGAGAGATTCTGGGTCAACTGTTCAGCATCCTGACAGCTTGTGGAAGGAAGCTGTTGATCAGTCTGGTGGTTCTGCCTCTGATGCTCCGGAATTGTTTACCAGATGGAAGAAGTTCAAAGTGTTTATGCAGAGGGTGAGAACGGTCCTTGACAATGTTCAGTGCCCTGCTCCTACAACGGTTCTGAAAAAGTTCTTGGACAGAGGGGAGGGAGACTCCAATTACCCTCTCAGCCCCCTTGACTATCCTCTGCAGGGCTTTTTTGTCTGACATACTGCAGCTGGAGTACCATGCAGCAATGCAGTACGTCAGAACACTCTCCACCACACCTCTGTAGAAGGTCCTGAGGATGCAGATGGGGAGAGAGGCCTGTTTTAGCCCGCTTCCTGATCTCCAAGGAATTCTTGCTCCAGGTCAGGTCCTGCGAGCTCTGCACTCCGAGGAACTTGATGTTCTCCACTCTCTCCACTAAACAGCCGCCGATGCTGAGGGGGACGTGCTCAGGCTGTGACCGCCGGAAGTCGATAATCATCTCCTTCGTTTTGTCCACGTTGAGCACCAGATTGTTCTCCCTGCACCCGCCCTCCAGGTCTCTCACTTCTTCCCTGTACATTGATTCCTCATCCCTCTGAATAAGTCCCACCACCGTGGTGTCGTCTGCAAACTTAATAATCTGGTTCCCCTCGTGTCTGGATACACAGTCATGTGTTAGAAGTGTAAACAACAGTGGACTGAGTACACATCCTTGAGGGGATCTGGTGCTCAGCGTGACAGAGTTGGAGATGTTGTTTCCAACCCGGACAGACTGAGGTCTCTCAGTCAGGAAATCCAGGATCCAGAGACATGTGGCGGTGTTCAGACCGAGAAGGAGTAATTTCTCCATCAGTCTCTGGGGAATAATGGTGTTGAATGCTGAACTGAAATCAATGTACAGGAGTCTGGCGTAGGTGTCTTTCTGGTCCAGGTGGGTGATGACAGAGTGTAGGGTGGTGACTATAGCATCCTCCGTGGAGCGGTTTGAACGATATGCAAACTGGAGCGGGTCGTGTGATGCAGGGAGGCAGGCTGTAATGTGTGGTTTGACAAGCCGTTCAAAACACTTCATCACAATTGGTGTCAGTGCAACAGGACGATAGTCATTCAAACAGGACACAACTGGTTTCTTTGCCACCGGTACAATGATAGAGGTCTTGAAGCATCTGGGAACGATGGCCTGACTCAGGGAGATGTTATAAATGTCAGTCAGGACATCCGCCAACTCGCTCGCGCAGTCTCGGCGCACACGTCCCGGAATGTTGTCCGGACCTGCAGCTTTGCGTGGGTTGACTCTGGTTAGGGTCCTCCGTGTGTCCGCTGTGTTGATGGTAAAAGCTGGTCCGACCGATGGTGGGGGTGGGCCAGCCGTCCCTCTGATTGTCGAGTTTGATGCTTCAAAACGTGCAAAGAAGTCGTTAAGCCTGTCTGGAAGCGAAGCGTCGTCATCATCGACGTGGATGTTGGCTCATTAAGGGTCATCAAGGCCTCCTTAATCTCCAGTTCTACACCCCTTTCTGGATCGCTATGCATGCTGGAGAGGTACTCCTCTACCTCTTGTCTTGATGCCTGGAGTCGACCAGATCGCTTGTCTCCCAGGAGCTTAGACAGGTAGGAAAATGGATTTTTGGTAAACTGCTCCCTTTGCTTAGCCCGGCGTCTTCGGTCTCTTCTGTGGCACTCTGCTCGACGTAAGGTTTTAATGTGCTCTCTCAGAGTGACCGAGATCTCCTTCAAAGCTTGTTTCTCCTCCTCTTCAGCTTGCATGAATCTTTACCTGAGCCTCCGGAGATCACCACGAAGTTGTTTAATCTCCTTGATCCTACGATTTTCCCCCTGTTGTGCAGGTCTTAAATGAAAGGGACTTGTTTGCTTCACTCCGAAACGCTCAGCACCAAAGCTACAGATTATCCTCGCCATTGCCTTCATTTTCCGATTCAGCTCCCCTGCCAGAACATGCTCCAACACCTCATCCACTTCACAGTCAAATCTCTCCCACTCCTTCTTTGCTTGAGCTGCTGGCCAGTTGGCTACCTGCTTCACTACTTTGTGGCTATCTTGAAATTGCTGCTCGATGTTCCCACTCTGCCCATGCAATTCCCCTGGCGATACATCAGGGGTGGTGTTGCCCATGCTCTCTCTACTATGTGCCTGGAGATTCTGGGTACTGTGGTTGGCTACCGGTCCCAGCCTCTCCTCCGTCTCACCAGGTTGCCCTGCGCGTTGCACACTGCTAGAGTGTAGGCAACCCATCTTTGCCTGATGGATCTTAAGGCCTTTCATATTCTTACAGACTTTCCCGCATATGCAAACCGCAGTTGTAGTATCAGCCTGTGCCAATGTAAGGTTTACACTTTCCAAAGTCAATGCCATAGTCTGTCCTGTTGGTCGATCATCCTCCCCCGCTCTCGCCCGACCTTGGGGGTATCTTATCACATACTTGTCCATAGCGAGTGCTTAGGGTTCCTCCTCACAGAGGATGTGTTTTGGCCTGCCAAGCCGCCACACCCCTGGTTCTGGTCTTTCCCAGATGCCAGCAGTCTCTCCTTGCTGTCACCATTCTTCCATGGTTGCCAACTAGTCTTTCCTAGTAGTCACTGGGTTGCCAGATGGAAAAGTCTATAATACAATGAATCCATCGCTCTCACCTCAATGGCTGGGTAACCACCCAACCATGTTCTTGAGGATGATGGCCAGCACTTATGCTTTGCAAGTAGAATAATTGAGCCTTGTGGCATGGGCCCATGGTGCTTTCTTAGGGTCATCAGGTGGGTACCGTCCTTCATCAGTGTTTCGTTAATTAGCCCACAACACCTCCAAAGGGCTTGACAGGTAGCCCCAGCGTCCTAAGGCAGCCCCCTCGGCCCCATGGGTTCCACCACCACTGCTGTTTCCTTTGTGCCCGATGGGTTGTTCCAACGCTCGCAGCGCTTCAGCCACAGCCATCTCGATGCTGCCTCGGCTCGCTTGGTGATATTAGCCACTAGCCTTCTTCTATTACAACCTTTAATTCCAAGTCTGGACAGTTCACTCCAGAGTGACTGCCCAGGAAATCCTCGGCAACCCACTTCCACTGGCAAGTTCCACGCCCGCCATCCCCTCTGATGACACTCGTAAATGAATGGTTGGTACTTCCAAAGTTTCCTCTCATGGGCCTCCTCCATCCTCTCCTCCCATGGCACAGTCAGCTCAAAAAGAACCACCTGTTTCGATGCTCTAGGCCATAAAACTATATCTGGTCTGAGGGTTGATGATGTAATCTCCTCTGGAAACTTAAGTTGCCTCCTGAGGTCAACTCTCATATCCCAATCAGCAGCAGATGTCAGGATTCCTACACTTGTTTGTGCCCTACTAGCTGATTCCCCTGCCCTAACAAACCTAATCAGGCGGGGCCCTGTTATCTTGGTGGCGTTATGGGTCTTCCTCCTCTCCACCTCCAGACCTGCAGCAAGCTCAGACAATATCTGATCATGCCTCCATCTGAACTTGCCGTCCATCAGACTAGCTTGACATGATGACAACACATGTTCAAGACTTGCCGGCTTTCCACACAGCATACAACCTGGATTCTCAGCCAGCCCCCAACAGTGGAGATTTACCGGTGTTGGCAGGACATCGTATGTGGCACATAAGAGGAACTTTATTCGCTGGTCCTCCATGCCCCACATATCCCTCCACCCCAGTGACCTTCCTTGAACACCTGTCCAACACGTCCACCTCCCCTGACTATTCATGGATGCAGCCCTGGCTTGTCTACCCTCCTCCTCCATCATGCGAAGCTCTTCTTGGACTAGACTACGGCGGCCATTGGTATCTGCCTCCCTCCACCTTGCCCTGGTTATGACTCCTAGGCCTAGCCGACCTTGATTGACTGTCCCCACAATGTCCTTGTGGCGTAACCTTTCCTCTGCATCTGCCACTGCCTTACTTGCTACCCATTTTCGTCCTGTGCGGATGGTAATATCTGCTTGACGCACAAGTCGATCCCTGCTGTCATGCAACATTATCACCTGCCGGGCTTTGGCCACCTTAAATTCTTCAACGACCAATGTAATTGGGAGCTGCAGTTTACTTCCTGAGCTATACAGGCCAATTGAAGAAAAACTTTTGGGTACTGACAGCCATCTTCGGAGAAAGGTGTTAATCCGCCTTTCCAGGGCTTCGACTGTTGTTAATGGCACCTCATACATAAGCAGTGGCCAAAGGAGTCTTGGAAGTACTCCATGCTGGTAGCCCCAGAGTTTAAATCTTACAGGGAGCCCACTCCTGTCCAAGATTCACAGCCACCCCTCAGCTTGTCCAAGCATCTCCTTCACACTTTCTCTATCATTCAGAGAGAGATTATATAAACTAGCAACAAGACCCATTGAATGGGACATGCATAGTTTATAGTCTTAATGAAACTGCAATGGCAAGCAGGTTTTGGCCACATGCATACAGTATAAACATCAGTGCCACAATGCATTTGGCATGTAGTGATTAACCAAAATGATAAAGAAATAGCAATACAGTGGTACCTCTACTTACGAACGTCTCTACATACGGAATTTTCAGGTTACGACACGCCTCAACGGGAAAATATTGCCTCTTGTTACGAAAGAAATTTCAGGATACGAAAGGCAAAAAAGTACGCGCTCCTCGCAGCTCCCGTAGTTTACCGAACGTAAACATACTTGTAGCTGCTCTGCCATTGGCTATCGCCTAGCATCTTCCTGGTATCCCATTGGCCACGAAGTGTTCAGGAAGTTCGGGCAGTTTTACATGTGTGTACAGTACAGTATTAACTTTTATTCACTATGGGCCCCAAGAAAGTGATGGAGATAAGTGGAAAAGGAGAACAGAAGAAGAAGAGAGTTTTTTTGTCCATACAAACAAAGCAAGAGATAATAGAAAGGTATGAAAAAGGGATGCGTTTGGTTGATCTCTCCAGAGAATATGGCCGTAATACATCTACGATCGGCACGGTATTAAAACAAAAGGAAGCCGAAGGATTGTTAAAAGCCGACAAAAGCAAACGTCCTTGGATCGGTTCTTCACAAAACGTCAGGCAAAAACTACTGATGAGAGAGAACATGAACCAAAGAAGGCAAAAGGTGACGACGACGACGATAGCAGTTAAACGGTAAATGAACATAATTTTTATTATTCTTTATTCTTTGTTTTTTTAAATTATGTACAACTCTCATTTTATGTTTATTGTGCAGTAATCTAATTGTAACATGTATTTGTTACATGTTTTGATGCATTTTTATGATTTATAAAAAATTTATGTCCGAATTTTGGGGGGCTTGGAACGGATTAGGGCATTTACATGTAAAACGCGTCTCTACTTACGGAATTTTCACGTTACGAAAATACTTCCGGAACGAATTAATTTCATAAGTAGAGGTACCACTGTAGTAAGATGATGATTTATAAACTTTTGCTGCAGCAATGACCATTTTAGACATCTCCTTAGATTCATTTCCCTGTTAAAGGAAGTATTATGTTTTAATGGGTAGGCACATTGGGGTAGGATGTGTATTAGAATAGGCTATTTACTTATTTAGTGATCAGTTTATTTATTTTTGCTGCATACTGTGGTTTGCTATAGGAGAGAGAGGAAAACAGGCGTGGGAATTTTTTAGTTGGCGGCAGCCTACAGATCATGTGGGGGGGTGGACTTCTGAGTAGGTCATGGTATGATTGTGTCCATTGTGTGTTTTGGCACACCCTGTTCTAAGTTTCAGACAACCACCTGTATGGAATTTTCAAAGTAAAAATAAATAAAGCTTTGATATGTGGCATTTATGAACTCTTCTAGAATTTGTCATAATAACAGTAGGCCAAAAGAGAGGGAAAATTACCTAAAACAGCAATAAAATAATAACAATGTGTTGGAATATGCATCATATCCCTTTCCACAGCTGTTGGAAAAGCAGTTTGGACACTCTTATTTGCACAGTACAGAGCTATATACGCTCCTCTGAACACACGGAGCATGTGGTACACCCCGTGAGCTCCACGGAGAGGCATAAATCGGGCTTTACCTGCAGTCCACGGGCTGCTGTCCTGTCTGGGTGTGCTTGGGTTCTCCTGTGGCGTACACGTCCATTGTGAAGAGAGAGCTGCAGGATGTGCTCTGTTTCTCCACTGGCACACCTAAACCCTGCCGATCTGGGGTGTGCTTGATCCCTCCCCTGGCATACACCTCCATGGGTAGAAGTCATTTAACAAAGGTCACTTTTGACCTCTTTTATGGTCAAGTGGTCAGCGACGCCATGTCAAGTTCAGGTTCAGGTTACTTTATTTGTACCCGTAAGTAGATTTGTTTTGCAGTCTGGTGACATCCATATTTACAAACCACAATTACATTCAACATGAACACAAACACAGGCAGACATGTAGCTGACTATAAACATGATAAAAATACTCAAGGCTCCATCAATCAGGATATAAAGACAAAGAGATGGGAGAAAAACCAGAGATAAGAGGGAAGGGTCATATTAAAAAGTTAAAGACTAGTCAAAGAGGTTAAAAACTCAAAGGTCTAAAACCCAATAAAAGATTCAGAACCCAAATAAAAATCCTACAAAAATAAGTAAATATAAAATGGAGTTAATAAATAGGTAACTAAATTATGTGCAGTATATTGTTACAACTTGTTCAACTCTTTGACAGCAGCAGGAACAAAGCTGTTTTTGTTTTTGTAGCGCTGGGTTTTACTTTTTGGGACAGCTAACCTCCGTCTTGAGGGAAGAAGCTGAAAGTGGCAGTGCAAAGGGTGGGAGTCATCATTTAAAATGGAGGTAGCAATCCTCTGTACCTGTCTGGTGTACAAGGATGTCAGGCTCAGCTGTGACTCACCGAGCAAACGACTGGACCATCTAACTACCTGATCCAAGGATTTCCTCTGTTTCAGTTTTATCCGACCAAATCATGACTCTAAAGAAAAGGATAAAACAGATTCAATAAAAGCCCGATAAAACATTGTCATTATGGTTCAGTCAATTTGGAAGCATGCAAGTTTCCTCAAACAATACAAATGTTGCTCACCCTTTTTGCACACCCTTTCACAGTTCTCTTCAAAGTTTAAATTACTATCAATAATCGTCCCAAGATATTTGTATGATTGTACACATTCAGTGGTCTGGCCTTTTAGTACGATGACTTTGTGCCTGGGAGTTTTCCTCCTAAAGTCAATAATCATATCTTTAGTTTTTGTCGTATTCAGCTGCAGGTAGGAATCCTCACACCAGTGAACAAAATCATCAACTACTGGGCCGTGGCTACTCTCACCATCCTGGAGGAGACTGACAATAACTGAATCATCAGCATACTTTATAATGTGTCTGTTGTCATGTCTGCTCTGACACATGTTTGTGTACAGGATGAAGAGTAGTGGTGACAACACACACCCCTGAGGAGAGCCAGTAGAAGAACACTTTTGGTTAGACAATGTACCATTGACCCTTACTCTCTGTGTCCTGTTGGTTAAGAAATCCAGAATCCAACCCGCCAGATTATTGATAAAATCAAATTGTTGCAGGAGCCGTTCAACTAAAATATGAGGTTGGATTGTATTAAAGGCGGAGGAAAAGTCCACAAATAAAAGCCTGGCGTGTGTCCCATTAAAATCCAGATGTTTAAAAAGCATGTTAAACAGAGTGACAGTGGCGTCCTCCACTCCTTTGTGAGGCCTATATGCAAACTGCAAAGGATCCAATGCATGTTCAGTCTGCTTTAGGACCTCAAATCTGACCAGTTTTTCAAAAATTTTCATTAAAAGGAACTCCGATTATATTGGCATGTTAGCTCTACTGTATATGCTTTATTTTTATGTTAGTAACATAACTATAATATAATTTTTTGAAAATAATTCCCAGTTTTATATATTTTTAAAAAACTTTATTACGATGTAAATCGCCATTTTTGTTTACGTCGCAATGCATTCTGGGTAGTGACGTAGAATTGTTGCAGCCGTTTTTTCTGTCTTATACAAGCCAAGAAGCGAAGCTACGAACTACTGCCATTTGTCAGTGAAAATGCCACACTGCGCGGCTTTTGGATGTAATTTCCAATCAAAGGGAAATAAAGAGAGCGGGGTAAGCCCCCATAGCTTTCCTAAAGATGGAAAGTTGAGGAAAAAGTGCGGCGGCAGCGGCTCAGGAGGTAGAGCAGGTCGTCTAATAACCCGATGGTTGGCGGTTCGAATCACGCTCTCCCCAGATATCCTCCCGTTGTGTCCCTGGGCAAGACACTTCACCCGCATTGCCTCCAGTGCCCATAACAATGGGTATGAATGTGTAAAAATGTTTAAATGTTTGGTGGTGGCCGGAGAGGCCGTTGGCGCGGATTGGCAGCCACATTTCCGTCACTCTATGAGTGTCTATGATCAAGCGCTATAGCGCACGCTTGATAAAGCTGATATATATATTAATCACGCTATGATAAAGCGCTATATCGCTCAAAGCGCGCTTGAGCGATATAGCGTGCGCTTGAGTGTCTCTCCGCTCCGCATGTCTCTCCACTTTGAGTGTCTCAAGCGTGCGCTTGAGGAAGCATTATTTTAAGGTGAAACTTATATATTGTTGATTTACTTACAATAGAATGCTCAAACACAAAAAATTGTCTACAAGCATGATCAGATCAAATCAAATAAACTTTATTGTCATATTGCTGTACATACAACTGTAGTGCACTGAACTGATAAACATGGACTCTCAGCAACATAAAGCAATTTCTCTGTTGCTTTCTCAGACTCCGGGTTGAACGTCCATAAGCAGTGCTCCAAAGTCGTTCCAAATGACTGCCAGCCAGATCTTCGACATGTCAAGACAAGCGTGCGCTTTGAGCGATATAGCGCTTTATCATAGCGTGATAAATATATATATCAGCTTTATCAAGCGTGCGCTATAGCGCTTTATCGTAGCTTTATCACGCTCAAGCGTGCGCTTGGAGCGATATAGCGCTTTATCATAGCGTGATTAATATATATATCAGCTTTATCAAGCGTGCGCTATAGCGCTTGATCATAGACACTCAAAGCGCACGTCTCAAGCGCACGCTCAAGCATGCGCTTTGAGCGATATAGCGCTTTATCATAGCGTGATTAATATATGTATCAGCTTTATCAAGCGTGCGCTATAGCGCTTGATCATAGACACTCATAGAGTGACGGAAATGTGGCTGCCAATCCGCGCCAACGGCCTCTCTGGCCACCACCGAACATTTAAACATTTTTACACATTCATACCCAGTGTTATGGGCACTGGAGGCAATGCGGGTGAAGTGTCTTGCCCAGGGACACAACGGCAGGATATCTGGGAAGAGCGTGATTCGAACCGCCAACCATCGGGTTATTAGATGACCTGCTCTACCTCCTGAGCCGCTGCCGCCCCACTTTTTCCTCAGCTTTCCATCTTTAGGAAAGCTATGGGGGCTTACCCCGCTCTCTTTATTTCCCTTTGATTGGAAATTACATCCAAAAGCCGCGCAATGTGGCATTTTCACCGACAAATGGCAGTCGTTCGTAGCTTTGCTTCTTGGCTTTTATAAGACAGAAAAAACGGCTGCAACCATTCTACGTCACTACCCAGAATGCATTGCGACGTAAACAAAAATGGCGATTTACATCGTAATAAAGTTTTTTAAAAATATATAAAACTGGGAATTATTTTCAAAAAAATTACAGTTATGTTACTAACATAAAAATAAAACATATAGAGCTAACATGCCAATATAATCGGAGTTCCTTTTAAAATTGAAGTCAAGGCAACTGGTCTAAAGTCGTTTACCGTTTTAGGACAGCTGGATTTTGGAACGGGAACAACCACGGCATCTTTCCAGATCTTGGGCACATGTTGTGTCTGTAAGGACTTATTGAAAATGTAATGAAATACAGGACTCAGTTCATGTGCACAGGACTTTACCAAGCGCCCACATATATTATCAGGGCCCTGACTTTTGTTCACTTTTACAGCACAGAACTCCCTTTTAATATCCTGCACCTCAATATTAAAGTGCTGATTGTCTTTGAGTTTCTGTTTCAAATCTTGGGTTTCTGTGCTAAAAACAGAGGAATCAAAACGACCATAAAAACAATTAAGAGCATTAGCCAGCTCTGTGTCTGAATTAAAACCATCTAAAAACACATGATTACTGCGCTCTGTGCTCTGAAGGCCTGCAATAGTTTTCATGCTGGCCCAGGCTGAACCAAGTTTCTTTGTTGCCATCTTGCTTTCCAATTCTGATTTATAATTCTGTTTTGCTCTTAAAATTTCGACCTTCAGCTCTTTTGTGGCAACCTGTAGCTCAGAAACAGACCCCTGTTTAAAGGCAAGTGCTTTCCTCTGTAAGCAGGATTTAACTTATTTTGTAACCCATGGCTTGTTGCTGGGGTATATTTTGACACGTTTACATGGAACGATCATATTTTTACAGAAAGCCATGTATGAGCATGTGACGTCTACCAAAGAGTCCAAATCATCCCCGCAGGACAGTGTGAAAACCTCCCAGTCCGTACAGTTAAAGCATTCCTGGAGGCAGTGCACTGAATCCTCTGTCCACACATCTATGTCTCTGGTCTCCACCTTGCCTCTTCTGAGAGCAGTTTTATATGTGGGCAGCAAATGTACACAGTTGTGATCTAAGGATCCTAAAAGAGGAAGGGGAAGTGATTTATAGGCCCTCTCTATGGATCCATAGCCCAGGTCCAATGTCTTTTTTCGCCTGGTTGGGCAGGAGACATACTGATAAAAGTTTTTAAGTGTCTTCTTTAAAGAAACATGGTTAAAATCCCCAAGAATAAAGTTTGGAGCCTCTGGAGAAATTGATTGCAGCCGCTGTACCACATCAAAGACGGTGCTGGAGGCAGAGTCAGCTTCCGCCCTTGAGTGAATGTACACAGTCGTGATGAAAAGTTGGGGGAACTCGCGGGGCAGATAAAAGGGGCGTAGCGATACGAACAGAAGCTCCACATCGGGTGTACAGATGCGCTCTCTGACCGTGACAGATGTGCAGTACTGTTTATTAATATATAAACATACGCCGCCCCCCTGACGTTTCCCCGTTACCTCTTCCTGCCGATCCAAGTGAAGTGGGGCTCCAAAGCTGTCAATACACAGGTCCGCATCCGGGTCTTGCGCTGTAAGCCACATCTCCGTGTAAGCCATGACACAGCAGTTCTTGGAAGTCCTTCTGGTAGCGTACATTCCCTTGAATTTCATCTACTTTATTTCTCAGGGATTGTACGTTCCCCAGAATCATGGAAGGAAGAGGAACACTATTAAACTGACGTCTCCTCAGGCTTAATTTCACGCCTCCACGCTTTCCGCGTTTCCTCCACTTGTCTCTCGTTTCATCGCTGTGTCCATGAAAATCTCTTAAAATAAAGTCCAGCAGTCGCGGCACAGACTCAAACACAGACGCTGCATTATCCGTGTTTAAATGCAGTAACATGTCTTTGGAATATTGTATTCTCCCCGGCATGATCGTGATTGCGCTTACCTCAGAGACAAAGAGCCGGTGGAAAAGAAGCAGCAGTGCAAAAGTAGGGAGGAAATCCATATTGATGGAACCAGGGAGCTCTTCGTTATACAGTCCACAAACATTCAAGGACAAAAACGACACAGAGAATTTCGTTTAAACACATTAAAGTGCGTAAAAACAGAGACACAGACGACAGACTTTTTTCACCAGCTGCCGGTCGCTGCGTGCGCATGCACTCGTCACGTATTGTGGCATCGTCATGCAAGACATGAGAGCCATTAGTCAAGTGACTTCTGAGTCCATAGAGCACATACACAGCTGGCCGGCCACAACTGTGAAAAATATCTAAATATATGGTATGGGGGGGAGGGGCTGAAAAGTTCATAGTGGTCAAATTTGACCAAATGTGGTTTATTTTTCAACAGTCGCCCCTTCGGTCCACACACTTCTTCCATCGGTGTTGCAGTGCTTGGATCCTTGCGGTTGAAAAATAAACCACGTTTGGTCAAATTTGACCACTATGAACTTTTCAGCCCCCCTCCCCCATGTGTGTGTTTGTTATTGTATATTGTGCATGAGATATTTAACCTTGTTTATTAAATTGTGCTTAATATTTATATTGATGCTTTAACAGTCTTTATTTCTAGGCTCAAAATGCAACAATTTCACAATAAACAAAAGAATTGCAGTTTATTTTTAGTTTTACCTGATAGGCATGCAGGTAGAGTATGTTAAGCGTTTGCTCTCCACTTTTTTATGCTGCTTTACTTGAACATGTTAAGTTCTTTTCTGCCTAGAAATTAGCACTGTAGTGCCTTTGGCTGCTTTCAATTCCTCTTTGAGCTCAGGTCATTGGTTTTATTACAGAAACAGCAGTGACAGTTTGAAAAATGTGTACTGTGGGAAGCCTTTGTAAAGGCAGTGCGGAAAGTAACCACTTCATCCGAGCCTTCCTCAGTCGTTGCCAGGGGTAAAAAAGAAAGGGGACAAGAGGGTTGATTTTAAGATCCGGGAGCAGGCGAGTTAGAAAATAGGCCATCAGCATCCTCAGCAACACTGAACTAAAAATAACAGAGCAACCACTTTCCACATGCAGCCGTTTTCACTGCCCAAGACTAAGCAAGCAGGAAACCATTCCTGAATTGTCATTGTTATTTGTGCTCAAAGGAACATAGAATGGTTAGCCTTTCCAATTTCTGTCGAGTGGTTCTGTTTTTCCGATTTGATTCTTCCTCCTTTCTCCTCACCATATTCTCCTGCTCTGCTTCTACCTCTGTAGCTACAAGCTTTGGCTCCAGACAAGGGCCACCTGTTAGCTGGAATTGTCTCTAGCTTTGGGTGGGGCTACTCATTGCATGTTTGCGTCCTGTTGGGTGTATTTGCAGCAGACTTCAAAGTCGGACAGACCAGGAAAAAAAAAAATTGAGATGGTGGAGAAAGTCAGTGGTGTTAAACAAACTTTTGCAGCATTTAAAGACAGTTGGGTTTTTTTTTTTAAATTAACCTAAGGCTGAGTTGTTAAGAGATTTCTTTGCCACCTGTAGATTGCAGCCTTGGTGTTGATGTTATAAGATAATCCTTTATTAGTCCCACCATGGGTACATTTAAATGTGAAAGGAAAAATAGCAGGGGACATGGGCTAAAGACGTAATTTACATCACACAAGCCTCATGCTCGAGCGGAGGTGGAGCATAAATTCAGCTTAAAGTGCTGATGACACGTTTTTGACTTCCTCTAATTTTTCAACACATAATACAATATGATGAAATAGGTTGGTCTGTGCAGTTCTAAGTCAAACAGGCTTTTTTTCATGCGAATATCTGACATTTTCATGAGCGCCACGTCACCAATTGCGTCAGTGGCTGGAAAACCCCACAGCCATGTTGTCACGTCATCGACAGAGCACAGCACTTGACTGCTCATTGTACACACAGGATGGAAGCGGTTGAAAACATCGACGATGGTTCCAGCACATGTAGTCTGGAATTGGTTTGTGTTGTTCAATCTTAAGACGATTATAGTTCCGAAGAATGGGATGATAATGAAGAATCTGGGGGCATCAGACCGTATAGGTTTGAGCCGTGCCAAGCTGGCATCGTGCCTAGCGAGTCACACTCAGAGAATGACGGTGGTGAGGCACACATGCCCACCGCAGCAGCAGCAGCGACAAACACACAGCAGGGGAACACCGAGTGTTATGCTTTTGGTACAGATATTGCAACAAATTATTTGTTCATAAATATAATTTATTTAAACCCTATTTTTCAATAAAATCATAGCAGTGTATTCTCTGTGGCTCAGGCATCGGGCTTATTATGGATAATATTTTGAGTTCTTGTTGTTTTTGTTTTGTATATGTGGTTTATGTGCTGTTATGACCCACTTTCAGGTGGGCACTGTCCAAGATTTGCCGGTCCGAACACATGTGCCCTCTCTCTTTGACAGTCAGCTGTTCATGGTTTGTGTGCATCATCTGCCGTGTTGTCAGCCAGCCAGTATTGCCAACACTATCACGACGTGTTAGCCACTCCACACAGCCGTGGTTCTGTTGCGCCCCTTGAAGCGATGTCGGCCCTGGGGCGCAACCGTGGTTAACACATCTCCTCTCCATGTTCACTGGGCGATGTCGGCCCTGAACGCCAACTGTAAGTGTTTTGATTTATTTTTGTAAGTCTTCACCTTTTTTGGGAACTGTTGTCATCATTCTTATGTTCAATACATGTGCTGTGGTGAATTCTGCATGGAAATCCATTCATCATGACCCTCCGTGCGCTCTCACGCAGGGCATGGAGAGGGAGGATGAAATAAGAGGATTTACGTGCAGGGTTCACCACAGCACATTTAATACAGAAAGACAATTCCCAAAAAGGTGAAGACGTACAAAAAACACAAACACACTTACTGATGGCGTTCGGGGGTCGGCATCACCCAGAGAACAAATGAGAGGAGACGTGTTAGCCACAGGTGCACCCAGAGCCGACATCACTTCAACGACGCACGAGAACCACAGCGAACATGGAGTGACTAACACATCGCGAGAGTGCTGAAAATACTGGCAGACAAACAGCACAGATGACAATACTATGGACCATCAGTGCATGACTGGCAAACGGCCGCTAAGTACACGCACTGCTGGTGACGGTGTGATGAGAAGCACCTGGGCGAGGACTGGGAAAGATGATCAGCTGGAGTTTGAATCAGCTGGTGATAATGAGAGAGGGGACGTGGCCGGACCGGCGAGCGTCAGCATGCGATCACAGAAAGTAGGTCAAAGCTGCGCGTAAATCCATTAATCCTTCCCCTCCTCGTGCGCTCCTCCTGCATAAAAGCGCACGAGGAGCACACAAGGAGGCTTATGACAGTTGGAGCTGAAGCGTATGATGTGGTCTTTCACGGCCTGCTGTTTATCTAAGCCTGCGACACAAGGCGAAGGCACAGCCGTAAAATTAAAACAAGAAACCAGGGAAGCTGCTGTCATTCCAGTCAACAACACCGGTGTCCATTCTCCCACTTACATCATGGGGGTGCCGCCCTTAATTCGGTGGGCGGCACCACAGTTCAGTCAGCGGCTGCAGTTTTTTGATGATAACTAGTTTATGCAGGCACTGTTGCAAATATTATATTGATCATCAACAATGACTTTTGGGTTTACACAACATGCTAAAAAATGTCAAAATCGTGTCATCAGCAATTTAAGGGCCAGGTGACGTGACGGGGCAGAGGTGGGGCAGTGGACAGGGGGAGTGGATGGGGTGGTTGCAGCAGGAGTTGCAGAGCAGAGGGAGGAGTAAGTGGCTGATCAAACTTGTTGGAGAACAGGTTCAGATCATTCCCCCCCACCCATGGCTTAGGAGGTGGTATCCTGGTGCCCTGACATGGTTTTAAGACCTCGCCAGACACCACTGACATTGCTCTGTTGCAGCAGAGTAGGGACGTACATAGTTACCACAATTACGTGTAGATAGTAAGGCTTCATGCTAACAACTCAGTGTCCTTGCTACAGTGCTGTTCTTTAATTGTGATGTGGTCAGGGTTTACACCGTCTTATCATTCACAAACACTGCCGCCATCTGCTGTGCTGTTCACCCACAGCAACTTAAAGCCATCCAGTCCAACGTTAGCATCTGGGATTAGCACGGTTAGCCACGTCTCAGTGGACAGTATGATGCAAACCTCCCGATAGGCTCTCGTGCCAGGCCAGGGCCGCTAACTCGTCCATCTTATTTTGGAGTGACTTCATGTTCCCCATGACGATGGATGGGAGGACGGGCCTGTATCTTCAACTCGTCAGACGGCACACAGCTCCGCCCCAGCACTCCCTCCTCTTTCTCTTCAGCTCACAGGGAATAGTGGGTCTCTGCTCCAGTACCACCGTTGTGGAGTGCTAACAGCTGGTCCTGTTGTAAACAATGAGGTCACAGGACACTGAATCCCAGGATGTCATTCAAGTGAAAAAAGACACTAATATAAGGATAAGGGATAAGAACCTGCACTTACATAGTGCTTTTTCCAGTCCTAAAGACCACTCAAACCACAAGAACAGCAACATTAGTGTCCGTGGTGCACGTGATGAATATAAATTAATACCAAACAGAAATATAGTTACAAGAAATAAAAGGATAAGAAATAGGAGGGGAAAAAGTTGGTTGGGGAACAGGAGCTGCTGAAAATGACTGCCACTCGTGCGGCGCCGGACACCTATATCCATATCCTATATGAATCATTTTGGAATGTACCTCTCAGGGAGACGGATTAAAGTCTGTGCTGCTCAGACATGGCGCGTAATGAAATCAATGGCTAGGACATAGCATTGCTGCTCCTCTGGTACACACACGCAGACAGAAGCCTCATAGCCTCATATTGATGTCTGGGTGGAAGCTTAAGAGATTGTTTGTTGGATCATGATTTCACTCCAGTCTTCACTGGAATCCTCATTAGCCACAGCAGGGAAAAATGCTGTCTTTTGTCCCCTTTTACTTCATTGTCATTATTACTGTTGTCATGATTACACATTTCTTTTTTTTTTTTTCTTATTTCCTGGAGAAAGAAACATTTTCATAAGCTGTATCTGATTGACTTTTGTTCAGTTACTTTAGAATTTATGGGTCTTTTGTTGTGTAAACTATTGTTATTACCTCCGCCAAGGAGGTAATGTTTTTACCGGGGTTTGTCTGTCTGCCTGTTACCAACATAACTCAAAAAGTTATGAACGGATTTTGACAAAATTTTCAGGAAAGGTGTGTATTGGCACGGGGAACAGATGATTAGATTTTGGTGATGATCTGAGAGTGCATACCTCCACCAAGGGCTTTGTTTGTATTTGTGCAGCAGGATTACACAAAAACTACTGGATGGATTTGGGTGAAACTTTCACCAGAGGTGGTTCTTGGGCCAGAGAGGAACCCATTATATTTTGGTGATGATCTGAGAATGCATACCTCAGCCAAGGCTCTTATCTTCTCACAGTGTGTTAGCAACAACACTCCAAAACTGATGGACAGACTTTGATGCAATTTTCACCACAAGTGGCTATAGGCCTACACACAAACCCATTACATTTTGGAGGTGATCCATGAGAAACGGAAGGAGCTTTGGCGGAGGTATGCGCTCTGAGTGCTTTTCTAGTTTAGTATTGTTTTTAATCACCATTTTTGGCTTTGAGGATTTCACACACCCACATTTTATTTGCTGTAACAAACTGAGGTGCTTTCACTCAGGCTCAGAAAAGCCTTTTTTGTTATCAGACGTCAGATGTATTTTTTAATAAAATGCTTACATGGATGCGTTGTTTAACAAATTGTCAATGAATTCTTCCATTTGCATTTGTGTTACTTTAATGAACCAATTGTTCTGTGTTTTTTCGTTCCAGGGTGATGATGTAGGAGCAGGCTTATCAGATGGTAAGTAGCCCGTTAATTTAGCCCCTGTTGCACAAATGTACATTTAAAAGATCTAGATAGTAGGCCGTGGCAAACCGGGGTGGTGGTTCCTCTCTTCAAAAAAGGGGACCAGAGGGTGTACTCCAACTTTAGAGGGATCACACTCCTCAGCCTCCCTGGGAAAGTCTATGCCAAGGTACTGGAGAGGAGAGTCCAGCCGTTGGTCGAACCTCGGATTCATGAGGAGCAATGTGGTTTTTGTCCTGGCCGTGGCACTTCGGACCAACTCTTTACTCTCTCGAGAATCCTCGAGGGTTTGTGGGAGTTTGCCTAACCAGTTACTAGAAGTCCCAGAAGTTGGCCCTCTTGTGGCCTCTTGTTGGTCCCCCTATGGGTTTTCTAGGTAAAAAGGCCAAATGGCCCCTCTCTGGGACTTCTAGTGGTTTACATGTGTTTTGTGGACTTGGAGAAGGCATTCAGCTGCGTCCCTCGTGGTTTTTTGTGGGGGTTGCTTCGGGAGTATGGGGTATCGGGCTTGTTGTTATGAGCTATTCGGTCTCTGTACGACCGTTGTGAGAGTTTGGTTCGTATTACCAACACTCGATCGGACTCATTCCCAGTGATAGTTGGACTCCACCAGGGCTGCCCTTTGTCACCGATCCTGTTCATAGTTTTTATGGACAGGATTTCTAGGCGCAGCCAGGGAACGGAGGGTGTCATGTTTGGTGACCACAGGATCTCATCTCTGTTGTTTGCAGATGATGTTGTCCTGCTGGCTTCATCCAGCAATGACCTACAGTTCTTGCTGGGACGGTTTGCCACTGAGTGTGAAGCGGCTGGGATGAGAATCAGTACCTCCAAGTCCGAGTCCATGGTCCTCAGCCGGAAAAAGGTGGATTGTCCTCTCCAGGTTGGGGACAGGCTCCTGCCCCAAGTGGAGGAGTTTAAGTATCTTGGGGTCTTATTCACGAGTGAGGGGAAAATGGAGCGAGAGATTGACAGACGGATCGGAGCAGCATCTGCAGTGATGCAGACATTGTACCGGTCTGTTGTGGTGAAGAGGGAGCTGAGTTCTAAAGCAAAGCTGTTGATTTACCAGTCAATCTATGTTCCTTCTCTCACCTATGGTCACGAGCTTTGGGTAATGACCGAAAGAACGAGATCGCGGATACAAGCAGCTGAAATGAGCTTTCTCCGTAGGATCGCTGGACTCACCCTCAGAGATAGGGTGAGGAGCTCAGTCATCCGGGAGATGCTCAAAGTAGAACCGCTGCTCCTTCACATTGAAAGGAGCCAGCTGAGGTGGTATGGGCATCTGATCAGGATGCCTCCTGGACGCCTCCCACTTGAGGTGTTTCGGGCATGTCCCTCTGGGAGGAGACCCCAGGGCAGACCCAGGACTCGCTGGAGAGACTATGTCTCCCAGCTGGTCTGGGAACGCCTTGGTATCCTCTCTGAAGAGCTGGAACAGGTGGCTGGGGAGAGGGAAGTCTGAGCTTCTCTGCTTGAACTGCTGCCTCCGTGACCCGGACCTCCGGAAAAGCGGTAGAAGATGGATGGATGGATAGTAGGCCATCAAACAGCTTCTTGGTGTTAGATTTGGAGTGCTACTGTGTTTGTTCTTCCCAGAAGACTTATCATATCGACCTATCAGAATAAATGATACTCATTGTTGGAACTCTGATCTTCCAGTCTGAATGTTGAATTCAGATTTTGTCTTCAGAAATTCAATTACTGAATTTATAAGAAAACCCACCTTCTAATGTGAGATGGTAGTAGTGTCATAGGTCACCCATGTAAAGGATAAAGACGACCTAAACATGGAGTGTTCATGCTGCCAAAATCTACTCTTCCGTAAGTATAATGTTTTTATGTATATGTGTCTTTAGATGCTCAACGTGCAGCTGCTCACCGCATGGCGTCCACCAGCCTGATCCATGAGACGGACCTGGTGGTGTCTATCAACGACCTGGACAACCTCTTCAACTCGGATGAAGATGAGCTGGCGGTCAGTAGGCATCTTTTTTTTTTTTTCACCTTGACACAAATATCTCCAGCATGTTTCCAGTTTCAGTCACGTACCCTAAAGCATGGAAACTAGTGATAATTCTCGGTTTTCCAGTACTGTTACTGTATGATGCTGTCAGTGTGATTCTAGTTTCAAAATCCCACAGATGTGAGGTTCTGTGTGTGTGTGTGTGTGTGTGTGTGTGTGTGTGTGTGTGTGTGTGTGTGTGTGTGTGTGTGCACCACAGACATATACAGAGCAGGATTAACTAGGTGCTTGCATTTAAAAATTGTCCAGTTGTTATATATACATATATTTTTATTTTTTTTTTCACAGCCTGGTTCCAGACGAACAGTCAATGGAACGGATGAGAAATTTGGCAGCAAGGAACCAAAGCCGTCCACTCTGGACCCTGTATCCTGCATCAGTATGTATCTCTCCATCTGTCTCAACTGATGTCTCTCTTCCTCTGATTTTTCCTCAACACTACTGTGCTATGTCTTCTTAAAATACAACGGGATAAATCTGCCTCAGTTGTTAATCTAGGATCTGATTTGTCACACCTGTGAGCTCCTTGAAAATTATGAATAGTACATTTAGATTTTGCCAGAAGCCACTCTATCTTAAAATGGGGTATTCCCCTAGCTCAAAGTATCAGCTGAGCGAAATGGCACTGTATCCTTTAATCCAGTAAATGAAGTTAAAACTTGCACTACTAAAGCCCAGCAGGTGCTCGTGCCTAGCTTTGCCACCTTGTGGTAGAGTGTGTGTGTGTGTGGGGGGGGGGGGGCTCAGTGTGCTGCTCCTGACTGACAGCTTGGAGACATCCTGTAGCTACCACCATGTTTTCTTCTTTGTTACTGTTCTGCTTCATACTCACACCAGTGTCTGCTTTGGAATATTACAGTATGTTGACTGAATCAGAAAATGTTTCATGTGGAAAACCATATTATGTTTTCTTATTTATTTAGGACACTAATGCAGGATTAAAGAGAATTTAAGGACACAGTATATTTGACTTTGAAGTAGTTTGGTGTCAGATGAGCCGTAGTATTTTGTTTTATGAAGCGGTAACGCACGGCTCTCAGCTCTGCCTGTTAACGGAAGCTGTGTTTGTTATCCTCTAGATGTATGTTGCAATAACACAAAATGGTTTAAGAGTTGGAGGTTTGTGTTAAGCCTGGTCTCCAGGATTCTGCTGAAGGGCTGTCTTATGCAAATGAAAGGAGCTTGGCTGAATCCTTAAATAGTCTTGGGAATTTAAAAAAAAAAACACACACAAAAAAAAAATAAATGTCTACATAAAATTTGCAGTTTGTACATTTCAATAGATGTGGGCAGTATTCTTATTAGTTTATTTTTGATTGAATATCTTCATATTAATCTGTTGCATATTTCCATGTAGCTGTATATAGCTACAGCTGTCATATGTGGCACATCTGTTAGATATGACAATCTGATTTTTCAATTAAATTAAATATTAAATTAAATATGCATCATTAATTAATAAAACAAAGTTTGACAAGGCTTATTCTGGGGCTTTTTTTTGGGGGGGGTGCACAGTAACTAATCTGGGGGACACAGCCTGTGAATGACACCCACCCCACCCCCTTCTCAATGGCACTGATTCTGCCTGTGTGCCTCATTTGCCACAAAGCTATTTCTGAATTCAGTAACATTCTGGGGGTGGATGGAAAGCTCTGGCGGGCTGGATGTGGCCCACAGGCCACCAGTTGGCATTCACTGATCCACAGGAATTACTTTAATACTTCAAGCTTAAAGTGATATACTGTATTTCACATAAAACTATCCGCATTATGTGCATAATTGTTAAATGCACAAATGCTATATTTCTCAAGTGTTGTATAGCAGTACAATTTAAATGTGGATACAAAGTGTAATTCAATTGAACCTGGTATCAGCATGATTAATAAGTGTAAACTGTGTGCAACTAAGTTTTCATTTTGTATCACAAAGTCTTTCAGACACACACTCACAGCTTTGTGCTCTTTTCACCCATCTTCAGGTTCAGCAGATCTACAGATGTTTCCCACGCCTCCTTCCTTGGAGCCACACATCATGGGCTACTCACCCATGAATGTGTTCAACAAGGAGTATGGCAGCATGGAGCCCAACACAGGCATGACTATGCTGGATGGCACCTCATCAATTGCGGGTCACTTTAAGATTGAGGTGGAGGAGAGCTTCTGCAGCCCCAAGCCTTCTGAGATCAAGGTGGGTCTGAACTTACTTAATCTAAATAACTAGGAGTCTTTTTTTTACCCTGTTACTGTGGACTCCAAATGCTAGGTGGATTCACTTCCAGTGTAAGATTGTAAATGGACCCCATAGAATGTGGACCGGGGGTTCATTTTCAACAGCAAAATAAATTTAGGAAAATCTATAAACATTGACCAAAAGTAATGAGTATTGATAACAAATATGTACTGACAAATACACTGGCAAGAAGAAGTTTGGAAACAGCTTTAACTTGTACCCTCTCTTGCAAAGAACATCCTTCTGGTCTCAGTACAGTTTTAGATTGACAAGTTTCTATTTAAAACTGTTTATGTTTGGCCTTTGTTAATTAAATTTAACTCTGGAAACATCAGATGACTCTTTCAGGCAAAGAGAAAGAAGAGTCAGGTATTTGTTCACAAATATCTGAATGTTTTGTTTTTAGGATGTTTAACATGCACTTTATACATATAAAATAACCACCTTAACTTTTGCACTTCAGTATATGCACTTTATACAATTTTTATTACAGTTGTCCTCCTTGTGTATTATAAATTGTCTGATTGTGTATTTTTGTAACCTGTCACGGGACTATAGATGTAATTTAGCAGTTTTGCTAAATCTGGCATATTTACATTTACATTAATGGTAATCAATATGCAATGTCCCTTTCAAATAAACATTAAATAAATAAATAATGTTTGTCATGGTGATGGACAGGCTGACAGATGAGGTCAGGCAGGAGTCTCCGTGGACCATGATGTTTGCAGATGACATTGTGAGCTGTAGTGAGAGTAGGGAGCAGGTGGAAGAGAACCTGGATAGGTGGAGGTATGCTCTGGAGAGAAGAGGAATGAAAGTCAGAAGCAAGACAGAATACATGAGTGTGAATGACAGGGAGGTAGGTGTAATGGTGAAGATGGAAGGAGTGGAGATAGTGAAAGTAGATGAGTTTACATACCTGGGATCAACCTACCAAAGCAAAGGAAAATTCACAAGAGAGGTGAAGAAGAGAGTGCAGGCAGGGTGGAGTGGGTGGAGATGAGTGACGGGTGATTTGTGAGAGAAGCATTGCAGCAAGAGTGAAAGGGAAGATTTTGGAGACGTTTGAAGTAAGAGAGGCAAGGCTGAGATGGTTTGGACATGTGCAGAGGAGGGATAGTGGATACAGTATATTGGACAAAGGATGTTGAAGATGGAGCTGCCAGGCAGGAGAAAAAGAGGAGACCAGAGAAGATTCATAGATGTAGTGAAGGAGGACATGGAGAGGGTTGGTGTTACAGAGGAAGATGCAAGGGATAAGGTGAGATGGAGGCAGATGAGCCACTGTGGCAACCCCTAAAGGGAGCAGCCGAAAGAATAATAATAAAGAAAGAAATAATGAAATTTTAAGAGCTGAACAAGCTGTGGGGGTTATTTTTTATTAGTAGTTTAAACACCACCTGTGGCAAACATCATCACTTCACTGTTAACACACTTGAATACCATTACAGCTTAACAAATTAAAGTCTGCAAGTGAAACGGGGATTAAAAGGCACAGGGTATTGACTGGGAAGCAGGTTGTGGGTGAAGCTTTTGATCAATGAATTACTGAAAATGTGTTATAGATCAGTGTAAAATGATCAATGTAATAAATGTATTTTTGGTTTTAATATTCATTGTGTTACATTTGAACACATGTATTTACAGTATATGCCACCAGACCATGCACACGCCACACATCTTGACGGGGCGATACATGAAAGTGTGCATATACACACGCACAGAACAGGAAGAGGGGAAGAATCGAAATGACCAACATGAGCAAGATTATGTCAGTTCTATGTCCTGACGGTCAGTTCAGGTTTGAATTCAGTTAATTGCCCAGCCCTAACAACAAAAGTTCTGGTATCATCACCTTTCCCAATGCAGATTTATGATTCCTCACTAAATATCACTTTCATGCAGTCATCCACAGCCCATGATTGTTTTTCTTTAGCCCACTGTAAAGTTGTTGTTTTTTTCTGTTTAGGTGTTAATGATGGCTTCAGTTTGGCTTTTCTCTATGTCAATCATATTTCCTTTAATAATAATAATAATAACTATGGATTAGATTTATATGGCACTTAAAGTGCTTACAATGAGTCCATTATTCATTCACTCCAGACAGACATTGATAGTTGTACTACTGTAGCCACAGTTGCCCTGGGGCAGACTGATGGAAATGTGGCTGCCAATGCGCACCAATGGCCTCTCCAACCACTACTGAACATTTATACACATTCATACCCAGTGTCATGTACACTGGAGGAAAAGTGAGTAAAGTGTCTTACCCAGGGACACAAGGGCAGGATTGCTGGGAAGAGTGGGATTCGAGCCACCAACCCTCTGGTTATTGGATGACCTGTTCACTTTAGGCGATCTCTTACAGTTTGGTCACAGACATTGATTCCAGCTTCCGCCCATTTTCTCCTCATTTGTATTTGTGGTTTTTTTGTTGGTTTTTTTTTTGGGGGGGGGGGTACATTTTCTGTTTTCAAAACATTTTGTTTTAAGTTTTCGATCTTGACACTTTGATGTCTTCCTTGGTCTACCAGTATGCTTTCCTTTTACAACCTTCCTATTTTGTTTGTACTTGCTCCAGATTTTAGACACAGTTGGCTGAGAACAACCAACATCTTTTGCTACATTCTGTGATGATTTACCTTCTTGAAGAAGTTTTATAATCCTCTCCTTTGTTTCAACTGACACTTCTGGTGTTGGAGCCATGATTCATATTCACCATCTTGGTGAAACAGCTCACCAAGGTGTGCAAGCACTGTAACTGCAAACTAATGAGCAAATTTAATTTGATGCAGGTATTTGTATTAGGACTGCAAATTACAGGGTGATTGCATAATGTTTTCCTTATGTTTGAGCTAATAAAAAATTGCAATTGGCTACAACAACTTTCTTTTCTTTTTTTTTTTTTCTTTTTTTTCTTAAAGGCAGAAGGTAAGGGTGGGAATCACGAGGGACCTTGCAATTCAATTCAGATCGCAATACTTGAGTCACCAAACAATTGTATTACGATTCAGCGATAATCACAATATCTCTATCGAGTAGCACAATCCCATATTTTTGAAATTTTTTTTCAACTTACTCAACATCAGATCATGTCCCAAAGTAAAACTGTTGACATCTCTTTCATTTTCCGTGGAGCCATGTCTCCGCACACAGGGAGGGTGGTGGGTGGTGCTGTTTGGAATACACTCCCACTCCAGATATGTTTAGCTGACTCTGTAGACTCTTAAAAAGCAGCTGAAAACTATTTGTTTAATGAGGATTTCCACTGAGTTTCCTTTCAGCTGCTTTTTAGTGGTAAGTCTGATATTTTTAAATTATTTTAATCTTGTGTTTTAACTTGGTTTTCTATCAACTTCCTTTTATTCCATTTTATTGTACAGGGCTTTGTGACGATATGTTTGTGAAAAGCACTTCATAAATAAACTTGACTTGGTGCTCGGAGAAAAAACAAGCCCCGTGATGGTGTGTTTTTAGCTTAGCCATTGCTAATGCTGCTCCAAGACATGTACTGGCCCGTGTGTTCTGAGTGTTTGGGTTTTCTTTTTTTCATTCAGCACTTCTTGTGGGTTGTGTATCATATCAAGGCCTTTCCTTCCATCTTTGTTATAAAATCCAAAAACAGCCTGACATTTGGCCTAACTTTGAGATAACTGCTTCCTAACTTTCAAAGCTGACTGCAAATCTCACGAGATAAGATATGACTTCCACCAACAATGGGCGCTAGGGGTGGGCGATATGGCCTAAAAATGATATCACAATATTTCTGTGAATTTTCACGATAACGATATTCTTCACGATGTCAAGGAATACAGTTTTTTTCTTTTAAATTTATAAAGGATAGTTTCACAGGCCAGCGTTAATTATGCTCAACATATTCAGTAAAAACAAAACCACTCTTATTTCTCCAGTTTAGAAAGAGCAGTTTAGAATGCGTTTAAAACTTTTTTTAAATCTGTATCAAATATTACCAGATGACCCTGACCCGGGCGCATGTGGCAAGGCCTGCAACACATCACGGACTACAAGAGGACCAACAGTAGCACCACTAGCTCTACAGACAGCCTGCCGGATGATCTCCACATCTTTTACACCCATTTCGAGACCACCAGCCATAGTACAAAAGAGACACACACTCACACACACTAAGAGTCTCACCAGGCCAGGTAAACAAAGCATTGAGGAATATCAACTCCCGCAAGGCAGCAGGACCAGACAACATACCTGGGCGGGCCCTCAGAGCATGCTCTGCTGAGATGACTGACGTTCTCACGGCAATCTTCAACCTCTCCCTCAACCAGAACATAGCCACCTCCTGCTTCAAAACGACAACCATCCCCCTTCCCAAAAGGAGCCCGCCGACCTGTCTGAATGATTACAGACCGGTAGCACTCTCTCCAATCATCATGAAGTGCTTCGAGAGACTGGTGCTGCCCCTGATTTCGGACAGCATACCAGGCACCGTAGACCCCCTGCAGTATGCCTACCGGCCCAACAGGTCCACCTCAGATGCCATCGCTGCAGCACTCCATTATTCTCTCTCCCACCTGGAGGATAAAGACTCCTACATTAGGATGCTTTTTTTCGACTACAGCTCCACCTTCAACACGGTCATCCCTCACAAACTCACCGACAAACTGTCTTCACTTGGCCTGCACCCCACTCTCTGCGACTGGCTACTGGACTTTCTAGCTGGTAGGCCCCAGTCTATCAGGATGGGTAACAGGACCTCAGCCAGCATCATCACAAACACAGGTGTCCCACAGGGTTGTGTTCTCAGCTCCATCCTCTACAGCCTCTTCGCCCATGACTGTGTTGCCTCCCACAAGGTCATGGTGTGAGGGCAACGACCTCACCCTCAACACCGACAAGACAAAGGAGATGATAGTGGACATGAGGAAAGGGAGGAGGAGACCCCATTGGCCGCTGTTCATCCAGAAGCTTGAGGTGGAGAGGGTGAGCAGCTTTAAATACCTGGGCATCCACATCAGCGAGGACCTTAAGTGGACACACAACACCACAGAGCTGGTTAAGAGAGCTCAATAGCAACTGTACTTTCTGAGGGGGCTGAAGAAGTTTGGCATGTCCTCCAGGATCCTCAACAATTTCTATAGCAGCAGCATCAAGAGCATCCAGACCAGCTGCATCACTGCATGGTACGGCAACACCACTGCCCTGGACCGCAAACGCCTGCAGAGAGTGGTGAAGACAGCGGAGAAGATCATCAGGACTCCACTCCCCTCTCTGCAGAGCATCTACCTCCGCAGAGTCCAAAGGAGAGCTGACGCCATCCTCCGGGACCCCACCCATCCTCAACACAGAATGTTCACACTTCTACCCTCAGGCCGGAGGTACAGAAGTGTGAAATGCAGGACAACCAGACTGAAGAACTCCTTCTTTCCCACTGCCATCAGACTCCTGAACAGATAACAACTCCCAAAACTCTGTATCACAGCTTTGTATATAGGAACTCACACACTGGCTACTAAATTTGCACATTGCTCACCTGTACAGTAGATATAGTCTCACCCATCTGATGTCCATATCATCTCTGCTGCTACTTATCATGCACAGTCTACTGGTACTACCGTTACAAAAATTAGCACCAGGTGCTAATTTGTAATTATACACTGCTTGTTGCACAATGCTCATTTGCACACTGTGCACAGGTTCATGCCATCTCAGGTTCCCATCATCTCTGATATCAATATACCACTATCACTTTAGTCATCCAGTGAATTTTCAATTTCATTCCTCTCGTCTGACTGCTTTAACTGTCCAAACTGCCTAGTGTGTGTTATTAGTCCTCCTTAGTTTTAGTATTTAGTATCAAGGTGTGCTTAAGGAGTCCTAACTGCCTAACTGTGTGTTGGCGTGTGTTATTAGCATCCATTAGTATTAGGATTGAGTTACTGTGTTAGTGTGTCATGACCTTATTAGAATTGTTGTTTCTGTACCTTTACCTTGGCATTCGTTCAGAGAGCAAAGTAAGAATTTCATTGCTCAGGAAATGTAGCATTTCTTAACTGTGCACATGATAATAAAGCCTTTGAATCTTGAATCTTTGAATCTTTAGCACACTGAGGGGTGGACTGGGACAAAAATTCAGGCCGGGAATTTGACTTCATCCTAGGTCACCCTGTTGTTGAAAACCAGAAACCACCACAGTTTTAGTAGGTTAACATTTTAAAATAACCGGTATCAAATTAGTTATAAATGTGATTATAACCTTTCGGGTGGGACGAAAATTATAAATTTGGATTGTAATAGTCAACTGATCTGTTGATTATTAAAACAACTGACAGACTAATCTTAATTTAAATCTGGTGCTGCTTCTCATTTCTTCACCTTTTCAGAGTAAAAGCACAAGGTAAGAGGTTTTAGGTAAAAAGTTACAATTCTGCAAGAAAAAGTTCACAAATTTGTCACCAAAAACGTTCAAAATTTAAAAAAAATACCTTTATGAAAAGATGTTTAATGAGGAAAAAAACAAATTTAGGAGAGAACAGTAACAAGCAGATGAGAGTAAAGTTGGTACTGCAGACTACATATAGCCTATAGTTTTGAAAATTCTGCAGATTTTTCTGAAAACATCTAAATAGTCATGAAAACATTGCCTAATGAATGTAAGAGCAATTTAGCTCTGGTTCATGCAACCTATTTATTACATCAAAAAAGTAAATCCTAAGCTGCAGTCAGCAGCTATTAACCACAGACACGCTTTCACCACATTACTTCTGTCTTTATCTCATTTCTATGCTCTGCAACATGAGGGGGTTTTACTGCTTTTAACATAATAAATTTATTTAGTCTCGTATATTATTTCACAGGGTCAGGAAGAGGGTCTAAATAAAACGGGGAGAGAGTGGGCTTATTTAAAACTATTATTTCATCATTTTTATTAAATATTCTAGTACATACCCATGCATACCCGTCCATGCCCGTAGAAACCAAGTATAAGCAAGTATTTCTGCATGCCCATTGCTGAAGGGTCTCCTCCTGTCTCAGACGGCTGTGTTGTTCAGTCATGCCTGCGGTGTACTGGTGGAACCTGAGGTGTTTCATGTTCACGGCATCTTTTCTGACGTGCAGCAGTTCTCCTCATTCTATTGCTCTCCATCTGGTGGGTCTTCTTCTTTCAGACCACTGGTTGAGGGATAGGTGTGTCGTAATTCCAGTTCATGGGCACGATCCTGAAAAAGTGGCTTTCGACCCTGTTCAAGAAACCGAAGCACCCGAAGAAAATCAGCGCTTTGCTTGGCGTTTTACACATTTGTAGTGTAGACTGGCATTGTGCTATGATGATGAGGCAGAGATCATAGGCCGTCCTGTGATGTCCTATAAACGTGCTTTGAAGTTTGTCGTACCCTATGCTGGTGAAGGGTGGCTTTCGACCCTGTTCAGGAAGGCCCGTGCATGAAAGACATGAAGGCACCTTTGATGTATAGGACATCATGTTGCCTGATGTCACTGTATATGACATCATCAAGACATGAAGGCAGGCTTGATGTATATGACATCATGTTGCCTGATGTCACTGTATATGACATCATCAAGACATGAAGGCAGGCTTGATGTATATGACATCATAAAGACACATTTGTCTATGTGCCATCATATTAGCATCACGAGTCGTCCTATGATGCCTGAGTTCATAGGCCGTCCTATGATGTCCTATAAACGTCACTCTCTCTCACACACACACACACACGTTTCTTGCTTTAATGGAGTGATGTGATGCTGGCCTACCTGTCATTTCCCAAGACACTTATGCTGGTAAGACCTCCCGTCTCTTTCCCTTTCTCTCAGTTTACCCGAGTTAGAAATAGCCGTTGCACAGACAAGTCCTGGGGCTGTTAACGGATTTTTTTTTTTTTTTCTGTCGGTTGAATAAATCACGTTGAAGCAGCCACAATGGAATGAAAATAAACCTCTGGACACTTCGGACGTCAGCAACACTGCTTCAGGGCGAAGTAAAACTTCTTCCCGAAGTGGCATTGTTGACGTGCAGAAAAAAATGCGGGCAGATTATCCGCATCACTGCACCGTTTTATTTAAAAGATGGCAGCGGTCTGAAACGGCCTTAAAACTAAATTACTTTCTCACAACCAGACAAAGACGTTCAAACACGGAGCGCCACTTTTCCCCCACCATGTTTTTGTTCCCGTTTCTATGGTAACACATAAAACTTCCGTTGGCAGCGTAATGGACCCCGAATATCACGATATTCATTTTTACACCGGTATCAAATTTATACCGGTATTATCATGAACGATACAATATGGCACACTCCTAATGGGCACTTTTGCACCATCTGGCTGCAAATCTTGCTAGACAAGCTATGACTTCACTTGACTGGGTGCTTGTTTTGCGCCATCTAGTGGACTGAAAACACGATCGATTGAATACTCAAGAGAGTATGCAACGTTGACATGATAATAAAAGATCGAGCCATGCGTTTAGGGATCGGTGTTGTTGGTGTCAAGTATCGCGATCCATCACTGAATCGATCTTTTGTCCCACCCCAGTACAAGGTTGGTATTTTGATTAGATAGTTTTGTGACATGTTTGTGATTATTTTTTTTACAAAATGAAATGATTGAATGAACATCTGAAAACAGTAGTGATTCCACAATTTTTGCCAGGAATTATATTTTGTAACTGGTGATTTTTTGTTTGTTTATAAAATGTAGTAAACTACATATTTGTATATCAACTAATAATGTAAATGTGTCATAATAGAGCTGGGCAGTATACGGCAGCATTGCTAAATTAACTGCAGGTATGTTTGCAGATAAAACTACCGAGCAACATCAATAAGAAACTGTGGTGAAAGGAATACTTGGGGGGGGGGCATTGTGAGCTGTTTGTGCTATGATTAGTTTGGAAACACAAACATGTGAAATTTCTTCTTGAGATGAGGGGACCGTTCCTGCAGGAGTGTGCTGCTCAGATCGGTGGCATCCCCACATCAGTCGTGCGTGTGATTTGCCACGAACAGGTGAACTGTAATGCGCGGCAGCTGCACCACTTTGCCAGTGCAGCGGAGAACACTGAGCTCCGGTGTCTCCGTGCAGCTCTCTGGTCTCACGAAGAGCGGAGCATTCCCTCCCTCTGCTGGGCCAACTGACATTTACAGAGCAGCAAGAGATGATGAGTGCAAATATGCCAGAGCTTTTTACTTTGCCGGACATGGTCAGTCCAAGGATCTTTTAAATATAACCTCCTTGGTCAGTCAAATTCAGTCGTCTGTAGAAGTGTCCGGCTCGTGCTTATTTGTCGGATAAATTAGTGAGACTGTCCTCAGATTTTCCCCGGAGGAGTGGGGTCCATGTCTGAAGAGCATACATATTCACCAGTGGGATGTGGACTCCGAGTACATGTTCCAGCAGGTCTACATTTCATACTGCACTAAGGATAAGTACATGTCTTAAAGTTCAAGTCTGGTAAAATCTACATTCACATTTCAAAATGAAATGTTTGTATGCGGCAAAGCACAAAAATCACATAACATATTTCAGCACAGCTGTACATGGAGTGTGTTTTTTTTAAAACTTTAGATGTTAAAGCTGCACTGTTTACTTGCTGTAGTGATGGTGGGTAAGAGCAGACATGAGTAGTAGTAGTAGACATGCGCACGTGAGTGGGAATGCACGACAGTAGAATTTTTTTCTGATGGCTGATATGCCGATAGTTTAAAACTAGTTTTTGCCGTTACCAATATGTGCTCATATTTTTTTCCCCACCTATTTACATCTTCTTTGTCTTACAGTGGTGATTAAGGCTGCATTCAGACCAGGATAGTCTTGGGGGTCACTGTTTGACTGGGCAGGGAATGCCGAGAATTTTCACACCTTCGTTTGGTTTGGTTTGCGTTCACACTGCAGAGGACCAAACTGCTTGGACAACGTCACGCAGTTACAACAGCTGCTCGTTTGAGGCACTGTAGCCAAAACCACCACTGACCAGGAAGAAAAAATCTCGGCAAAGAATTAAAATCAGGCTCATCAGTTGGCCAGGACCGAAAACTGAAATCCATTCCCTTCAGCCGGGTTGTTTGTCCACTACAAACGAGACATTTTTTTTAACTTTTCTCCTCAGCTTTCTCCGGTAAAAGGATTTCTTGGATCCACGCAGTTGTCTTTATTGTTATTTTCTACTCAAAATACACTATGGTAAACACCACTTCCTCTTCTCAGACTACATGTTGCTATGGTTACACAAACGCCGAGGGGCACTTCTGCCCTTTGGTCCGCTGGATAGTCCGTTTCCATTCACACTGCAGAGCACGCCAGATTTCATTTGCAAGTGAACAGATACCCCCGTTTTCAGGCGGGCCAGACTTCACTTGTTTAGTTTAATGTTTATTTTTAATGCCATATTTAGCAATACTGCTAATTTGCATCTGTAGTCCCACAGCAGGTCACAAAAACACATGAACAATCATACACGAGGGCACCAGAGTTCGTTGTTTGGTGTGCACCAGAGTTTGAACACACGTTCAGATGGCACCAAACGAACTGAACTATCTGCGGATAGTCCTTTGGTCTGGACCAAACAGTAGCCATGTGAATGCACCCTAACTGGCATATAAAGACACATTCCCCAAGGAAAATAAGGCAACTAGCTCAACTTAATATGAACATAAATACATGTTACATATTTTGTTTTTTGTTTTACTGCATACACCCAAATGCAGCTGTTCATTTTAGCCACTCTGTGTTTTTTAACTGTGAGTTCTGTTCTGTGACATCATATGCATACACAATATAAAAACAGTGCAATCTTATTATTTGTATACCCATAAAACTGTTCCCAGGTGAAACTGACCAAAATCTGAACTTGCATATCCCAATAGATGATGCCACTGTATGCTTCAGATTTTTCTCCTGCATGTCCACTTCTAAAATGCTTCATAGCTGGGGTGGTGTTCTCAGGCTTGCAAGCTCCCCCTTTTTCCTCCAAACGTAACAATGGTCATTATGGCCAAACAGTTCAATTTTAGTTTCATCAGATCACAGGACATGTCTCCAAAAATGAAGGTTTTATTCCATGTGTGCATTTGCAAACTGTAATCTGGCTTTTTTATGTTACTTTTGAAGTCGTGGCTTCTTCCTTCCTGAGTGGCCTTTCAGTTCATGTTGGTACAGGACTCGTTTCACTGTGGTTCATGATACTCTTTTACCAGCTTCAGCCAGCATCTTCAAAAGGTATTTTGCTTTTGTTCTGGGGTTGATGTGCACATTTCACACCAAAACATGCTCATCTTTGGGACACAGAACTGTCTCCCTCCTGAGCGCTGATGGCTGGACATTCCCATGGTGTTTATACTTGTATATAATTGTTTGAACAGATGAACCTGGCACCTTCAAGCTTCTGGATATTGTACCCAAGGATGTACCAGACTTGTGGAGGTCCACAATTCTCTTTCGGACATCTTGACGGATTTCTTTTGATTTTCCCACAATGTCGCACAAGGAAGCAGTATGTTTGAGTTGTGCCTTAAAATACATCCACAGGTGTGCCTCCGGTTAATTCTAATGTTGTCAATTAACCTATCAGAAGCTTCCAAAGCCATGACATCATCATCTGGGCTTTCCAAAATTGTTTAAAGGCATAGTAGTCTTAGTGTATGTAGACTTTGAAGAAAGTAAAAAAAAAAAAAAAAATCTCAAAAAAATATTTAGCAAATACAAATAATTTTGGTAATCCTAACTGACCTAAAACAAGAAAAGTTTAGTCTGATTTAATGTCAGTGAGGAAAAAGAGGTTGTCTTTTTATAGTGGATGTAAACTTCTGGTTTCAACTGTAAATACATTTTTCATGAAAATTTGCATCTTTTCTCATAAATGTGTAACTTTTTCTCACTAAATTTATTTGTAAATTTAATTTTGTCTTGTAAATTAATGTATTTTGCATTGTAAATTTCAAACTTTTTGAGGTGCCTAAAGATTTATTATTTTTTTTTGCACAAGCAGTACTTCTGAGGTTTTTGTGGAGAATATTCTGGGTAGCATTTGTCATTATGTTGTCATGTTGAAATAATAATAATCATGCAGTTGCAGAAAGCAAACGCATCGGTCTACTCCCATGCTAATAAGGGTATGAAAAACCTGAAAACTGACACATTTAAGGTGCATTATACAGAATGAAATTTCACAATTAAAAAAAAGTGATTCATCAGCTTTTTCAAAGATTAATTGCAGTTAAAATTTTTAATCGTACTTTGCCTCTAATATATATATTTTTTCTCTTGCTCAGTTTCAAGTAAGCTAACCCAGATATATTGGAATATAAGAGTGCAAAGGAGGGCATTAGTTTTTCCCACATGCAACCAAGTAGTAGAGGCTGTAATGTTTTATACCCATTCGTCCATCCGTTCATTTGGTATTTTATGTTGTCGCCACTCTAGCGTCTACATTTCTGATCGGATTGACTTCAAATTTATACATAAGCTTTAACTCGTCAATACATTAGACGAGTTCGATCTTCAGCCACATCTAATGAGGGGTTCCTTTTTGGGGGCAGGGGGACTTGTACTTTCTCAGGCCATTTTTTTTTTTTTTTTTTTTTTTTTGAGCACGGTTCTCATTAGGGTCCCCTGATATCGGGATTCCTAGGGTATGTGAGCTCGCATGCTAAGGTTCTTTCATTACCTCTGCCAAGGAGTTTGTTTTTATCCGTGTTGGTTGGTTTATTTGTTGTTTTGTTTGTGTGTCAACAGGATTACGCAAAAAGTTCTGGACAGATTTGGATGAAATTTTCACCAAAGGTGGCCCTTGGCCTAAGGATGAACTCATTAGATTTTGGTGATGATCTGAGAGTGCATACCTCCACCAAGGGCCTTGTTTGTATTTGTGCAGCAGGATTACACAAAAACTACTGGATGGACTTGGATGAAATTTTCACCAGAGGTGGTCTTTGGCCTAGAGAGGAACCCATTACATTTTGGGGATGATCAGAAAATGCATGAAAGGAGCCTTGGCAGAGGTATGCACCCTCCGAGTGCTTTTCTAGTTTTCATCTCGTTTCTGATGGTGCTGGGTTTTCTTTTTTGTCCATCTTGCAGGACTATTCCTTTGTATACAAGCCAGAGCTGTGCCAGGCGTTCGTAGGCTGCTCCATGTTTGCTCCTCTGAAGACGTTGCCCAGCCAGTGTCACCCACCTACCAAACTACCAGAAGACTGCATCTACCGACCCAGTTGGACCATGGGCAGGGAGGTGCTCAACCCTGTACCTGTGATGACTTTCCTCAACAAGGACAGGTATGCTGCAGGGGTTAGATATTTACAAAATAGCTATGCAATTCTTTTGAAAAGTCTGTCTTTTTGTAGTTAACAAATATGCCCCCCACTGTTTCTAAAATAGATGATAATTTATTGGATGAGGATGAGGGCAGAAGTTACAGTGGGACTCAATAGGGCTTGCGGGAGAACTGCCCACTCTGTGCAGCATGGTTTGTGCTTTTGTGACCAAGGAACCAAATACTGTGCTCACACTCACTGTGGTCTCTCCCTGAATGCCACCTTAGCAGTCAGCTCCGTTTTTTTATGCATGGCTGCCTCAGGCGGAGCAATGAAATGAGTGTAAAATATCTCCTTGGTTGAAGACGAGGATTATTGCTGGAGTGGTAAGATGAGCCCCCAGAGTGGCTCCATACCACCTCACTGCTCGTAGCAGGATGCTGTCTTTAGTGTGTCTGTCATTGCTCCTCTTAACTGTGCTAAAACACCTTTGCTGCTGTTTATAAAAATGTGGAAAATCTCAGACAAGCCTGTTTATTCCTAGTGATTTTGTTTGGGGGGGGGGGGGGGGTTCCTGCACTTGCCTATTATAATGATTTATTCATGTGATTGCTGATCTGTAGCTAATTAGCTACTTTTCATAATGATGCACCTCTCTTAAAAAAATCCACACTATTCTTACTTTACTGGAATGACTTGTATGAAATAAAATACTGAGTGAACCATCCAATTTTCTACAGAGTAACTTAATGAAATACCCAGGGACAAATGTCAAAGCACTTTCTCTGGTGAGATATGTGGAATGTGTTGCTTTAACTGTCAGCATGCAGTTTTTGAACAGGCTCTGACTCAGCTTGAAATGTTGACAGGTTGTGTGTGTGTTTTGGGCAGAAATAATTGCATCTATTGTAGTTTTGCCTGTTGATTTAGGTTATTTTTAGATCATTTGAAATGCACTAATCCGTGGCAGGAAATGTGGAGCAAACGAAGCAATGAAGTGCCCAATGATTAAATTTTGACTGTAGTTTCTTCTTTTTAACCATTAGAATACCAAACCTTTTTGTGGTTTACCTTGAAGGCATTGAAAGGTATCCACACTTAAATTAAACTGGCCTGTGTCCAGCGAGTGATTGGCAAAGTCCTGCTGCTGCCTTGGCATCTGCATCCCATCATGAATATGCTCTTTCTTGAGAGCGTCTTGTGCTGGGACTTCCCCCTGATGGGTCAGTGCCAGGAGTTGTTCCCCATATGCAGCTTAGGGACATCATGTGCTCTCCCTCGCTCGCTCCCTCATTCCCTCTCTCTGGCTCCTTTGCTCTCTCATACACATCCTCTCTCTTCCCTGCTCCTTCACTGCCCCTAAAATAACCCTTACCACAGAGGGACTCTTGGTGAAATGTTTACAGAATGTCTTCCTCTCTCGCCACTTCTTTTATCCACTACCATTTCTCTTTCTCTTGCTCTCACATTCTTGTTCCCTCATGTGTAAACATGTGTGCAGTCTAAGCCCACCCTGTATTCCTGTTTGTAGTGAACATTGTCTCGCTCTGCTGCATCACAAATACACTGAGACAGTATAAAGACTGTTTGTTATCTGAAAGGATCTTCTGGGCCAACTGTGTTGCCTTTACTGCTGCTGGGCATCCACCTTATTTTCACTTTACAGTTGAGCTGGATTTATGCACCCGCGTCGGCACGATGCAGCTGCAGCGCAGTACCCCTCTCCATCAGCCAACATGTAACTCTCCCGAGATGGAGAGGTGCTTATCAATGGTGCAGGCTACAAGTGCTATGATTGGTCCACTTTGTCTCTTGCTAAGCATTTCTTGGTTTTCGTCTTTGCTCTGCTCTGTTTGTTCACCACGGCACCACTTCCAAAGTGAGTCGGATAAACAACGATCTGAATTCAGAAGAATATTGATGAAGTTAAGCAGCGATAACGCGTTTATATGACTTGTCCTAACCCCAATAATGACATCGAATGTCAAATGAGGACAGTGGTGGTGGTCGGCTGTACTGTAATGTTTTCTCTTTTTTTATTTTCTCTGTTGCAGTGATCATATGATATGTTGCTTTTTTATTTAACATTTACTAGTGCATGCCCATAGAAGGCAAGTATTCCTGTCTGAAACAGGTAGGCCAATTAGGCTTTACAGGCCCAAATGTAGGATGTGTTTGAAAGTGGAATACAGATGTGTAGTCTATATATAGGCAATCACATATGTTAGACTTGGACAAATGTGAAAGGAACTGAACACCACTAAGATTTATTTGATTGTGTGAATATTAATTACAGAATTATTGAAAATGAATGGGACATCCAATATTAGTGACTGTTTAAGAACCCTTGTTTGTCAGGCCACTTATTTGTGTGATCTTTTATGACTTATATTCATAAGTGTTGTATCTTGCACTTTGGGAAATGAGAGTTGTTCTTCCATCATTACAGTTGTTTTATATGTGTAGTTTATAGTCTATCGTCAGTAAACTCATGCAATGCTATAACAGGACATGTTTACAAACATTTGAGACCCATTGTAGTGCATCCTTTTATATTTTAGCAATATTATAAGTACAGGTCAATGATCAGTTTTGTTATCATGTCATCAGAGCTGCGACCACATGTGTTGGACACTCGGGTAAAGAGAGGTGCAGAGCTGTCAACTGATCACCACCTGGTGGTGAGTTGGATCCGATGGCAGGGGAGAATGTCATTCAGATCTGGTGGACCTAAACATATAGTGAGGGTGTGTTGGGAACATCCGGCTGAGGTTCCTGTCCAGGAGGACTTCAACTCCCACCTCCGGAAGAACTTCAACCACATTCCGAGGGAGTGTGGAGACATGGAGTTTGAATGGGCCATGTTCTCCACCTCCATTGTTGAAGCGGCAGCCCAGAGCTGCGGCCGCAAAGTGGTCGGTGCATCTCGTTGTGGCAACTCCCAAACCAAGTGGTGGACATCAGTGGTGAGGGGGGCCATCAAGCTGAAGGGGGAGTCCTATCAAGCTTGGTTGGCTTGTGGGACTCCCGAAGCAGCTGAGGTGTTGTACCAGCAGGCCAAGCAGAGTGCAGCTTGGGTGGTTGCTGAAGCAAAAATCTCGGGTGTGGGAGGAATTTGGTGGGGCCATGGAACAAGACTTTTAGTCGGCCTCGAAGAGATTCTGGCAAACTGTCCGGCGACTCGGGAGGGGGAAGCAGCTCCACTGTCCACACTGTGTATGGTGCAGATAGGGTGCTGCTGACTTCGACTGGGGACATCGTCGTGTGGTGGAAGGAATACTTAGAGGATCTCCTCAGTCCCACTGACATGCTCTCCACAGAGGATGCAGAGCTTGTGGACGAGGGGGACAACTCGCCCATCACAGGAGCTGAAGTCGCCAACGTGGTTAAAAAACTCTTTGGTGGCCAGGCCCCAGGGGTGGACAAAATTCGCCCTGAGTACCTCAAGGCCCTGGATGGTGTAGGGCTGTCATGGTTGACACACCTCTGCAACATTGCATGGAGGTCGGGGACAGTGCCTTTGGGATGGCAAACTGGGGTGGTGGTTCCTCTCTTCAAGAAGGGGGGACCGGAGGGTGTGTTCCAACTTTTGAGGGATCACACTCCTCAGGCCCCCTGGGAAAGTCTATGCCAAGGTACTGGAGAGGAGAGTCCAGCCGTTGGTCAAACCTCGGATTCAGGAGGAGCAATGTGGTTTTCGGCCTGGCTGTGGCACATCAGACCAGCTCTTTACTCTCTCAAGAATCCTTGAGGGTTTGTGGGAGTTTTCCCGACCAGTTTACGTGTGTTTTGTGGACTTGGAGAAGGCATTCGGCCGCATTCCTCATGATTTCTTGTGGTGGGTGCTTTGGGAGTATGGGGTATCGGGCTTGTTGTTACAAGCAATCCGGTCTCTATACAACCGTTGTGAGAGTTTGGTTCATACTGCCAATACTCGGTCGGACTCATTCCCAGTGAGAATTGGACTCCACCAGGGCTGCCCTTTGTCACCAATCCTGTTCATAATTTTTATGGACAGGATTTCTAGGCGCAGCCAGGGATTGGAGAGTGTCATGCTTGGTGACCACAGGATCTCATCTCTACTGTTTGCAGATGATGTTGTCCTGTTGGCTTCATCCAGCAATGACCTACAGGTCTTACTGGGATGGTTTGCTGCTGAGTGTGAAGCTGCTGGGATGAGAATCGGCACCTCCAAGTCCGAGTCCATGGTCCTCAGCTGGAAAAAGGTGGATTGTCCTCTCCAGGTTGGGGACAAACTCCTGCCAAAAGTGGAGGGGTTTAAGTATCTCGGGGTCTTGCTCAAGAGTTAGGGGAGAATGAGCGAGAGGTTGACAGATGGATCAGAGCAGCATCTGCAGTGATGCGGACGTTGTACCAGTCTGTTGTGGTGAAGAGGGAGCTAAGCTCTAAGGCAAAGCTGTCGATTTACCAGTCAATCTACGTTCCTACCCTCACCTATGGTCATGAGCTTTGGGTAATGACCGAAAGAACGAGATTGTGGATACAAGCGGCTGAAATGAGCTTTCTCCATAGGATGGCTGGACTCACCCTCAGAGACTGGGTAGGCACTCAGTCATCCGGGAGAGGTTCAGAGTAGAACCGCTGCTCCTCCATATCGAAAGGAGCCAGTTGAGGTGGTTTGGGCATCTGATCAGGATGCCTCCCACTTAAAGCGTTTCAAGCATGTCCCGCTGGGAAGAGACCCTGGGGCAGACCCAGGACTTGCTGGAGAGACTGTGCCTCCCAACTGGTCTGGGAACGCCTTGGTATCCTCTCTGAAGAGCTGGCACAGGTGGCTAGGGAGAGGGAAGTCTGGGCTTTTCTGCTCGAACTGCTGCCTGACTCCATGACCCGGACCTCCGGAAAAGCGGTAGAAGATTGACAGATGGATGGATTATAAGTACAAAACACCCAACATTATACACAGCAGAATGACCCATTTGGCTTTAAGTGTTTCTTCAGTGTCGCCCATTTGTCTGCAAATATTTAAATAAAAATGATTTATTTCGTTATTTGGGCATTTTTGTGTCTGTTTGGTCACAGTCGTGGTTTAGTCAAAGCGTTCATACGATACGCAATGGATCTGGCCATTTCACTCCACAATCATGGCGATATTACTATTAAGTTTTTAATTTTTATATACTCGCGCAAGAGGGGGGACTCGCGGTCCTGCAAAGGACAGTGGTACCACACAGGTGAAGCAGCAGTCGGGACTTCTGTCTACCACTGACTGGGCAGGCTGGGCGTGCCTCCTTGCGAAGGATCGTGGTCCGCCCAGTTGGACACCGGTGTTGGAGAAGCAGCAGCTGAACTGGTGGATCGCAGTCCTTTGCACGGAGCCAAGCCCAGCCTGCTCAGTTAATGGGAGTCTTGGCTGCTGCTTTAGTCGTGTGCCACCGCTGTCCTCTGTGTCACTATGGGTCCCCGGTGTTCTCCACATATGCCAAATTATCCTTTAGACCTACACAATCACAGCAACTTTATGGTGTATTTTTTTTAATCATTAAATCTTCAGTATTTTTCTAGTCAAGTTTGTCGCTTTTCGTGTCCTTGTTTTGCTCGGAGCGCTGTGGTTACTAATGCCGTGATGGTGCGTATTATTCAATCAGTACGGAGTCAATCCAAAACCCCACCCACATCTCTAAACGTCAGAGCATGAGGAGAGAGCGATGACTAAACTTTTATTGATAAAAATTACATATTTTGTCTGAACACCTCCATACTCGGGGATGCACACCCTTGTAACCTCAGCAAAGCACTATAAAATCTGAGGCCAGTCTGACGGACGGTTCAAGAGATAAACGTGCAACAGACAGACAGAGATTTTGTGCATTTATAGATAGATTAGCGCCAACTCCATCACCAGCTGCACTTATCCATCACTATTTAATAAACAAAAACACATGAAGAACAATCACCTGGCCCTTCAGCAGAAACCCATTATGGCAACACACCAAGGCATTCAAATCAACACACAAGAAAAGATTACTGATCTCTCCATTGACGACGTGCGTCAATAATGGCATCTACGTGACATGGGTGCATAAATCCAGCTTTTGGGAAAACTGACCTCAGACTGAAGGTCAAGATCATGGGTATCGATTTGAAAATCCTATGCCATTTCTTTCTTTAGTTATCATATTCATAAGATTGAGGGAAGCAAACCTCTGACCTCAACCTGAAGATCAGAGGTAAGTAAGTATGGGCGGATAAGCATAGATTGTGATGGAGTTGGTAGCTAATAAATGTTAAAAAAGCAACTTTTCATACGATCGCTGCAACAGAGAAAAGAGAAAACATGTCAGAGAAAACGGTACATATGACCACAGCTGCTGCCACCATTTGATGATCTATGTATTTAATGGGGTTAGGACGAGTCATACAAATGTTCTATAAATGCTAACTTCAGTGTTCTTGTGAATTCGGGCCGTTGTTTAACCGACTCACTTTGGAAGCCACACCACTGTTGACAAGCAAAGCGGAGCAGTGACTAGAACCAGGAAATGTGTAGGAGGAGACAAAATGGACCTATCACAGCTCTTGTAGCCTGTGTCGCCAATATGCACCTCTCCATATCTAGAGAGGTGCACGGTGGACAACGCAGACAGGCATAAATCCAGTTTAAATCTTGTGAATGTGATAGCTATAGAAAGAAGTGGTGTAGGCTTTTCAAATTGATGTCATCGTTGTATTAATGACAAATCTTGGACGGCTTATACCCTGACATCTTACTATACGTTTGTAGTCAAAAGGTCAAGGTTAACATTCCCTTTTGTACTGTTAATTGTTTGCTATAGAACTAGTAAACTACCTACCTACCTACCTACCTACCTTCAACAAAGAGGCTGAGGGGTACCACTGGCAGCCACCATATTTTAAAACATGGAAAAGTGATATTTTTTTGCATGTATAATTGTGTATTGTTATTGTTTAAATCATAAGAACCCTTGGCCACCCTTCAGAACACCCTCAAATGTGCCCATTTCCACTGTCACACTTACCATAATTTTTGTAGCACAAATGTTTGTTTCTCTAATTTCTGCCCCTTACTCTCTCTTCCCTCAGTAACATCCCCAGTGTTGGCAGCACCATGGACCAAGACTACAACCAGACCTACACCCCTCAAACCCACACACCCTTAATGTCCAGTAGTGCCCCACCAAGCAACAGCGGCACAGGCATCCTGCCGTCTCCCGCCACCCCTCGTTTCTCTGCCCCAACCCCGCGGACACCCCGCACCCCACGCACACCTCGCGGTCCCTCCAGTGTCCAGGGCTCACTCAAGTACGAAAACTCAGATCTGTACTCACCAGCGTCCACCCCTTCCACCTGCCGACCTCTAAACTCCGTGGAGCCGGCCACAGTCCCCTCTATCCCCGAGGCCCACAGCCTCTATGTCACCCTCATCCTCTCTGAGACAGTCATGAACCTCTTCAAGGACTGCAACTTTGACAGCTGCTGCATCTGCGTGTGCAACATGAACATCAAAGGAGCTGACGTGGGTGTGTACCTGAGTGACCCCATCGGCGAGGCCCAGGAAATGTGTAGCTGTGGCTTCAGCGCAGTGGTCAACCGACGTTATGGAAATGGCTCAGGACTCTTCCTGGAAGATGAACTGGACATCATCGGCCGTGGCTCGGACATTAGCAAAGAGGCAGAGAAGCGCTTCGAGGAGCTGCGGCTCTCCTCGCTGGAGAGAAGTGGGGTTGGGAGAGGCGACTACATCCCAGATGAGCTGATTCTGCTTCTGCAGGACCAGGTCACCAACCCCCTGTCACCCTTTTCCGTCCTGGAAAAGGACGTACCAACCCAAGAGCCAAGCGGGGCTCCTGTGCCTCCCTGTGTACGAGTGGAGGAAAGAGACTGCCACAGTGACTGCTACATGGCCCTGGAGCATGGCAGGCAGTTCATGGACAACATGTCAGGGGGCAAGGTGGATGAGGTGCTGGTCAAGAGCACCTGCCTGCACCACTGGGCCAAGCAAAATGGTAAGAAAGGGAAAATGACTGCAGATTCTCTCTGTAAAACCAAGAGTTCCATCAGTACCAATATAGGGTTACCAGGTGCTCAAGACTGTAACCCACAAGCTGAAACAGAATGAAAAGTGACATACTGTAGTTCTTCATTTGACTTACTTTAGCTGTGACTATGGTGTGTGTTTTCCATTGCGGGTACATTATTATTATACAGTCGTGAAAAAATTTGGACACCCCTTTAAATATTCAGTTCTTTATTAAGAAATGTTCACATATCTATGTCTAACCTTGTTTTTGTTTTTATTTGCATTTTTTAACATTTATTTTAGCCATTTTAAGTGGGAATGAATGTGGGGGTGTCCTAAAAAGATGGGGGGGGGTCCTAATTTATTCCTAACTATTTGTTTAGAATTATATTTTACAGAAAATTTGAAAAAGTCTTTAATTCAGGGTGTACCCTGCCTCTCGTCCAAAGATGCTGGGATAGGCTCCAGCTCCCCTGTGACCCGAAAACGATTAAGCGGAAGAAGATGGATGGATGGATAGTTGTATTACATGAATCTCCCAGTATTTTTAACATTGATATTAAATATCCATATGTCCAAATATGTTTAAAACAAAAACACACACAGGCTTATACAGGGTGTCCTAATTTTTTCACATGACTGTAACTCAAGGTTTTAAGATTTGTTCAGGAGTGTATTAAATAATTGGAAGTAACAAAAATGTGCACAGTTAAATTTTGTAATAAATTTGCACAGTGTTGTTTTTTTATTGTTTTTGTGTAATCTTTATGATCTCCTCTGCTTGTTATTCAGCAGTCGACGTGAGTCCTCTGTGCTCTCAGGACATTCTGCAGGTGCTGATGTCACTCCAGCCTATACTCCAGGATGCAATCCAGAAGAAGAGGACCGTGCGGTCGTGGGGCGTTCAGAGTCCCCTTACCTGGCAGCAGTTCCACAAGATGGCCGGACGAGGCACCTATGGTGAGATGAAGGAAATCTTTCCTGCCATTAACTCTACTTGTACTAAACAAATGTTTAGTGTAATTCGTGTTTTCCCAAACATACGCAGATGAGTCATCAGCCTGGTACATGCACAGACCCTGGAAAACCTCTCTCCAAGTAAAAAGATAAAACAACAATGGTTCCTCACCAGCATAAATATTTTTACATTCGTAGAGAGTTGTTGGGGTGAAACAGCTCAAAACGTTTGGTGTTGGGATGTGTGTGTCTTGGGGTGGAAAAGCTGTGAACATTGTCAGATCAATAGGCAGTGTGGTCCATCTGGTGTGGTCCAGATGTCAGCTCTGCTGGGAGGAACTGTCAGATTGTTTGGTGACCTCACATTTTGATGCACAGTGGAGGGCACAAAGGGGAGGGGAGGAGACATGGTGCTTGTTAACTGTTGTTACTGCTTTATTTTTTGGGGTGTCTTTCTTCTTCAGCTCACAGTTGTCGTCCCCCCCCCCCCCCCACAGGCACAGAGGAATCCCCAGAGCCTCTGCCCATCCCCACTTTCCTTGTGGGTTATGAGTTTGACTTCGTGGTGCTGTCTCCGTTTGGTCTACCCTACTGGGAGAAACTGTTGCTGGATCCCTTTGGCTCCCAGCGGGACATCGGGTACCTCGTTGTTTGTCCTGACAGTGAGGCTCTGCTCAGCGGCGCCAGGAGCTTCTTCAGAGACCTCACTGCTGTCTATGAGGTAGGGAAGATAATGTTTCAGTGTTGGCATTTTGCGAAACAAAAAACACTACTGTAGTTCTTAAATACATGTATATTTTATTTTGATAGCCTTGTAAGTGAACTTGATGTTGGAAAACATGTACTGCTACCCTTAAGCCTCCATTCTTTAATGATTTTCAAGCAAAATGTAATTCATTTAACAGTTCATAGACTGGCAGTTTTGAACAAGTTCTCCCTCTTTTTCCCCCTCTAGTCCTGTCGACTTGGACAGCACCGGCCCATTTCAAAAGACTACCCCGATGGCATAGTCCATGTTGGTGGCAATGAGGCCAAGAACCTCAAGGATCAGCCAGTTAGTGACTGGTTCATCAAGGCTGCCAGCAGCAACAATGACGCCTTCTCTAAACTCAAACTCTATGCACAAGTGTGTCGCCACAACCTTGGTACGTGTCATCTGTAGTGGCGTTTGCTGCTAGATGACTGCCTCTTATTTGAGTATTTTTGATTTCTTCACAATGTATGATGTAATCATATATTCAACACTTCGTTTTTTTAGTCTTTGTAATTGACAGTTTTATAAAGACAGGTTAGCTGAACCACCTTGAGCATTTAAAAAAATAGAGGTTTGAAATGCCAGAGAAATGTGATCAGTGTTGAGTGGTTTTTAAGTGGATGGCTTCAGTGTGTCTTGTCATTGATAAAGTAACAGTTGTGCCTTTATTTTCTTTCTTTAGCTCCATACCTCACTTCACAGCCATTAGACAGCTCCCTCCTCACACAGCCCACACCCTCGCCCTCATCCAACCAGTCTTCAGCTACACAACTACCTAGCTCCACGTCCAGCACAGCTGGCCAGCAGGGCTCCGTGAACACCATGAGCTCCTCCACTCCCAACAACAGCAACACTAACGGTGGGTCCGGAAATGGCTCTGCGTTGTCAAACACTCTCATGATGTCATCAGGTCAGCCCGGCAGCACAGTACCATCTGCCAAGCCCAACTCCTTTCCACCCTTTGGTAGCATGGTTAGCCAGAGCCAGGGCGGTGGACCCCAGGGTGCTCAGCTGGGACAGCAGGCTGGTAGCCAGAATTCTGGCACCTCAGGGGACAGCTCCAGCTGCCAAGGGCCCGCAGAGCCTCCTGAAAGGTAATGCACTCTATAAAACATGCACATTTAGTAAGAAATGAGCTTATTAACATTTTTGTTAAGACTTGAAAGTGACACAGCAGCACAGAAGTTGTGAACAAAATTTATAACTTGGCTGAGGATTAGAATGGTTTTATTGTTATTGCTTTCAGCACTTTGGAACGGGAAAAAGTTGGCATACCCACAGATGGGGAATCCCACCCTGTCACGTATCCACCTGCCATCGTTGTTTACATTGTGGACCCCTTCAGTTACGAGGAGGTGGAGGGTGGTCCGGGGCCAGTGCCAGCCCACTCCAGTGTGTGGACACTGGGTTTGCTTCGCTGCTACCATGAAATGCTTCAGTTTCTTCCCACACATATCCGCAACTCTGTTTCTGTACAGGTTAGTGGACTTTAATTGGTTAAATTTTCTATCATTTTTGTGGTGGCTACAGGATTAGGTTGGATATATTCATTGTGTCTGTACATTTTCTTTATTAGCTTATTCTGGTGTGCGTTATCTGTCTGTCCACATTTCATGGGAATCGCTGTTCCGCTTAGGCATTTGAGGGACGAGAAAAGATCATTACCTCCGCCAGGCCGAAGGCCAGGAGGAGGTTATGTTTTTGCTGGGGTCTGTCTGTCTGTCTGTCTGTTTGTTTGTTTGTCTGTCTGTTGGTTAGCAAGATAACTCAAAAAGTTTTGGACGGATTTCGATGAAACTTTCAGGCGTTGTTGGAAATGGTACAAGGAAGAACTGGTTAAATTTTGGGGATGATACGGATCACCATCTTGATACAGGAATTTTTAAAAGGATTCTTTAACATTGTCAGATACGGCCATTTTCAACATGTGTGCAGGGGCAATAGAGGGCGCTGGTCGTCGTGTCTGACGAATACAAACACCGCCTTCTTCAGAGTTTTAGGCACAAAAGCACGCGGAAAACTGTGGTGGGCAGGGCCTGCCAGCGTGCCTGTGTTTGCGCAACGCTGCAAAAGCTGACATGGGCAGCTGTCCGCCGCCGGATTATTTGGCACAAATTCCCCGGCCAGCCATAGGGGCTGCGCAAAAACCAGCTCTCTGCCGGGGAAGCTTCAAATCCACTTTTTTAACGCGGAGCGCAAACCCAATAAAACCCACGCCAACCTGTCTACCCAATTTGCATCCGTCAAAACAGTGGTGGCCCGGGCCCGCTGTCCGCCGCCGGATTATTTGGCAGAAATTCCCCGGCCAGCCATAGGGGCTGCGCAAAAACCAGCACTCTGTCGGGGAAGATTCAAAAACCTCTTTTTTTCCGCGGAGCGCAAACCCAATAAAACCCACGGCAACCTGTCTACGCAATTTGCATCGGTCACTGAAGCCCTGAGTGCTGCTTTCAGTGATCTATGAAAACGCTCGCAGCCTGGGACTTTGCACATGAAGGAGATGGACACAACACCAACACTTCAGTTTATTACCTCCGCCAAGGAGGTAATGCTTTTACTACTGAACCACTAATCCTATTATTGTGAATCCAATTGCTAGACATACAGTATGTTTTCATGGTCAAGGAATCTGAAAACGTACACACAAACACTGTACGGGGGGAACTGTGGCGCTTGGCGGAGGTCTGCGCTCTCCGAGTGCTTTTCTAGTTATTAAACTGCTCAGATTAATAACTGCTGTGTGGGAGAGAGAGCCAACCTGTGGGAAAACACAGAAGAAATGGCATGAGTGGCCAGCATAATAGGTATAGTTACTGAATGAATGATAACTGAATTAGGGCTTGCGTGTTAGGTGACTGCAACCAGGGTAGTGAGGGGAAAGAGAATAATATACCACCTGCAACCAGAAAATGTACCACACTATAAACACTTTTAAGACTCATCTTAAAAATTGGCTTTTAAACAATCAAAACTGTACACATAACTAGTGGTTGCTCTGCGGCATACGTACAGTGGTGTGAAAGTGTTTGCCCCCTTCCTGATTTCTCATTTTCTTGTATGTTTGTCCCACTTAAATGTTTCAGATCATCAAACAAATTTAAATATTCGACGAAGATAACACACGTAAACACAAAATGCAGTTTTTAAGTGAAGGTGTTATTATTACGGGTAAAAAAAAAATCCAAACCTACATGGCCCTGTGTGGAAAAAGTGATCTCCCCCCCACCACCCCCGTTAAAACAAATTAACTGTGGTTTATCACATCTTTGGAAAGCTGAGTTCAATTTCTCTAGACACACTCAGGCCTGATTGCTGCCACACCTGTTCTCAATCAAGAAATCACTTAAACAGGACCTGCCTGACAAAGTGAAGTAGACCAAAATATTCTCAAAAGCTAGATATCATGCTGTGATCCAAAGAAATTCAGGAACAAATAAAAAACAAAGTAATTGAGATCTATCAGTCTGGAAAAGGTTATAAAGCCATTTCTAAAGCTTTGGGACTCCAGCGAACCACAGTGAGAGCCATTATCCACAAATGGCGAAAACATGGAACAGTGGTGAATCTTCCCAGGAGTGGCCGGCTGACCAAAATTACCCCAAGAGCGCAGCGGCGACTCATCCAAGAGGTCACAAAAGACCACACAACAACATCCAAAGAACTGCAGGCCTCGCTTGCCTCAGTTAAGGTTAGTGTTCATGACTCCACCATAAGAAAGAGACTGGGCAAAAATGGCCTGCATGGCAGAGTTCCAAGACAAAAACCACTGCTGAGCAAAAAGAACATAAAAGCTCATCTCAGTTTTGCCAGAAAACATCTTGATGATCCCCAAAACTTTTGGGAAAGTACTCTGTGGACTGATGAGACAAAAGTTGAACTTTCTGTAAGGTGTGTGTCCCATTACATCCGGGGTAAAAGTAACACAGCATTTCAGAAAAGGAACATCATACCAACAGTAAAATATGGTGGTGGTAGTGTGATGGTCTGGGACTGTTCTGCTGCTTCAGGACCTGGAAGATTTGCTGTGGTAAATGGAACCATGAATTCTGCTGTCTACCAAAAAATCCTGAAGGAGAATGTCCGGCCATCTGTTTATGACCTCAAGCTGAAGCGCACTTGGGTTCTGCAGCAGGACAATGATCCAAAACCCGCCAGCAAGTCCACCTCTGAATGGCTTAAGAAAAACAAAATGAAGATTTTGGAGTGGCGTAGTCAAAGTCCTGACCAGACTCCGATTGAGATGCTGTGGCATGACCTTAAAAAGGCAGTTCATGCTTGAAAACCCTCCAATGTGGCTGAATTACAACAATCCTGCAAGGATGAGTGGGCCAGAATTCCTCCACAGCACTGTAAAAGACTCATTGCCAGTTATCACAAACGCTTGATTGCAGTTGTTGCTGCTAAAGGTGGCCCAACCAGTTATTAGGTTTAGGGGCAATCACTTTTTCACACAGGGCCATGTAGGTTTGGATTTTTTCCCTTAATAATAAACACCTTCATTTAAAAACTGCATTTTGTGTTTACTTGTGTTATCTTTGTCTAATATTTAAATTTGTTTGATGATCTGAAACCTTTAAGTGTGACGGACATACAAGAAAATGAGAAATCACAAAGGGGGCAAACACTTTTTCACACCACTGTATATATGCAGTCATGTGAAAAATTAGGACACCCTGTATAAGCCTATGTGTTTTTGTTTAACATATTTGGACATATGGATATTGAATATCAATGTTAAAAATATTGGGAGATTCATGTTATTCAACGAAACAATTAAAAAGGAATTAAAGCCTTTTTACAGATTTTCTGTAAAATGTAATTCTAAACAAATAGTGATGAATAAATTAGGACACCCCCATTCATTCCCACTTAAAATGGCTAAAATAATGTAAAAAAAATGCAAATAAAAAGAAGGTTAGACATAGATGTGTGATCAATTTTTAATAAAGAACTGAATATTTAATGGGGTGTCCAGATTTTTTCACATGACCATATGTGCCCATGTGTCACACACATATGCCCCGCCTCTTGTTTGTTGCTATCGTTTGTTGTTGCTGTGAGGTGCTTGGGTGCATGTGTGTGTATGCATACACAGCGCTTCACTTGTGGGACATTTGAATGTTTTATTATGTAGCGCCTTAACTCTTGCACTTTAGCATATCCACTTTGTACAGTTTTATTGCAGATGTTCTTCTTGTATATGATTGTTTTTTTGTGTTTTTGTGACCCGTCAGGAGACTACAGATTCAAATTAGCAGTACAGTGATCCCTCGCTACTTCGCGCTTCACCTTTCGCGCCCTCAGTGCATCGCGGATTTTTCAAAAATATTCATCAAAAATTCAAAATTGAGAAATAATGGGCGGGCGCTAGCAGAAGGCAGGGAGACTACATTAGACCATCAGGTGTCAACACGGAGAGCAGCATAACTCTCTGTTCGCTGTTGTCGTGTTGGCTGGGCTCGGAAATCTCGCAAGCTGATTGGCTGAGACGTTTCACCCCGCAAGCTGATTGGCCGAGACGTCTCACCCACCTCCTCTCCCTGCCGAGCACCCATGAAGGGAAGAAAGACCGCATTCATTGCTTTTTATCGCTCGTGTTACTTAGTCTTGCCGCGTGGAACTTTTTGCTGTTCTCTTGTGCCATTTTGTGCGAAATAGTCTTCCCGTCGAGGCACTACGCCGCCTCCTGCAGCTTCAGCTCTATCGGAAGCTGCCCTCGATGATCCTGCGCCTCCAGCACCTCACGATGAGGCGTCACCTGAGGAGCAGTAAAGCTCTCATTAACCTGTGCAGTAAATCATTTTCATCTTGAGTTACGTATCTTGTTATAAGAATAAAAGAGTTCTAAAAACATATTTATGTACACTTTGTTTACATCTACATATGTATGTACACGTACACACACACACACGTATCATATGAGAGTGAGGGAATGAACGTACGTATTGTTTATGGATGACGTCATTGGGGTGACGCTACTTCGCGGTTTTTCACTTTTCGCGGTTGGTTCTGGAACCCATTAACCGCGATAAGTGAGGGATCACTGTATTGCTAAATCTGGCATACCTACATTTGTATTAATGTTTATTAGTATGTAATGTCCCTTTCAAATAAACATTAAACTTAAAGAGGGGAGCCAGAACCATAGCTAGAGCTGAGAGGGTAGATTGAATCAGCTGCACAGGGAGGCACAGAGCTTGGGATATTTGAGGCAAGTGGTAGTGTTAATATTGAATGTGCTGCATGTATTTGAGATGGCTTTTTCTGAAGCAGAGGGGTGTTGCACAAAGCAAAATAACTTTTGGTCTAAACTAGGGTTGTTAATGATTGACTTTCGATTAATTGTCGATAAGAATTTAGTTGACTAAATTAGTTCTCAATTAATTGATTACTCAGCAGTTCTTTTCAGTGGGAGCTTATTCTTTGAAATGTAGTGGCTTTGCCGTCCGGGCGGGGGCACACGTGGTCACCCACTGCCACATTTCAACCAAAAAAGCAGAAGAAGACGCTAAGCCCCCAGAGTGCATGCGCACTCTGCATTGCGATAAAACTCACCCTTCCGGTTTACGTCGGAGAGCAACAAGAAGTTCCAATGGCATGTTCCAATGTCCACCCGTTAAATCAACAGGGCGGAGAAATGGACTGCAGCAGGCTACATGAGCGCAAAAACATCTCCCCACTGCCTCCCTTCCTGCATCCATTAAAACTTGTGGCGGCTGTGGCTGCAGCCAGCAGCCACCAATGGAGCTTACTCTTTCTCCTGCCTTCACCCTGCCACTAGACGGGAAAGCAGACCGGACTCAAGTTGCCATTGAGGTAACAGACAACAGAAGGAGCCCAGATTGTACTGGGTTTGCCAGGGTACTGTGATAATAGATAGATGTACTTTATTAACCCCAAACTGGAAAATTACATTAATGTTTAACATGCAAGAGATGAAGCAGCTCACAGTTTATTTTACTGTTAAAATGGTCTACTAGTGCATCTCGGTAAATTAGAATGTGAATTTTTTTTTTTAATGTAGCTAAAAAAGATGAATTTTTTGATATTGGTAGTGTTTTTAAAATAAATAAAAAATCATGACATTTGTAATTTACTGAGATGTATCAGTACATAGTACACACTATACAGTGGAAAATTTGTTAAACTACAAAAAAATGTAATTGTCTGTAGTAAAAAAAATAATGCAAATGGTACAATAAATCATTGATGAATATAATGTTCATGTTTTATTCAGTATATAAAAAAGCAGCAACCTTTTATATGTTAAAGGTAGACCGTATTGTACTGAGGGACATTCAGATTCTCAGGAAAACTGCCGCTTATGAGTTGGTAAATGGTAAATGGCGTTCACTTATGTAGCGCTTTTTTCTCATCTCTAGATGACCAAAGCGTTTTACAGATCCTGCTGTCCACCCATTCACACACTGATGGTGGCAGAGCTGCCATGCACTGGTGCTGGCCTGACCCACCTGCTCCTGGTGGGTCAGGCCAGCAATTAATCGTTAATCAATCGATAAGGTGAATCAATTATCAATTAATGAATTAATTGATAACTTGCATCCCTATTCTAAACCAGGGGTCCGATAAATCAGTCCTCCTCCCCAGCTGAAATGGGAATCTTTAGGCACCAAGATTCAATTGTAATTCAGGGTCTCCAATTTGATTCTAAAATTATTCTTGATGCATTTTTTTTTATTTAGGATTTCTTTCTGTTTCACTATATTTTCATCATAGAAAAACTGTTTCCAACTGTACACCTCAAAATGTAAAAAAAAAATTCACACTACAGAATTGATCTGAGTTATTTTTATTTCAACAAAATTCTTATCTTTTTAACATCATCTGTGATTATTCAACACAAGGGAGAGGAAGGTGGAGGTGTGTGGCACTTTCCATGTTCAGTAACACACAGCACATTGTTTTTACATGATATGGGGACAGCTCGGTGGAGCAGTGGTTAGCACTGTGGCAGCACAGCAAGAAGGTCATGGGTTTGATCCCACCCTTGACCATCGTGGGTTTGATCCCACCCCTGACCATTGGTGACCCTTCTGTGTAAAGTTTGCATGTTCTGCCCGTGTCTGCGTGGGTTTTCTCAGGGTACTCCGGCTTCCTCCCACAGGCCAGAGACATGCAGGTTAGGTTAACTGGTATCAACTGGGGATTCTAAATTGTCCTTACGTATGAATGTGAGAGTGAGTGCTTGTCTGTCTCTCTGTGTTGGCCCTGCAATGGACTGGCGATCTGTCCAGGGTGTACCCTGCCTCTCGCCCCGGCGACCCGAAAAGGATTAAGCGGTAGAGGATGGATGGATGATATTGGAGGGTCATGGAATTTACCTCCATGACTGGTGTCATACGGGCCCAGCGCAAATGTGGTCCTGGGGGAGATGACTTTTCCGTTGCGTCCCAGCAAAGATTACTCTCGGCGAAGACGTGGGGACCTTCTGTCAACAGACACCTAGGTGGTCACACACCATCGGGGGCAGCCATAGATACCATTTCATGACAGAGCTTCATGAGGCTACACACTGGGAATGAAGAGGGTGTGTCCGGGGTGGATATCCTGGCTGTCTGCCTCATGTGACACCGCAGCGAACAGTGACTTTTGTGTCCCGCTGTATCCCCACTCTGTGGAGAGTGCCCAAGGTGATGCACCATGAACTGTCCGGGCAGCTGATGATGCAGCATTTCAGTGCCACTTTTCTCATTCCGTCAAAACAAGAGTATACTTTTTTTTTTTTTTTTCATCCAAATTGTATCGAAAGGCTTCAGGGTCCGGAACCAGACTGGAGTCCACCAGTTGGTGACCCCTGGTCTAAACATGCTGTAAGAGCGACACATGTGGTCAAATGTTTGTGGATGAACACATTTTGGCTCAGGCTAAGGCAAGCTAAAATTAGCAGCTGAGGTTATCAGTATATCAGTAGTGATGTAAGATGGTGGGCAGAGTTGAATGTAGTCTGAGAGATTTTAAAGGCCCAAGCACCGAAATGAAGCGTTCTCAGAAAGGCTAGAAAAGATGAAAAACACATTTGCTGCAATAATTAAATATTTAAAGAAAATTTGACAAAAATATGTCACGAACATTTCATCAAGACATGTGAGCTGTTAAAATGTGGAAAACGTGCAGTCAGTGACCCCCTTCACATTGCAGTGCTCGGGAGTGATGTTTACAACACTGTGATAATGCTGTGGTGCTGTAAAATCAAGGTTCCCACACATCCTGGAAAACCTGGAAAAGGACTGACCAAGTTTCCAGTCATGAAAAACATGGAAATGAGAAAAAAAAAAAAATCAGCTGTCCTGGAAAATTATTTCTCTTCTCTCTGCTTTGTGAGTGAATGCAAATGGATTAAAAGTTATGCACATGCACGTGTGCTGTCACGCCATCTTCAATGGGCACTATTGAGGCACAGCGGTTCTCTGCTTCCATAGATATGATCACTGGATCTCTCCTCAGCTGTTGCTTATCATTGGAGCGAATGTGTCAATGGAGCCGCCATCTTGGTACAGGGTAACCACTCTGATTTAATGCCTGAACATAAATAGGGGCCAAGGCCTACCCAGAATTAAATCACCATAAATCGCCAAATTTACAAGCTTTTTTTTTTAAACACTCTTGGTTCGTTACAAATGTCAGACATATATTTATGATCAAGTCACAAATACAATTATAGAGAAAGCGTTTTATGTTAACACAGCCTGCTTTGTACCTGCTGTTATCAGACTTTACCATCTGCACTGCTCATAGAGACTGCACATAACGCTGCTATTGTCATTTTTAAAAATAAATGCCTAAAATATTTGCCAGTGACCTGAAAAGGAAAAAGCGGAAGAAGATGGATGGATGGGTGGTATTATTCTGGAGTTGCCTACCCAATAATATTTTTGTTTTTCCTGTGGAGCAAGCTATTGTTCATCTGATTTAATTTATTTTTGGCTTCAACCACTATTTTAAATTATAGTTTTAAGTATAAAGATTTTAAACCTTTTCAACCTGTCCTGCATTGCTCTGTGTATTCCAGCTTAGCTAAAATTATCTCATTTATGGGGGAATCCTTATTTAAAATGAACTATAATAACTTTAATCCATTGTACTTAGGTGACTTTTCTATGTGATCTGTGTGTTTTATGCATTATTCTATTGACTTTTAATTTACACAACTAAAGCTGATGTATATAAAATTTTGAGGAGGAAAAAACTTGCTCACTTGTACTATGTTATGTATGTCTTATATCATTAAATCATAGGTCATAGGCAGTGGTGGTTTAATTGGTGATCTCCTGAAGCTTTTTCTTTTTTTCACAGATTGTTCCATGCCAGTACCTCCTTCAGCCAGTTCAAGGTGAAGACCGCCATATCTATGCCCAACACCTCAAATCCCTGGCATTCTCTGTCTTTGCTCAGTGCAGACGACCACTGCCCACCTCCACCAACGTCAAGTCCCTGACTGGGTTTGGCCCAGGCTTGGCCATTGACAACGCACTAAAGAGCCCGGAGGTAAATGCAACACATGAGCAAGTTAGAGCAGCTGCCATCCGATACAATCATAGGAGAGTCCCGAACAGACCATGGCAGTTTAGCTGATCAGCTCCAGTTCCCTTTTGGCACTGAGTGAGGATGTTTATGTTTCTGTACCCTGATCAATAGGCAAGCAAAGAGAGGCTGATACTGTGACCCTTGCAGCAGCATTTCACTTGCTTACAGCTCTCAGGCCAGACATAGACCTGACCTGATGTGGCCCAGACTCTTGCCCCCAGCTGTCTTCAATCTGCCGCTGGAGAGAAATAGTTTTTGACCAAACCATCCTCTCATTTTTATTATTTTTAAACTTCCCAGAACAGAAGGTTTGCTCCACTTTTCTTTCCATTTTCTCTAGCCCCTGGAGGCTTGACTTCCGGTTTATACAAAGGGGTGTTTTGGTTCAGAACCTATTTCATTTGACTTCCTTCCTCACATCAAGTCCTACCTTTATTCCCCTTTAAGACACAACCTGGCTGACCTTGAGCAGTGTTGCTGGGATAACTTGAATATGAATGGAACAATAAGAAGGAAACAATTGTGCATTTTGCTCACAAAGATGTCTAATACAGAAATGTAGCATAAACTATGTTTGACATATTGCAGGAGTTTTGTGAATTTGTAGTAGCCCCATTTACACCTGGCATTTAATAGTGTTTGTTATTGGATATTTGGGTTTAACATCAAAAGATGGTTATGAGACAAGAGATCAGCATTTCAGCTTTTATTTCTGGGTATTTACATTAGGATCTGATACACAACTTAGAAGATGGCACACTTTCTTTGAACCCACCCATTTTTCATGTGACCAGAATTATTGGAACCGATATGATCCAAACCCGATACCATCTCTCTTATTTAAAATCATAAAAGTACAGAACATACTTTGGTAATGACTGGTTGCATTTTGCACATATAAAAACATAAATCTAAAAGTCAAAGAATATATTACAAATTTGACTAAGCAATGCTGCTGCTTTTTTTTATTTTAAACTTTGTAACATTGGCAGCATTTCAGTGGTCAAGCCCATGTAAACATGCATTCTGAAGTTTTAAGTGCAAGTTCATGCAGATCTTTAAAGCTGAGTATTTAACCTTTGCACGTGTCATCTCACTCAGACATGATCGGCTCCATTGAGGATTTGTACGGATTTGTACTGATCTGCCAGTTTCAGAAGGTGGCAGACATCCATTGAAGGACTCAATGGATGACACGTAATACACCAAAGACGAAGAACTCCTCATTTCCTTTTCCTGTTTTTAGCATTTTAGGCCAGAAAGCTAATATGGCTGCCGTCCGTCATCGTGCACCGTCACTTAGTCGGCTTTGTACACGGAAAATAGCCGCGGGATACAAGCGAAGTTTATGTGGGATAATAATAAGACTTTGTAGATGTGGTAGAGAGCGTAAATGACCAACAGAACGTAAAATAACGACCACGATGGGTGAAAACGCAGCAACCACGGCAGCGAGCGAGTCCCCTTAGCCGCTGGTAAGTGAGGAATTTCTGTGTTTTTTTAATATTGGATTGATTTCTTGTTCATATACTTTGAAGATAAGATGATGAGGTACCTCTGTACAAAAAGAAACTGTGTCAAAAGACCGAACCATTCTTTGTGTAAATACGTCCAAAGTCCAGTTTTGACTGAGTTATGGAATTTAAAGAGGTGCCGCGACAGTATGCTAATTAGATGTGCAAATTTATTCCTATCTGAAACTTTGGATCATATTTTACATCTTTCTAATTGACAGTAAGCCATTATCTCTTACCACTTTCAAGTTATAGCCTTGGAAATCTGAACTATTTTATTGGCAAAAAATATTTACCACTCTTGACCACTAGGGCTTATGTCGCAATTCGGCGAAAGACACACATTCAGATGAAATTCAGAGTGCCACTTTATGCATGAGGAAAAAATGCTGTAGATCTGAAAATGAAGGAACTCACCCTTTAAGTTGTATTTTTGTCATCCATTATTATTATCATAAGTATTCTCCTGGTCCTCGGTTTATTTAATAGTGTTTTTGATATTATTCTCTGTCCATTCTTATTTTTTTTAGGTTTTCTCTTATTTTGAAGTCATTCCTGTTAATTCCCTGTAGCCTTATTGTTGTCATCCTGCTTCTAGTTCACTGTTATAATTTGCTATTTACATTTTTATCTGGCTCATCATCTGTTCCTCGTTCCCCATTGAAAGGTAAACTCATGTCTTTGTTCCTGTCGTTTTCCATGCTACCATATGGTTTGTACTTTAAGTTTCATTCTTTTGTTTATGTTTCAGTTTTAGCGTCTTTCAGCCTCTGAGCTGGAAACAGTGGCTCCTGATGCACGACACACTTCCTTCTGCTCAGTTCTTGACAGAATTCGGCATACTCCTTTACCGTGATACTTTTGCAAGTGTTTTAATAAGTTGGTGGTGTTAAAATTGTAAATGCTTGTACCACACAACAAACATACCGAGGTGAGTCCCAAAGACAGGCTCCAGTGACACCTGACACTCTGTTCTGTTTACGGACGCCACACATAGCGTGGCTGAGAACATGTACGCACCTTCATTTTAATATTATTAATGTATTGGATCGGTAAATTACTTTTATTCCTTACCAATATTGATCCAGCCATTTTGCCTTGATCGAACCCAATACCTCGTATTGGCTCATAACTAGTACTAAGTAACAGAAATCGAATGGGTGGACCAAGGAAAACATCAGCAATTGATGACAGAAACATTGTGAGATCTTAAAAGAAAAACCCTAAAACAACCATTAGTGACATCAGCAACAACCTCCAGAGGATTGTTGCTGATGTCCAGAGGTCAGGAATGACGGTATCACAGTCTACTGTTCACAGAAGACTTCATGAACAAAAGTACACAGGGTACACTAGAAGATTGCAAAGCACTCATTAGCAAGAAGAGTAGGAAGGCCAGACTGGAATTTACCAAAAAGTACAGAGACAAGCCTCAAAAATTCTGGGACAAAGATTTATGGACTGATGAGATGATTAACCTTTACCAAAGTGGTGGAAAGGCTAACATTTGGCGAAAGAAAGGATCTGCTCATGATCCCAAACATACCAGCTCATCTGTGAAACGCAGTGGAGGTAATGTCAGGCTTGGTCTTGCATGGCTTCTTCTGGAAAGGGCTCATTAATCTTCATTGATGATGTAACGCATGAGGGCAGCAGCAAAATAAACTCAGAAGTCTCCAGAAACATTTTGCCTGCCAGTTTAAAGGAAGATGCAGCCAAACTGATTGGGAGGTCCATCATCATGCCCTGCTTGTTTTACCACATATGAAATGTTAGTTAAATGTTATTTAACTTAGTCCCTGACCTAGACTGAAATGCTCAGAACCGACACCACATCCTCTTTAACTTTAAACATTATTAAAGTGCAATTCAGCATCCAGCTCTGGTACTGCATTTAAGATTCACAGCATTACAAATGAAAAAGCAATCAAATGTACAAAAAAATACCCCCCAAAAGTAATAGCCTTACCTGAAAAATTATGATTATTTGAGCTTCTTCTGTCAATGAGTTCCATACCTTGCTCTCCACCTACTCACTCGGATCTTTTTTGACTCCCTCAAATGCAGGAGTGGTTCTAGGATCAGAGCTTTAGGGGTACTGAGCACCCAATGAGCTCCACCACACACCCACCTTTTTCTCTCATACACACACACACACTCACATTATTTTGTTAGTTATCATATTTCATGTATCTCCTTCCTGGCTTCTTGTTAGTGAACATGGTACGTGATGATACATAAAAACGGTGACAACTTGGATTTGATATTTTGCTGATACCCAAACAACAACAGCTTCTTTCTCTCGAATTCAAACAGCACACAGTGGTTGATTGACAATGCAGCCGTTAAAGAAAAATGTCTGGTAGCTGTCTTAGCCAGGGCTGGACTGGGACAAAAAAAAATCAGCCCTGGCATTTTTGGTCCAATTTGTTAAGTAGCAACATTCAGCCATCACAACCATGGTCTAACAGAGGTCCCACTTTTGCCCTTATCAAGTGAATCCCTGGTTTTGAAGAAAGTAAGTTACTTTATTATCTATTTTGCATAAATATTTTGTCATAATTTTAAAGTCTCAAAATTTTCCAAAGGTGCAAAAATTTGAGAAAAAGACACAATTACAAGGGAAAAACATCACAAACATATATGGGTGTTTTTATTTATTAGGGGTCCAATGTGTGACATTGGTGGCAAAATTTAAAATTGATCAAATCTGCACATGAAATTGACTAATCACTATCCAATTGTGTCAGGTTTATGAAACTATTAGCTATTTTCGTAACGGCATTCGCGTTCAGGAACTCATGAGGATGAGCGCTCACTTCAACTACTTGTAAATGGAGACGTAAACGGGACACTCGGGCTTTTGTTTCCCCGTGTGCCAATGCACTTTGCAATGGCACACGTTTTACACGAAACAACTTCAACACTTCCAGTATTTTTCACGCATCAAAACTCATCAACAGCTACATTTTCATGACATATTAAGATGTGATAACGTGTATACATACCTTCAAATTCTCCCTGTTTGTTGGATAAGACGTAAAATCACAAAAGACGTAAATGCGGGACACGGAAGTTTGGACCTTCGATAACTTCAATATAAAGTGACCACGGTTAATCCTCTCCACATGGGTTGAGCACATCCGGGGTAGAGAAAATAAAAGTGCTTTCCCAGGGCGCTCACCTCGCCAGACGGGGCTGCGCGCGGCCGACCAAGACCGAAGACGTAAATTTTTTAAAGGACACCATATTCGATGTGTCATAAATGTTTGAGATTTTATTGAAATATTCTACATCTGAGCTTCACAAAGACTGATCTCCTTTTTACGTGTATGGTTTGGGATTTGAAAGGTGCAAAGTGAAAAGCATCAGCACTTCCTGTTTTCTGGTTACTTTACCAAATAACTTGCATGTTGCTGCGTAAATTTGGGGACACGGAAATTTACGTTGTACGAGTAAATTTGCAGGGGTCGCCGTACAAAAACCATAGATCTGATCACATTGGGGAATGTTTTATTTTGAATTTGCATTACAACTCTGTTATCTCTTGCATTTTGAGTAGAAAGAGTTACTCAGAGATCACATTACAGTACTTTGAAATTGATGCGATTTTCATGTCACACAAAAACTGGGAAAAATGAGGGGACACGACCAATAGTTTCGATTCTAACGGCAAAATCAATGATTTTTTTTTAAAAATTGCAATGCAAGTCTGAAACTCTTTTATGTTCCCTTGCATATTATAAAAACGAAACCGACATCTGCAAATTACTGAAGAAGAGAGAGCGCTTGAAAGTCGGATACCCCTGATATAGTGCACTGGACCCCCCCCCCCCCAAAAAAACACCCATATACAATAAAAGCTTCAAATTTAGTAGATTAACATACCAAATTTATAGGGGCAAATGCCCGTTTATTTAAAATGTGTACTAAATTCACGAGAGAAAAAAATGTAAAATTACAAGAAAAACAACCTTGAATTTAGAAGATAAAGTTACCAATTCATGGCAAGAGTTGCAAATTTATGAGGAAAAAAGTCACATATGTACAATTACAGTCATTGAGAATGTAAACACAGTTATTTAAAAGATTTACTAAATTCACTAAGAATCATTAAGAAAAAGTAAATGAATAAATTGTTGAGACAAAGGTCAGATAATCACAAGAGAAATTGCACTCATTTGCATTAATTAAAAAATTATAGAAAAAAAATCAGTGGAAAGAGAAGGGAAAATTATTGAGGCAGAAATGCAAAGATGGAAGAAAAAAAATGCCAGTTTATGACGCAAAAGTCACAAATTCGAGAAAAATGTCAATCCATGAGCAAAAAATTTTCATGAAATTTTAATTTTCATGAAGTTTCAAAATTTTCTTAAGTCTATAATTTAAAAAAGAATTTTAAAAAATCATAAGAAAAAGTAGGTAATTTATGAGACCTCTCCAAAGTCACAAACAGTTTACACATTTTCACTTAAAAAAAATCTCTAGGTGGCAGAGTAGTCTGAAACTGTACACAAGTAAAAGTAGGTTATCTTGGTATATTATTACTCAAATATGCATACAATAAGAGTAGTTACCCCAAAATAGTTAAGAAGTTACTGAGATGTGACATTAGTCTGGACAGTTTGAGGTTTTGCTCCTAAATTTATGGCACTTTTCTAAATTTACTACTTTTTCCTTGTAAATTTGAAAGATTTTTTTCCCACTTAAATCAACTTTTTCTCATAATTTGTGTGTAATGCTAATTTAGGACTTTTTTTCTTGTACATTTGAGACTTTACTCTCATAAATTGGCGAGGTTTTCCTCATAAATTAAAAAAGAAAAAGAAAAAAAGAAAAGATGCAATATTTTCTGTTATAGGCTATTTATAGCCTTTTAATAGCCTATTTTCCAACCCCACCCCAGGTGAAAACATCACATACTTTGAAACCTAAGTGTTTGCAAGTATGCATATGGTTACTGAATAAATTCAGACAGACCCAAAAACTATGTATAACTTTGCAGAATATTCAAGCTGAGGCATCATACAGTATTATGAGATGTTAAGGTGTTACCTGTAGAAGAGCTGCAGCAGCCTTCTCTCCCCTCACGTTTGCCGCTGTTGGGATAGGGAGGGCCCAGGGTGATGTGTGAGAGGAGGGACCATACGATTTACGTGGCGGGGGTTCATTTTCATTTTTAAAAAGTCTAAACCACAAACTACTGAATATGTTTTGGATGTTATTTCAGCTTGTCAAAGATGAACTAAAATTTTATAATCACTTTTCTCACTCCAATTTTTAAGGGTGCTGAGTTTCAGCTTAGGGGTGCTGCAGCTCCCCTAAAAAAAGGCCTAACGCTGCCCGTGCTCAAATGTATAAAAAAGGTATAGAAAAATAGTCATCTTACCTTGAAGTGCTGATGACATGTTTTTGACATTTTTTAGGATGTTGTGTAAACCCAAAAGTCATTGTCTATGATCAATATAATATTTGCAACAGCGCCTGCATAAACTAGTTATCATCAAAAAACCGCAGCCGCTGACTGGACTGTGGTGCCGCCGCCCACTGAATTAAGGGTAGCACCCCAATGACGTAATCAACAGAACGGACTCCGATGTTGTTAGCTAGAATGACAGCAGCTTTGTAGCTCACAGTTTCTCTGGTTTCTTGTTTTAATTTTATGGCTATGCCTTCACGTTGTGTCGCAGGCTCAGATAAACATCAAGCCATGAAAGACCACATCACACGCTTCAGCTCCAACTGTCATAAGCCTCCTCCTGCACTTCTCGTGCGCTTTTAGGCAGGAGGAGCACACGAGGAGCGGAAGGATTAATGGATTTACGCGCAGCTTTGACCTACTTTCTGTGATCCCATGCTGACATCTCACTGGTCCGGCCACGTCCCCTCTCTCATTATCATCAGCTGATTCAAACTCCACCTGATCATGTTTCCCGGTCCTCACCCAGGTGCTTCTCATCACACCATTACCAGCAGTGCGTGTACATATTAGCGGCCATTTGCCAGTAACGCAGTGCTGGTCAATAGTATTGTCATCTGTGCCGTTAGTCTGCCAATATTTTCAGCACTCTCACGACGTTAGTCACTCCATGTTCGCCGTGGTTCTCGTGTGTCCTTGAAGCGATGTCAGCTCTGGGGTGCACCTGTGGCTAACACGTCTCCTTTCATTCGTTCTCTGGGCGATGCTGGCCCCCAAACGCCATCAGTAAGTGTGTTTGTGTTTTTTGTACGTCTTCACCTTTTTAGGAATTGTCTGTCGTTTTATATTAAATGTGCTGTGGTGAACCCTGCACGTAAATCATCATTATTTCATGCTCCCTCTCCATGCCCTGCATAAGAGCGCACGGAAAGGGAGGATTTATGCATAAATAATGAGGATTTATGCGTAGGATTCACCACAGCACATGTATTGAACATAAAGACTGATCCCAAAAGGTGAAGACTTACAAAAATACACAGAAACACAAACAGTAGGCATTCGGGGCCGACATCGCCCAGCGAACATGGAGAGGAGACGTGTTAACCACGGTTGCGCCCCAGAGCCGACATCGCTACAAGGGGCGCAACAGAACCACGGCTGTGTGGCGTGGCTAACACGTTGTGATAGTGTTGGCAATATTGTCTGGCTGACAACACGGCAGATGATGCACATAGAACATGAACAGCTGACTGTTACTGAGTCTGACTTGCTAGGCACAATGCCCGCTTGGCACGGCTCAAACCTATACGGTTTGATGCCCCCACATTCTTCATTGTCATCCCATTTTTTCGGAACTATAATCGCCTGAAGATTGGACAACACAAACCAATTCCAGACTACATGTGCTGGAACCATTGTCGATGTTTTCAACCACTTCCATCCTGTGTGTACAGTGGGCAGCCAAGCCCTGTGTTCCGTCGATGATGTTACAACATGCCCGGGGGGTTTTCCAGCCACTGATGCGATGGGTGACGTGGCGCTCATGAAAACGTAGGATATTCGCATGAAAAAAAGCCTGTTTGACTTAGAACTGCACAGACCAACCTATTTCGTCATATTGTATTATATGTTGAAAAATTAGAGGAAGTCAAAAACGTGCCATCAGCACTTTAAAGACACACTGCAGTTAATGTAAATCCTCTTAAAAACAAATCTACATTATCTTAAATGATACCTTATGGCATTTTTTCCATAAAAAAATCTTTCATGTCCTTACAATTGCTTGTGAAAATCTTTTCTCTTTTTTCCTCTGTCAAACGCTGGGATCTGTGAAAATTCTGATTAGGCCCACTCACATCTGACCCATGAGGATGCTGACGTGCTACCTCTCCTTGAGGACCACAGCAACCACAAAACGCATGTCTGCAAGCTGGCAGAAAAGCCACCCAAAAGCAGACCACGAGTCTCTGCTGCTGCTTGCGCACCTATAATATCCAAAACTTTAAAAGTTAACACTGCCATGACTGTTCAGAGGAACAGCCAGATCTATTGTATATTACATGCAACTACACATGCACCCGGGCAGCACGGAACCCAGCAGAGAGTTATCTCCAGCCTGCAGCCGGTGTTTGTTTGAGAAAGAGTCATAAAATTGATGTAGAAGGGCAGGACTTTGACTGAAGACTGTGGAGTGATTGGTCAGTCCAGACAGCTGTGTTGGCTTTTGGAATCTGTGTCTGTGATTTGTCAATGTCTATATTTTGGGAAAAACACAGCTTTAAATGGCCGTTGAGATGTTATCAGATGGGATTCATTGGCATAAGATAGGGCTGGGCGATAAAGTAATGACAATTATCGCAAAATAACTTTTCCTCGATACAGACATAAGACATCATTGATGGAACTCATTCAGTCCATGTTTTGACAGACAACATGAAAAGCCAGTGATAATGCGAATACACCGCACCAAACCAATCATGTGGCTGGAATACAGTTAGTCACGTTTGATTGATGAACACAGCAGCAGGCGTAGGAGTAGCAGCCAGAGCTTAGCACACCTGCCAATGTTTGGGATAGTGCAGCCTGTGTAGGAGTTGGAGCATTATCAAAAAGAAAATGACGACAGAAAATGTTACCCAACCACAGGGGGTGCACAAGCCTGTGTACTCCCTGTGTCGGTCCCAAGCCCAGATAACTGAGCAGGGTTGCATCAGGAAGGGCATCCGGCGTAAAAGTCCTTGTCAAATCAATATGCGGATCATTATGATACAAGGTGATTATACGCTGTGGCGACCCCGAAAGGGAGCAGCCTAAAGACAAAAAATAAATAAAAAAATGAAACTCATATTCATTACATTACATATACTCATTCATTACACACAGAGTGATATATTTCAAGTGTTTATTTCTTTTAATTTTGATGGTTATGGCTTAGAGCTCATCAAACCCCCAAATTCAATTTCTCAAAAAATTTTAATATTGTAAAAAAGTTCAATATTGTAGACTAGGGGTCACCAATTGGCAGACTCTGGTCCATATCCGGACCCTGAGAATCCTCTGTCTGGACCCCGAAGCCTTTTGATACAATTTGGAAAAAAGAAAGACTGCTGTGTTTTGACGGGAAAAAAGCGAAACTGAACTGCTGTATTGGCGACCGCCTGGACAGATTATGGCACGAGCCCTTGAGCGCTCTCCTGCTGCAGACTCCCTTCTCCGCTGTCCCACAAATGCCACTGTCACTCTCTGTGGCTCCAACTGCTCCAGAGAGTATGCAGCGGGTCACAAAATCACGGTTCGCTGCGGGTGCCACACAAACACACAAGGCTGACAGCCAGGACATCCACCCCGGATAGACACGCTTCGTTTCGGGTCTGTATCCATGAAATGAAGTGCTGTTGTGAAATTGAGTGTATTTACCGGGGCACTAATTCCTCTATTCTGCCAAGAGTGGTCCATGCTGGGATATAGGAGTGAGGTCGCTGGTTATGGAGGCCCTTTTCATAGCCTGTGTTATCACGTAAAAACTCAGTAAAAGCGCCGTGTGTTACTGAACATAAGTTCCACCTACCCTCTCTCTTTAATCATGGAGCTACAGCGCCATCCATGCTGTAACAGAGTTTGCTATTGAGATTAAAAAAAAATGTCAGAGGAATTCTGTAGTGTGGAATTGTAGTTTGTGTCCATTTTTTTTTTGTCTTACAGTTTGAAACAATTTTTCTGCACTGAACATATTGTATAGAGGTGGACTTTTTGTGAAATGTGTTTTTTTAGAAATTCATCTTTTTTAAAAAAAAATGTAATACAATTTAGTTTGTGTTCTCCTGGAAAACATTTTTAGGATTTTAGTTGTAGATTTTAGAATTTTAGACCTATTTATTTGGAGTCAACAAACACATTTAGTGTTCTGTATTATAAAATTTTAAATGACATATTTTTTTTAAAATTGAACAAGAATTCATTTTAGTTAGTTTTTTTTTTAATTAATATAGAGCTACAATAAAAGCAGCTAAAACATGAGGTTAATAAAAATAATGTGTGAAAGCAAGTTAAATGGTATTGGCCGGTCTGTAGACAGCTGTGATCTTCTGAAAGAATGTCAATGAAAGGGTGACAGTTCTTAAAACCACATTTTGAGATAAATTTGTCCATGTGACTCATTTCTCTTCTATTTGTTTTAATAAAAGATGGAAGTAAATTCATAGGTCACTGCAAATACTTTGCTTTAAAAGGACTAAGTTGTCACACAGTGGGAGGGAAAATCCTGAATAGAAAAAAGTGTGTCAAGATGCATTGAGAATGGTTTTAAAATCAAGTTGGAGTTCTGAATCATAATCGAATCATGAGGTGCCTAACGATTCCCACACCTAGTTCGGACCTCGGCTGGGGAGCAGGACCGACTTATCGGACCTCTTGCGGTTTTAGTTGGTGAACCCTGTTGTAGACTCATGGTGTTGCATTCTAATCAGCTAATTAACTCCAAACACCTGTAAAGTTTCCCTGAGCCTTTAAATGGTCTCTCAGTCTGGTTCAGTAGTGTACACTATCATGTGGAAGACTGCTAACTTGACAGTTGTCCACAAGACCATCATTGACACTCTCCACAAGGAAGGTATGCCACTAAAGGGCTGCACGGGCGCAGTGGTTAGCACTGCGGCAGCACAGTTTACCCTTGGCCGGGGGATTGTGGGGATCGTGGGATCGTGGGTTCGATCCCAGCCCCCGACCAACAGTGATCTGTGTGGAGTTTGCATGTTCTCCCCGTGTTGCGTGGGTTTACTCCGGGATTTCTCCGGTTTCCTCCCACATGCCAAAGACATGCATGTTAGGTTAATTGGCTGTTCTAAATTGTCCCTAGATATCTGTTTCCTATAGGCCCTTAGAATAGAGGGTTAGTATTAATGAAAGCGCTTTGAGTGGTCTTTGTGACTAGAAAAGCGCTATATAAGTGCAGGTTAGTTAGTTAGTTAGTTAGTAAAGGTCATTGCTAAAGAAGTTGGGTGTTCACAGGATGCTGCATCCAAGCATATTAATGGAAGTTGAGTGGAAGGAAAAAGTGTGGTAGTAAAGGTGCACAAGCAACAGGGATAACTGCAGCCTTGAGAGGATTGTGAAGCAAAGCCCATTCAAGAATTTGGGGGAGATTCACAAGGAGTGGACTGAGGCTGGAGTCAGTGCTTCAAAAGCCACCACACACAGATGTAGTAGTAGTAGTAGATTAGTTTATTTGACAGGGACAGTGCAATAAACATAGACAATTAATCAAAGACAATCAATCTGATGTGTTGCACATAGAGTGTATAGCTATTAGCTAATTTGCAACTCTTGTCCCTGGATGGGCTTTAGAAAAAAGAATCAAGATAAAAATATACACAATAACCACATACATCAATGCAGAAAAATTATAAATACACAATTATAAATATTATAAATATTATAAATACACAAATATAACAGCCTGACTCACCTTTAACATAAATATTATAAATACACAAATATAACAGCCTGACTCACATTTAACACATATAACATAACTCACATTTGCCTATTTCAGGCCTTCCTCCCTCCGTCACTCACTATAAACAAACACATTTATTCCTTCCCTTCATTCACTCTCACTTTGCAGACAAATAATTCATACATGAGTACATTCTTGTTTATTTTTCAGCCAGTTTTTAACATTTTTAGTGAATGTTTTAAAGTCCGTTATTATTTTAATTTCATTTGGCATTGTGTTCCAGATGTGACTGCCCTTTATAGAGAAAGCTGTTTGTCCAAATGTGGTTCTGCGGTGGAATATTTTACAGTTATTGTTAACAGAACTCCTGGTGGCTCTGCTGCTGTCCTGTCTTTGGACGAAACCAGCAAGTGGCTCGGGTGCTGATTTATGGAAACATTTGAACGTTAATTTCAGAAGACAGAGGTCAATGAAGCTCTCAAAACTCAATAGGTTGTATTTTTTTAAAACATTACAGTGATGCCACCTAATGGGCTTTTTGTCCAAGATTTTTAGGGTTTGATTATATAATGAACCTATATGTCTTATTGTGGAAGGGGCTGCTTGAGCCCAGACTGTCAAACAGTATGATATATACATCATACAACAGTATGATGTATCCAGGACATGGGCTACAACTGTTGCATTCCTTGTCAAGCCACTCCTGAACCACCGCATCAGAAGCGTCTTACCTGGGTTAAGGAGAAAACGGACTGGGCTGTTGCTCAGTGGTCCAAAGTCCTCTTTTCAGATGAGAGTAAATTTTGCATTTCATTTGGAAATCAAGGTCCCGGAGTCTGGAGGAAGAGTGGAGAGACACTGAATCCAAGTTGCTTGAGGTCCAGTTTGAAGTGTCCACAGTCACTGATGATTTGGGGAGCCTTGTCATCTGCTGGTGTTGGTCCACTGTGTTTTATCAAGTCCAAAGTCAGTGCAGCCATCTACCAGGAAGTTTTCGAGCACTCCATGCTTCCCTTTACTGACAAGCTTTATGGAGATGCTGATTTAATTTTCCAGCAAGACTTGGCACCTGCCCACACTGCCGAAAGTACAAATACCTGGTTTAATGACCATGGTATCACTGTGCTTGACTGGCCGGCAGACTCTTCTGAAATAAGAGGAAAATAAGACACCAAACCCAACAATGCAGACGAGCTGAAGGCCACTATCAAAGCAACTTGGGCCTTCACAACACCTCAGCAGTACCACAGGCTGATCACTTCCATGCCATGCCACATTGATGCAGTAATTCATGCAAAAGGAGCCCCGACCAAGTATTGAGTGTGTACATGGACATATTTTTTAATTCAGCCAACATTTCTATTAAAAATCTATTTTTTAAAATAAATTTTATGTAATATTCTAATTTTCTGAGAAACTGAATTTGTGGTTTTCATGAGCTGTAAGCCACAACCATCAAAATTCAACACTGTGTGTAATGAATCTCTATAATACGTTTCCTTTTTTGGATTGAATTACTGAAATAAATCAACCTTTCAATGACATTCTAATTTATTGAGATGCACCTTTAGTCTTCCAGTCTCTGGAGACGCATGTTAATACCAAGTGTAAATGTATGTGATCTGGACCTATCAGATTGCTCTGATCACACACAGAAAAACACATTCTGATGTCATGAGTAAATGGGGCTTATGTTATTGATTTCTGGAGAATTGTAGCATGTCTGTTCTAAATCCTTCATCCTTCCCATATGCAGAGGCCAGAGTGTCTGCGTCTTTATACACCACCATTCATCTTGGCACCAGTGAAAGACAAGCAGACAGAGCTCGGGGAGACGTTTGGTGAGGCGTCGCAGAAATACAACGTGCTCTTTGTGGGCTACTGTTTGTCTCATGACCAACGGTGGCTCCTGGCTACGTGCACTGACCTGTATGGGGAACTCTTGGAGACCTGCATCATCAACATAGATGTACCCAACAGGTAGGGCACTACATTAACAGTAGAGGAGCTCCAACCAAACTACTTTATTTATTACCTCCACCCAAGGGAGGAGGTAATGTTTTTATTGGCGTTGGTTGGTTTGTTGGTTTGTCTACCTGTTAGCAACATAACTCAAAAGGTTCTGAACAGATTTTGATGAAATATTCAGGAAAGGTGTGTAATGGCACGGGGAACAGTTGATTGGATTTTGGTGGTGATCCAGATCACGATGTGCATGCAGGAAATTTTGGGGGGGAAAATAATAATAATATGGAGCTTCCCCTTTAAGACGTGTCCCCGGAGTTACATTCACCTCTGCACCCGTACACAGTATGTGATGGTTGACATTTCATCTGAAGACGCCAACAAAAAGCAAGCAAACTGCGGTTTATGAACAGATTTTAATGACATTTTCAGGAAAGGTGTGTAATGGCATGAGGAACACCGGACTGGCAGACAAGCTAATGAGGTCTTGTGAGGCACCCACGAGATATGGTAACACACAGCACTGGACAATGTTTAATTTTTATTACCTCCGCCAAGAGGAGGAGCTAATGTTTTTGCTGGTGTCTTGCCAAAAAGTACACTGTAATTGCCCATTGTTGACGCATAGAATATGTATTTATACAGTATCTACATGTATATATCCAGTAAATCTATGTTTCTATGTAACCTTGTGACTGCATTATTTTTTAATTGCTTTTAATCCTACATCAAGTTTGTTTCTAGTTCAAAATGCATCATAAGTGTTAAATATATCTTAGACCTAACTCAGTCCTGTTTACCTGTTGAAATATATAGTTTACGACTAATATAACCCCATAACTACAATATGGCACCTGGTGATCAATTTTTGGCAAATGATCACTTTTCGTCAGGACACCAGCATAGCTTTGTCTGTCTGTCTCTTAACAACATTACTCCAAAATTTATGAATGGGTTTTGATGAAATTTTCAGGAAAGGTGTGTAATGGCATGGGGAACAGATGATCCAAAAATTCCTGGATCCAGGAATTTTTAGGAAAAATCAATATCAACTTGGTTAATATTTTTTTTTTTTTACTTTTGCTGGTACACCAGAATTTCGGTAGCTAAGTTACCTAATACTATTTATTTGTTATATCAATAAATCTTATAGAAGGAAACCTGAATGAGTATTTTTCATCCATATCAAATGCAGAAGTGTTGCATTTAGAAAACTGCTGCATTTCTAACAACATCATTTGGGGGAAATGAGCTGTTTGCCAGAGGTCTGCGCTCTCTGAGTGCTTTTAATTTTTGCTGCCGTTTCTCTGTCAGCAGGATCATGCAAAAACTCATTGATGGATTTGGATGACGTTTTCACCAGAGGTGGCTCTTGGCCCAAAGATGAACTCATTACATGTTGAAGGTGATCCGTGAGTGCATACCTCCGCCAAGGTCCTATCTCTCAATGTACAGATGAATGGCGATATGGACGGACAAAGGGAGGGAGGCTTGGCGGAAATATGCACTGTCTGAGTACCCTCTGGTTCACCATCTGTAAACACTGCTTAAAGAGGCTACTTATAGATATTAAACATATTAAATAATTTTCAAATAATGGGGTAGCCAAATTGCTTTCCTTAAAATACTACATTTTGGCTGCCTTTTACGTGATGATTTTAAGTGTGTATGAACTGAATGACAGTGTTCACTTGAATTTAGGGTGGGTCTTTTACATTTATTTTGCAGGAGTACAAAGGCTTGAGAGAAACTTGACATCATCATACTTACTACTTAATCTTCCTTTCACAGCAAATGCGTGACCTTCCAAATGTTGCAGATTTACTTGAGATGCCACTGAAGAGTGTACAAACCTAAACTGATTCTAATACAGCTAAGTGCAGGATTCTGATGTACTTATGTGCGTGTCTTCTGCAGGGCACGGAGGAAAAAGGGCTTAGTCCGGCGGCTTGGATTACAGAAGTTGTGGGATTGGTGCTTGGGCCTGGTGCAGATGACATCTGTTCCCTGGAGGGTGGTGATTGGCCGACTTGGCAGAATAGGGCATGGAGAGTTAAAAGGTTTGTATGACTGTTATGCTAAAATGGCTGTTTATGCCCTTCATCTCAGTATCTGTGCTCCTGGTTTACTCATCTATGTCTCTTCTTTCGGTTTCCCAGACTGGAGTATAATGTTGAGCAGGAGAAACCTCCAGTCACTCAGCCGACGGCTGAAGGAGATGTGCAGAATGTGTGGCATCTCCTCCACAGACACTCCCAGCATCCTCAGCGTGTGCTTGGTTGCCATGGAGCCACAGGGATCCTTTATCATCATGCCAGGTAGAATGATCATAAATACACTTACTGATTTCACATACACTTGTTGTCTGAGTGACAGTACTCCACCTTCAAAAGACAACGCTCGTGGTTGTGAGTATTTATGTGTGTGTTGGTGGGGGGGGGGGGCATGCATGATGGATGGCAGCCACAGATCACGATGCATGTACCCTCCTTGTCTGGGGAAGATTGATGGTAGGGAAGATCGTACACCTTTCGCTCATAAAGCATTGCCTCTCAGATGCCCATTGATCTCAGTGCAGTGTGACGGAGAGCTAGATCAGTGAGTTTATTTTGGGAAACGAGTGGGGGGGATTGTCAGTGCATCATAGCAGGATTGTGTTGAGCTATGCCGAGCTGAGGACATCTCCTTTCTAAAAACCTCTTCAAGCTGAAAGAGATTAGCGGGGCCATGTTAGCCTCAGATGACTATGACTAAGGGGGTTGGCACTAAACCTAACAGCTGTTCTGACATTCTAAATCTAGTTTCCTACATGGTGTGCATATATGGGAACATTTTGAAATACATTTTCATATCTGCCACTGTGAGCTAAGCTGCTCCGATCAATTAAACAAATACTGTAAAAAAAACAAAACTAAGACATACTCTTATTTAAGTTCTCTGTTCTTTAGTTGATTGCTGTAGGCATAGATGTAAATCGGGGGGGGCATGTCCCTCCCCAAACCTGGAAAAAAGAGAGAATTATCCCCCCTCCCCAATATCATTATAAACCTTTCTATACCATGTTGCATAACAAAATAAGTTGGATGAAGTGGTAGAGAGTGTTCCCAGGGGGGAGAAAGTGGTGATTAGAGCAGACTTTAATGGACATGTAGGTGAAGAGAACCGAGGTGATGAGGAGGTCCTGGGTAGGTATGGTCTTAAGGGAGAGAAATGTGGAAGGACAGATGGTTGTGGATTTTGCTACAAGGATTGAAATTGTTGTGGTGAACACATACTTTAAGAAGACAGAGGAACATAGAGTAACTTACAAGAGTGGAGGAAGATTAATTCTTCCCAGATGACTGGGAAAGTACAGCAAAAATATTGAGGGGGATGGGTAAAAATGTATGTGGTGCATTCAGTGGACAGCGGAAGGAAGATGAAGAGACTTGGTGGTGGAATGTGGAGGTACAGGAAAGTATCCAAAGGAAGAGGTTTGCAAAGTGAAAAAAGTGGGATAGTCAGAGAGATGAAGAAAGTAGACAGAAGTATTTGGAATCTAGGCACATGGCAAAGAGAGAGGTGGCAAAAAAAAGGCATATAGTGAGTTGTATGAGGCTGGACACTAATGAAGGAGAAAAGGACTTGTATCGTTTGGCTAGACAGAGAGATCAAGCTGGAAAAGATGTACAGCAAGTTAGGCTGATTAAGGACAGAAATGGTAATGTACTAACAAATGACGAGAGTGTGTTGAGAAGGAGGAAGGAGTACTTTGAAGAGCTGATGAATAAAGAAAATGGGAGAGAGAGAGAGAGAGAGAGAGAGAGAGACTTTGACTTTGAAAAAAGCCTTTATTGCACACTTCAAAAAAATGTAAGCACACCAACATCATTCCTCCCAAGTGTGTCACATTGGGAAAAGTGCAAACTGAAATGTTCCCCCCCACACACAACACAGAGCAGTCCCTGCAGTCCACCTATTCAAAGATCCAGTTCTGTGACAGTCAATTACAGTCAATTAAATGTCATAGACCAGTCTGTTCAAACAATATCCCAAAAATGTGTGAAACAGGCAGAGGAACGACCGCCATTCATTCCTCCTGCCGGGCGTGCTTGACCGGCGTTCCCCCTGCTGCTTTACGCAGGGCTGTCAGGTGTTTCTTGAGGCGATAACGCTTCCTTTCATCCAGGAGGTCAAGACCAACCTGTCTTCTTAGCACATCCACAGACTTAATGAATTTGTCAGTGTCACTGAAGTAGTCGGTGACCCTAATGGCTTTGTTATAGGTTGCGTCCAGGAATGCATTTATTTCTTCCAGTGAATACAAACTCGTGTTTGTACTGCATTTTGCCTCAATTGACTCAGCATTAGACAGTGTCGTTGTCAGATTCCATTTCCTCGGCAGCACAACTCAGCTGACTGCTTGGTTCTCCTGGGCCAGTGGATTCATCATGGGCCACATTTTCCTGGACCCCACCCTCAGCAGGTGACTGTCGCTGTTCCATCCCTCGCTGTGTAACGGTAGCAGCCGCCGGAAGCACAGCTGCTGATGTCACACAGCGAGATTCTGACGCACCATCAGGTCGGTGCTCCGTCCCCTCCTCCGAAGCGGCAGCAGCTGGCGGAGGCACAGCCGCTGACGTCACACAGCGAGATGAATGTGACGCACCATCAGGTCGGTGCTCCGTCCCCTCCTCCGAAGCGGCAGCAGCTGGTGGAGGCACAGCCGCTGACGTCACACAGCGAGATGATTGTGACGCACCATCAGTGACCTTTTTGGCGACATCGCCATCCACGCTCCTGACTGCAAGCTGGGCCGCGTGCAGCGCAGCCGGGCCGTCCACAGACACAGCGGCAGGCTCCGGAGCTGGGGTAGCGGGAGCGGAGGCCGCGCCGCCGTCCGCAGCTGCGGCGTGAGCGGAGGGCTCGCCGCCGGCACCATCCACGGCCCCATCAGGGCCCGCCGCCCGCTGCCTGTGCGGACAAGCGAACCGTTTATGGCCCACGTCTCCACATTCAAAACACTTCATCTGTCCCGAGCTCGCATACACCATGTAAGATCCGTCCCCGTGCTTGACCCCGAAGGAGACTTCCAGAGTCTGAGTGGGCGAGTTGAGAAACATGAACACCTGCCGCCTGAGCGATTTCATGTGTTTGAACTTGGCGGCCTTGCATCCCAAAGGCAGAGTCGTAAACGGGCCCGCAAACTTCCCAAATCTGCGGAGCTCCGTCGCCAGCTGCTCGTCAGTGATGAAAGGTGGAACACCTGAGACGGTGATTCTCGTTGATGGGACAGATAAGGGGGGCACCTGTACATACATTTCCCGGATCACCACACCGCTTACAATCAGGGTGTGAACATCGTCTTCAGCCGCCAGAAACACAACCACAGCTCTATTCATTCGAGAAGCAACGCAGACTGCATCAGGGCCCACCTGCTTGGCCACAGCCTCCAGGACCTCCTCCACAGTAACTTCGCTGTCCGGGGGAACGATCCTCACCCCCTGGTGGAGAGAGAGAGAGAGGAGGATGGATGAAGGAAAGATAGTGAACAAGGAAGTCCCGAGGATTAGCAAGGCAGAAGTGAGGGCAGCTTTGAAGAGGATGAAGAATGGAAAGGCAGTTGGTCCAGATGACATACTTGTGGAGGTATGAAGATGTTTAGAAAAGATGGCAGTGGACTTTTTTAACCATATTGTTTAATACAATCTTGGAGAGTGAGAGGATGCCTGAGGAGTGAAGAAGAAGTGTTTTGGTACCAATTTTCCAAGAACACAGGTGATGCTCAGAGCTGTAGTAACTACAGAGGCATCAAGTTGATCAGCCACACTATGAAGATATGGGAAAGAGTTGTTGAAGCCAGGTTAAGAGGAGAGGGGACAATCAGTGAGCAGCAGTACGGTTTCATGCCAAGAAAGAGTACTACAGATGCAATGTTTGCTCTAAGAGTGCTGATGGAGACGTATAGAGAAGGTCAGAAGGAGTTGCACTGTGGCTTTGTGGATCTAGAGAAAGCATATGATAGGGTGCCAAGAGAGGAAGTGTGGCACTATATGAGAAAGTCAGGAGTGGCAGAGAAGTATGTGAGGGTGCTGCAGGACATGTATGAGGACAGCAAAACAGTGGTGAGGTGTGCTGTAGGAGTGACAGATGGGTTCAAGGTGGGGATGGGATTGCATCAGGGATCGGCTCTTAGCCCCTTCTTGTTTGCCATGGTGATGGATGCAGATGACATTGTGATCTGTAGTGAGAGTAGGGAGCAGGTGGGAGAGAACCTGGAGAGGTGGCGGTATGCTCTGGAGAGAAGAGGAATGAAAGTCAGAAGCAAGACAGAATGCATGAGTGTGAATGAGAGGGAGGCAGGTGTAACAGTGAAAATGGAAGGAGTAGAGGTAGTGAAAGTAGATGAGTTTAAATACCTGTGGTCAACCATCTAAAGCGATGGAAAATGCACAAGAGGTGAAGAAGAGAGTGCAGGCTGGGTGGAGTGGGTGGAGACAAGTGTCAAGGGTGATTTGTGACAGAAGGGTAGCAGCAAGAGTGAAAGGGAAGATTTACAGTACAAGACTGTAATGAGATCTGCTATGATGTATGGTTTGGAGATGGTAGTGCTGACAAAAAGACAGGAGCTGGAGATGGCAGAGTAGAAGATGCTAAGATTTTCATTAGGAGTGACTAGGAGGGACAAGATTAGAAATGAGTATATTAGAGGGACAGCTCAGGTTGAGCGGTTTGGAGATGTTTGAAGTCAGAGAGGCAAGGCTGAGATGGTTTGGACATGTGCAGAGGAGGGATAGTGGACATATTGGACAAAGGATGTTGAGGATGGAGCTGCCAGGCAGGAGGAAAAGAGGAAGACCACAGAGAAGATTCATGGATGTAGTGAAGGAGGACATGGAGAGGGTTGGTGTGACAAAGGAAGATGCAAGGGATAGGGTAAGATGGAGGCAGATGATCCACATTGGAGACCGCTAAAAGGAGCAGCCGAAAGAAGAAGTTACATAACAAAATAAAATGCATTTGAAGCGCCAGTGCCAAAAAAAAAAAAAAAAAAAAAAAAAGATGATTGTAAATTTGGAACATTTTTGGTAAATTTGCAATTTTCCTCATAAATTTGCAGGGTTTTTTTTTCTTTTAAATGTGCAACTTTTTTCTAATAAAATTGTGACTTTTTCTCAAATGTGATATTTTTCATTGTAAATTTGCAACTTTTTCTTATAAACTGATAACTTTTTCTCATAATTTTTCTGCCTTTATTTTCTAAATTTGTGATTTTTTTTCCTCATGAATTTCCAGCTTTTTTTCTCGTAAATTTTTGAAATAAATTCTGACTTTTTTCATGCAAATTTGCAACTTTTTACTTTTAAATCTGCAACTTTTTTCTCATAAACTTGAAACATTTTTCTTGTAAATTGGCAATTTTTTTCTAATAAAATTGTGACTTTTTTTCACAAATTTGCCGTTTTTCATTGGAAAGTTGCAACTTTTTTCTCCTAATTTTGCTGCTTATGTAAATTTGTGACTTTTTCCTCATGAATTTGCTAATTTTCTCATAAATTTGCTACTCTTTGTCATAAGTCTGCAACTTTCTTTTTGTAAATTTGTGACTTTTTTCTTTTAAATTTGCAACATTCATAGGGATGCTGGTTAATTTTTTATTCTGTTTAATAGCTGAAAATTTCTGTTCTCTGCTCATCTAGACAATGGTTCATTTTTATCATGCTTTTGTTTTACAGGGTTTGAACTTTTCTTCATCAAAAAAACAGGGGGCCCTCAACACAATCTTGCATAGGGCTCCGACAGTAATAACACCTATAGTGTCTCCCTCAATACTCTTGAGAAAATGTTGTGTTTATTGCCCCCTCCCCAACAGTGAAATGATATATTCACCCATGGCTGAAGGTGAAAAGTGGCTTTCATTTGATCTTATTAACATACCTACAGCGTGCATTGACCCCCTCTCCTTCCTTATTGCATCCTGTCAGACTCCGTGTCGACAGGTTCATTGTTTAGCCGCAGCACCACCTTGAACATGCAGACGTCCCAGCTGAGCACACCACAGGACACCTCCTGTACCCACATCCTGGTCTTCCCCACCTCCGCCTTCGTTCAAGTTGCCAGCTCCAGTTACACCAACATCGACAACAACATCGACATCCTCAACCCCACAAATGGTCAGTAGTTCTCCTTCATCTGTCATACATTTACTTATGAGGATTTCTCTTGCTCTTTTAATTCTGTCCGGCTCTTTCTATTTTCTGGACCCCTAGTAGCTGATCTGCAAAGTTCAGGGTTCACCTGTTATCAGATTTACCTTTGAAATCTAGTGAGTGAGGTGTGCTGTTGTTAGCATGCATACCTAATGCAGCATTGTTATAATGCATGACACTGCAAGTTAGCCAAACGGTATCATCATATATTAACACACATATAAGAGCATTTAGGTCACTTTTCTTAAACAGAAAGTGAGCCAGTTTTTAATTTTCTTGCCAACCTATTTAATGATTGTGTTACTTGTTCTCCACAGATGGGTCTGATGATATTGGGATCTTTGACCTGCTGGATCAGGAGAATGAGTTGGTGGACCCAGACATCATCAACATCTCACCTACCACCTCACCAGTACACTCCCCAGGCTCACATTACCACCATGGTGGTGACGGCAGTAAAGTGAGTACATAACACTCACACAGCTGAGTGACTTTAAGCGAAAGATGTGAGGTAGCACATGGAATCAAAAGTTAATCCTGTGTCTCCACCTCACTGCAGGGTCAGAGTACTGACCGTATGGAGTCCCATGAAGAGGTTCCTAACCTCCTGCAGCAGCCTCTGGCACTTGGCTACTTTGTGTCCACAGCTAAAGCTGGTCCACTTCCTGACTGGTTTTGGTCTGCCTGTCCACAGGCTCAAAACCAGTGTCCACTTTTCCTCAAGGTACTACATTCTGTCTGCTCACATCTACTGAAAATGGCTTTTATTATTGAGGCCTTTTGCTTGCACTTGATAAAATAATAAATGACTTTATGATGTGTTAGTGATTTTAAAAAAAAAAAAACTTTGAGCACCACAGTTAAAGTAAATAGGTTGCTTTATGAGTCTTCCATAACCTATAAATCAAGGGGGCACAATGTTGATTCTTCTCCGTACACAAAACACTGATTTAAATAATCGTGGCAGTTATACAATAATAAGTCTTTTTAGTTTTTCTAGATAACATTCAGTTGCACAGATGTACAGCATGATTTTCATTATATGCAGTTGAGGACAGAATTATGAGCCCCCTATGAAAATTAAATTTTTTAAAAAAGTATTTCCCAAGTTCTGTTAAACAGAAACAAAGAATTTTTAACACAGCTATTGTAAACATCCTATTTGTCTTCAGAAAGTATGAATTGTTTTACTTTGCACACAGAAACAAAATTATTTCACAAAAATCAAAAACTACCAGGGTCAAAATTATGAGCCTCCTGAAAAGCTGATCTTTTTATTGAACCATTGCTTGATACTTCAGCAAGGGTTTGAGTTGTCACTTAAAGTATCATGCCAAAAACAAAAGAGAAGACATCAGGAAATTCAAAGAGAGCCACACAGTACAGAACAAGCCTGGCAGATTTAGGAAGTGAAAGACTCTGGAAAGAAAACAACTGAGAGATGTGTCTAAAGACCCCAGAACAACTGCCAAGACACTAGTGAATGATTTAACCAAGACTAACTAACTAACTAACTAACCTGCACTTATATAGCGCTTTTCTAGTCACAAAGACCACTCAAAGCGCTTTCATTAATACTAACCCTCTATTCTAAGGGCCTATAGGAAACAAATATCTAGGGACAATTTAGAACAGCCAATTAACCTAACATGCATGTTTTTGGCATGTGGGAGGAAACCGGAGAAATCCCGGAGTAAACCCACGCAACACGGGGAGAACATGCAAACTCCACACAGATCACTGTTGGTCGGGGGCTGGGATCGAACCCACGATCCCCACAATCCCCCAGCCAAGGGTAAACTGTGCTGCCGCAGTGCTAACCACTGCGCCACCGTGCAGCCCAAGACAAGAATTGTAGTCTGAAAGAAGACTGGACTGTGAGGTTGCAGACCAAGAAAAACTACATTTCTGCAGGTGAGACACCTTCAGACCAGACTGAAGTATGCTAAGGCCAACCAGGAGAAAGATTGTGCTTACTGGAAGTTCATCCTTTGGTCAGATGAAATGAAACTAGAGCTCTTTGGCCATAGAGATGCTGCTGATGTTTGGAGAAAGAAGGGAGAGACGTACAACTCAAAGAACACCATCCCCACAGTGAAACACGGTGGTGGGAGTATCATGCTGTGGGGATTTCTGCATAAATGTGACCTAAAACATCGCCCAGTTTTCACACAAGTCCTAAAAGTAGATAAGGAGAAGGTCAGGACTTTGATTTGGCCATTCCAAAACATTGGGCTCTATTTTCATGATCATCCGCACACTTTTCCGACAGACTTTCCGCTGCACGCCAGTGTTTTTGTTAGTTTCTGTCAGCGCATTGTCTGCTTTTTACACCTTGCATCACACCATCAAATTACCAGTAGTCAGTGTGCCCACTATGCACTAGGAGGAGGCGCCTCATTTCAAAAAGGTGTGGCAGCACACAATCTAATGCGCATTACTATTATGGTGCATTCCATGAGAATCCGCTTTTGATCAGAAAAAAAGAGGTCTATTGTCAGAAGCGCATTGTCTAATGATATTTCAGTGGCATGTTTTGACATCACACAGCTCCGGAGCTCAGGAAACGGCATGTGCTGGGATCTTATTTTAATAGAGTTAACAGTTAAGAGTCATAATCACCCCTCATTTTAATTATATGATGATCACACGCTAGTATTTTTTTTTATTTCATCCACACTCATTTTAATTGCAGACTTACCCTTAGAGTCTATAGATTAGGCATTAATGTATGTTTTGTTTTGTTTTTTTTAGAGGAATTAATGAACAAGGAGCATGTGTGCCAGTGTGATCCATTGTGATGTGTAGCGCATGGGGGGGGGGGGGGTCATCATGGACTTATTAAGTGTTAATGTGTTTATTTTTAGGGGAATAAATGAATGAATGAGGAGTGTGCAGCATTTTATTTTTCACTGTAACTCCCCAGAGAGACAGGAGATGCGTCCACATCTGCGTCGGCCATGCGCCTCAGGTTTCCAACCCAGCAAGCTCCCCAACAGCCACACGTCAGCCCCCGGCAAAGGCTGCTGAGAGCAGGCTCACTTCGTGGCGGGGGCTGGAGGTGGACAGGAAGCCGCACCAGATCACCTCCTTCCCGCCTACCCGGGACGGATAGGGGGAGACGCTCGGTCGGCGAAAGCAACAGGAGATGAAGCACTCCATCTCCCCACAGCTGGGAGTGACTTCCACGCCATTGTTAATAAAAGTTTATGAAAGTTTGCACAGGCATCATCCTCTTTTCCTTAAGTGTCAAGCCCATTTATGTCTGTGTGTTCCATCCATGTGCACATTAAACCATTCAGCTGATTTTTTTCAGCTCATCCTTCCCCGTTTGTTCTAACATAACAAACTGGGCATCAACTGTGATTGATGTCTTCCTTATTACCAAACAGCATTACTATCGTGTGCATTTTGGCTCACACACACGGGCTTTGGTCAGCGCAAAACCCATCTTAAACCATCATGATCACAATTCACTTTAGAGAATGTGCCTCTGTGCATTAAAGGGATGGGAAGGAGCACTTTAGATTGGATTATCCAGAACACACCTTTGAATGACTAGACCGAGTCTTTGCGTTACGCGCCAGCGGAAAGTTCGTTTTTACACCGTTGTGATAAGGAAATGAACTTGGAAACGCCCATAAACGCATTCTGCATCACTGACAACTGATCAACCATCCCTGTTGTTATAATATGGCCCATTAACTTTATTCTTCTTCAACCATTCTTTGTTAGAGTGACTTGTGTGCTTGGGATTGTTTGTCTTGATGCATGACCCACTTATTCTTGAGATTCAGTTCATGGACAGATGTCCTGACATTTTCCTGTAGTATTTGCTAGAATAATTCAGAATTCATTTTTCCATCAATGATGGCAAGCGATCCTGGCCCAGATGCAGCAAAACAGGCCCAAACCATGATAATACTACCACCATGTTTGACAGATGGGATAAGGTTCTTATGCTGGAATTCAGTGTCTTCCTTTCTCCAAACATAATGCTTCTGATTCAAACCAAAAGTTCTATTTTGGTCTCATCTGTCCACAAGACATTTTTCCAATGGAGTTTTTGCATATGACGTCAGGGGGCGTGCCGCACTGGCCCGTTAGAGTGTGCCGCCATATTGGATGGCAAGAAACGGCAGCAGCAGGGTGAAACAAACCACATAGCTCACGTGTATCTACAAACTCCGCAAAATGGTGTATTCGTGTTGTTCCCCCTGATAAGGGGATAAGCGGGGAATTAAATGGCCGGTGTGAAATGCAAAAAAAAAAAAAAAGTTGGATTTTTGAATAATTACCTTCACTGACAGTTTTACCCTCGGCCGGGGGATCGCGGGGATCATGAGACCGTGGGCTTGATCCCAGCCCCCGACCAACAGTGAGCTGTGTGGAGTTTGCATGTTCTCCCCGTGTTGCGTGGGTTTACTCCGGGATTTCTCCGGTTTCCTCCCGCATACCAAAAACATGTAGGTTTAGGGCGCTCGCACACGCAGCGGCCGGTGGCTTGTCACCAGACTGCAAACCAAATCTACCTACGGGTACAAATAAGTAACAAAAAAAAAAAAAACTTTGTGGTTTGGGGGCGCCTCTCTGCTTGCTACGATGCACACATGAAAGGGGAGAAAACTATTGTACATGTGCATAAAATCAGGTACGTTTTAACGCGGCGCGCCGTGGAGAGCCTTTAAAAAAAAAAAAAAAAAACACGCAGCGCGCTTCACTCACCTCCGAGTGAGGAGCTGCTGTTGTTTTCCGACTCGTTCACCAGCCAAGACTTCACATCATCCACATCCCTTTCCGCTGACACGTTTTCCGATATTTTTTCCTCCTGCTCCCCTTCGTCTTTGAAAGATATCATCTCATCGTTTGCCCCCAAATCATCCCCGCTGAGCAGATTACTGGCAGTCATTGTTCTGCTAATTGCTCCAGCTGTTACCCCACACCCACCACCTCCGTTCAACTGAGGCATTTCAGCACACCAGAGGAGCGCACGGGAGCAAGATTAAAAACACTTGTCTGCTGTTATGACTGCTGACAATGACTCCACTGAATATGACACAGACATCGCAGACACAGTGTCAGAGGCCATAGTGTCAGTTGTTGAAGAGGATGATAGGATGTTATTATGTCAGATTGTGACTGTGTGTTCTCCTCACTCATTCTGATCGCTAAACAGTACAAGTTACGCCTGGGTTGTCACAGTGCAACTGCTGCTCTTGCCATCCAAGATGGCGGCACCTACGGCGTGTTTATGTTTACCCCAGCGAGTCACGTGAATTTTACGAGCCTACGCAAAAACTCCATAGCCTTCAGGCTTGTCCACGTGATCATTAGCAAACTGCACATGAGCAGCAATGTTGTTTTTGGAGAGCAGTGGCTTTCTCCTTGCAGCCCTGGCATGCACACCATTGTTGTTCAGTGTTCTCCTGATGGTAGGCTCATGAACATTAACATTAGCCAATGAGAGAGAGGCCTTCAGTTGCTTAGAAGTTACCCTGGGGTCCTCACCGACTGTTACACGCCTTGCTCTTGGAGTGATCTTAGTTGTTCAACCACTCCTGGGGATAGTAACAATGGTCTTAAATTTCCTCCATTTGTGCACAGTCTATTTTACTGTGGATTGATGGAGTCCAAACTCTTTAGAGGGATGGTTTTGTAATCTTTTCCAGCCTGATGAGCATCAACTGCCCTTTTTCTGAGATCCTCAGAAATCTCCTTTGTTTGTGCCATGACACACTTCCACAAACATGTGTTGACATCTTGATAGATTTTTAAATAAAACGGGGTACCCACTCACACCTGATTGTCATCCCATTGATTGAAAACACCTGACTCTATTTCACCTTCATATTACCTGCTAATCCTAGAGCAGGGGTGTCCAATCATGTGCCATGGAGGGCCAAGATCCTGCAGGTTTTCTCTTCTACCCAGTCTCTTCAGCAGGTGTTTTCACTTGTCAGCAATCAGTGGGAAGAAATTCAGTGAAATCTGCTCTTGAAGACACTCTTTGGAGGTAAAACCTGCAGGGTCCTGGCCCTCCATGGCACATGATTGGACACCCCTGTCCTAGAGGTTCCGAAACTTTCGCCAGTCACAAATATGTAATATTAGATCATTTTCCTCAATAAATAAATGACAGAGTAAAATATTTTTGTCTCACTTGTTCTCTATCTGCTTTTAGGACTTGTGAAAATCTGATGGTATGGTCATATTTATGCAGAAATGTAGAAAATTCTAAAGGGTTCACAAACTTTCAATCACCACTGTAAAGTGAGTTAGTGAATAGCAAATCACTTTTTAAGAAGTTGTTGGGTGTGTCACACAGTGTAATTGAGCAGTTTAAAATGACACATGACTGCTTTACCTGCAGTGACATCCCTTTACTTCTGAAATGAGTTACAGGCTCACTGCTGTAACTCTGCTGTGAAAAAAACTATCATTATTTAATTGAGAGGTAATGAAAGGGCGATGACTCCATCATGATGCCTTTGACAACCACATCTTTCTTCATGCGCTTCTTCCCAGGCCTCTTTGCACCTGCATGTGTCTTCAGTGCAGTCAGATGAACTACTGCACAGCAAACACTCCCACCCCCTCGACTCCAATCAGACCTCAGATGTACTCAGGTAAACAACATCAGAGCACTCCTCCTCAACTTGAGTGCACAAATTACTATTACCACCCTGGCGACGGTTTCCAGGGTGAGTTTTTCTATTTGTGGACTCGATTTCATGCTTGAAAGGCTTTTTGTGTACAAGTGCTGACAATATGCGTATCTTGTGTATTTTATCTGTAGTTGGAAGCCAGAGCTAATGTTAGTTTAAAAATGACTAGATTAAAAAAGCTTCTCCATTTAATTTTTACCTTCACAGATTTGTGCTGGAGCAGTACAACGCCCTCTCCTGGCTGACATGTGACCCAGCTACGCAGGACCGACGATCGTGTCTCCCCATTCACTTTGTGGTGCTCAACCAGATGTACAACTTCATCATGAACATGTTGTAACCATCGGCCTGTTACCGGGGGGGGGGGGGGGGGGGCATGTAAATCACACATTTCAGAGAAGAGCAAAGCAGCCACTCTGAATGGGAGAGGGGCTACCGTAACGAGCACCAAAACACGTCCTTCCTTCAGAAGCTGCCGAGATGTTCAGCCAGTCTTGTCCTCCCCGAGTGAGACTGGTTGAGACAGTCTCATCCCTAAATAAAAGACATGCACATAGTGATAAGGGAATAAAGAAGAGGGGAAGCCAAAAGATGAGTCACACTTAATGAACGTGAGAGAATGACAGCATATGGCAGCACTGGCCAGTCTGTATTGGAGAGAAGTCTATCTGGAAGAAAAAAGGACATAAATGATCTAGTCTCCAGAATGGGTCTTTGGTTATAAAACATGTAATGAAATTCCTTTTTTTTTTCTTTTGGATGAAATTGTATCCAAATGAAATGCCTGCATCTGTCTTATTTATTGTAAGTTTTTAAATGTATTATTTGTCCTATTTCTTAACTTCTTTTATATATATATATATATATATATATATATATATATATATATATATATATATATATATAAAAATAAGAAGGTTTATATCACCTTCCTGCTTTAAAGCAATTGGTCCAAGATATACGTAATCGTCTTAATAAAATGACCAGGAAAAATCACATAAAAAGTAAAGTCCCAGTAGGTTGCTTTTAGAGTATTATTTTTTGTAATGGAGACAGAATATTTGTATTGTCACAATGTACAGAAGAATTAGAGTGGAGAATTATGTTTCATGCCCTTGAGCATGAAGGACTTACAGCAAAGCTGTAGCTATAGAGGATTTGTACAGCAATGAACTTCACTGTGTTCAAATAAAGAGGTACATTGTTGTATATAGTATTTTATACCACATTTAGACACAAAAACCAAACGGCAATATATATAAAAAATATTATATATGAATGCCATGCCAGCACTTGGCATGGCTTCTGTTTTAGGAATAAAGTGCATCAACTTATTTTCCTGTGCTTGTGTTTATTGCTTTGGGGAGGGGGACTGTGATGTGCAATTAAACAAGGACACCAATAGTTGAGCAGATAGAGAACTACTGGCATCTCTTGAAAGTAGCTGACCTCGGGTTTGATTTTTTTTTGTTTCTAAGAGGAAAATGAGCCAGAACACGAGAAGACCCATCTTAATTGCAGAAAAGGGGGGTGTCCTCCTCAGCACATCCCTTTAGTTTCCTGAACCTCTCCTCACTCCCATTGGCTGAGGTCTGGCTCTTTTGGCACCACTTTTGATTGGTTACAGCTACATTTAGACCAGTCCCATTTTACTTCAATGTGAAAGTGAATGTGTGGTGTAAATGAACTTTAACCAGCTACGGATGGCTGCCCATGAATGCTTTGCATTGCACTGCTGGATATGCAGTGTTTGTGCACAGGAAGATTTAATGTCTGGATTTCTCCTCTTCAGACGGATACTGTACTTCCATTGAAATCCAGCGATATCGCTCTTTATCTTGTATAATTGCCAGCGTTTTTTGGCTTTGAAATTTTGAACATTAAATGTTCTTGGTTTCCTTTTGAGTGTAGATAAAAACATTCAGTAGTTAATAAACCTCTGAAAATTTATCTTGCCATGCTTTCTTTTTGGAAAGTCATGGTTTACAGTTGCCTTTAATATTCACCAAGTCTGCAAGCACATTGCCACACTATAGGAAAAGTCTTTGAAATGCACCTGTCGAACACTTTGAACTGGAGAGCTTTCTTGTAAATGAATGAATTGCCTTGCGGTCTCATACCAGCTGGCAGTTCATTCCTTAGTGTTTCAGCAGCCTTTGAACAAACGGATAATCTTTCACACCTCGACAATATTCGGTGTGCCCTTGAAATTTCAATTCAATTCAATTTTAAATCACCCTTTATTGTCATTCAACTGTACAACCAATCATGTACAGTAGAACGAGATTGTGTTTTACCTATCTACAGTGTTAATCACACACACCCCAAGTGTAGAATCAGAGGGCCGCTGCCATGCAAGGCGCCGCCACAGATTTCCCTCCTCCTTTCCATTATTGCTGAGCACCAAGCTGGACGGCAGGAAGTTCCACTTTTATATGGTCTTCAGCATGACGCGGCCAGGATTTGAACCCCTGCATCCCGGGTGTGGGGCGGATGCTCTACCAACTGAGCCACCACTCCAGTAATTTATATTGTGGAGCGTGTAAATGAAGAGGCAGATTTGCTTCAGCCGATTTATTACACATCTCTCACATCAAGCATAGACAGAATGACATTCAAGTAGAAGCTCTTCTCTTAAATACCATGACATTCTTCTAGAATCTTCTCACACACAAAAGATTATCTTCTCGTCCAATCGCAATCAACCCACTCATCCTTAACACCTCCCTGTTATCTTACTAGGGTATCTAGAATCTTCTCACACACAAAAGATGATCTTCTCGTCCTTTGTTCCTGTCTAAAATGGTATACAATTAGGCTCTCCCCAGGTTGCCACACCACCACCCCCAGCAACTTAGATAGGGCAAAAGGATAACAGTCCACATGCTGTGATAGAACCATTAACATAAGTCCACATGCTGCTTGGGCTTCAGTCTTCTCCCGTATCTGCTGTAACCAGAATTCGCCGCCTCCGCGGCTCTGCCCTGCCTTTGGGGGGCTGATGTTTGGGGGGAAAACCTTTCTGTCTGTCCGTGTGGGTGCTCTGAGGCATCGTCTCTCTGGGGAGCTCCCCGTTGGGGTCTTCCACGCCGAGGGGCCCTCGCCAACAGCACTTGCTCGTCCGCCACAACGAAAGCAGGTTTGAGTCTGTCTATGCCAATTTTTTCCCTCCTATCCCCCAAGTCTAGCAAAAAATGCTTATCCCCTGTTTCCAGCACTCTGAACGGTCCATCATAGGGTGGGCGCAGTGGAGGACGGTGGGCGTCGTGTCTGACAAAAACGAACTCCGCGTTCTTCAAAGTTTTAGGCACAAAAACGCACGGAAAACTGTGGTGGGCAGGGCCCGGCAGCGTGCCTGTGTCTGCGCTACGCTGCAAAAGCTGAGACGGGCAGCTGCCCAGTGCAGGATTATCTGGCAGAAACTCCGCGGGCAGCTGGAGTGGTTGTGCAAAAACGAGTTCTGCTGGGGAAGCTTCCAGATCCTCTTTAGGCGCGCAGCGCAACCCCAATAAAGCCCATGGTAGCATGTCTACCCAATTTGCATCCGTCAATGAAGCCCTGAGAGCCGCTTTCAATGATCTATGAAAACGTTCGCATAACCCATTAGCCTGTGGGCTGTACGTGGTTGTGCGGTGAATTGTAATACCTAGGCTGCGGGCCATCGCTGACCAGAGTTCGGAAACAAATTGAGGGACTCTGTCGGACGTAATGTCCGACGGGACTCCAAAACGCGCTACCCATGCTGTTAAAAAAGCGCACGCCACCTCCTCGGACGTGGTTGCCGCCAGCGGAACCGCTTCCAGCCAGCGCGTGGTGCGGTCCACCATTGTCAGGAGGTGCGTGCACCCCTGTGATGGCGGGAGGGGGCCCACGAGGTCCACGTGAACATGGTCGAACCTCTTAGCCGGAATACGAAATGGCTCCAAGGGAGCCTTCGTGTGTCTGTGTACTTTGGCTCGTTGGCACGCCACGCAGGCTGCCGCCCACTCTTTCACTTGTTTGCAAAGGCTTGGCCACACGAATTTCTCCCCTGTGGAGATGTGTGGAAGGACGAGGCTGAGTTTATTTCTCAAGACCAGTTTTATTCACATTCACATTCTCCAACATCCAAAAACAGAAAGAGAAAGGAATCCCCCAACATCTGTCCCTTTAATACCCCAGGACATCAAAGCACACAGTCCATTGTCTTTTAATCCCAAATCACAATGCATCCCCCTCCAGGTCTTCTCATCTCCACCTAAAGTCCTGTTGGTCAGGAAATCCTTCAAGGCCATCTCTTTGCATACAAAAGGCCAGACTTCACATCCTTCTGTTACTCCTAGGAAGTTCAGACCTTTTGTTCCTCTGAGACGTGAAGCAAACAATAAGCATACAGTAATACACATGTGAAGCATATGAAACCCCCATATGTGCACCACATGACCCCCCCCCCAAACGTCTAAGATGGAACAACATAACCACAGATTGCATGTCATAATAATCACTACATATCAGTCCACGTGCCGCTTGGGTCTCAACCTTCTTCCGTATTTGCTGTAAGCAGGCTGTACCACTTCCGCGGCATCTTCCTGCTGTGGAGCTGCTGCCTGGGGATGAGAACTGTTAGTCAACCTCTGTGGGTGTTCTGGGGAATGCTCTCTAGGGGGTCTGCCGCGCCGAGGAGCCTTAGCCAACTGCACAACTTCGTCAGCTACCACAAAAGCGGGTTTGAGCTTGTTAATGCCAATCATTTCTTTTCTGCCCCCCAAATCTAGCAAAAAATGCTTATCTCCTGTTTCCAGCACTCTATATGGTCCGTCATAAGGTGGGCGTAAAGGCGGACGATGGGCATCATGTCTGACAAAAACAAACTCCGCATTTTTTAAAGCCTTAGGCACAAAAACACGCGGAAAACTGTGGTGAACGGGGCCAGGTAGCGTGCTCGGGCCCGTGCTATTCTGTAACCGCTGAGCCGGGGAGCACTCTGGCGCTGGATTATCTGGGAGAAATTCCCCAGGCAGCCGCAGTGGCTGTGCGAAAACTAGCTCAGCTGGGGAGGCTTCTAAATCCTCTTTAGGTGCAGAACGCAACCCCAATAAAACCCATGGTAGCTTGTCCACCCAATTTGCATCCGTAAGCGATGCTCTGAGAGCCGCCTTCAGTGACCTGTGAAAACGTTTGCATAACCCGTTAGCCTGCGGGTTGTACGCGGTCGTGCGGTGGATCGTTGCCCCCAGGCTGCGGGCCATCGCTGACCAAAGTTCAGAAACAAATTGCGGGCCTCTGTCGGACGTAATGTCCAACGGGACTCCAAAACGCACTACCCATGCTGTTAAAAACGCGCGCGCCACCTCCTCGGCTGTGGTTGATGACAGCGGAACCACTTCTGGCCAGCGCGTGGTGCGGTCAACCATTGTCAGAAGATGCGTGCACCCTCGTGAGGGCGGGAGGGGGCCCACGAGGTCCACGTGGACATGATCAAACCTTTTAGCTGGGATGTGAAACGGCTCCAAGGGAGCTCTCGTGTGTCTATGAACCTTGGCCCGCTGACAAGCCACGCAGGCTGCCGCCCACTCTCTAACTTGTCTGCGCAAGCTCGGCCACACAAATTTCTCTCCCACCATTTTGACCGACGCACGCACTCCCGGGTGCGCCAGAGAATGGATCGAGTCAAAAACGTGGCGGCGCCACGCAGCTGGAACCACCGGACGCGGCTGCCCAGTGGAGACATCGCAGATTAGGGGGGCATACCATCTTGCAGCACCCTGTTCTCCAGCCTTAACCCTGTTGGTCCAGACTGGAGCGCGCGCACATCCGCGTCGCTAACCTGCTCCGCGGACATGGCTGCATAATCTATCCCCACGCGGACTGGGGCCACGCGCACTTCTGCGTCGCTAACCTGCTCCGCGGCCATGGCTGCAGGACCTACCTCCGCGTGGGCTGGAGCCCCCACAGCGCGCGAGAGGCAGTCCGCCACTACATTAAGTTTACCCGCCATATGCTGGATATCGGTAGTAAACTCCGATATCACGGCCAGCTGTCTCTGCTGCCGGCCCGACCAAGGTTCTGAAATCTTGGCCATCGCGAAAGTCAGCGGCTTGTGGTCAACGAACGTGGTGAAACGGCGTCCTTCCAGCCAGAACTGGAAGTGGCGAATGGCCAAGTGGAGAGCTATCAACTCCCTGTCGAATGCGCTGTATTTTCGTTCGCTGTCGCGCAGGGTCTTACTGAAAAAGGCGAGCGGTTGCCAGGCTCCGGCTACAAACTGTTCCACGACCGCCCCTATGGCCACATAGACGCGTCAGTAGTGAGCGCCATGCGGGCCGCTGGGACTGGATGTGCTAACAACGCAGCGTTTGCGAGGGCTGTTTTGACTTCAGAAAATGCGCGCTCCCGCTCCGGAGACCATTCGACTTTATTTGTGGGTTTTTGGTTTTTTAGTGCAGCATACGATGGTTGCATGAGCTGCGCTGCGCGGGGGAGGAAACGGTTATAAAAATTCACCATTCCCAAAAACTCCTGTAACGCTTTGACCGTTTGTGGCTGGGGAAAATTTGTTACTGCGCGCACTTTGTCAGGCAGAGGGACCGCTCCTTCTGGGGAGACGCGATGCCCCAAAAAATCAATTTGCGTCACCCTGAACTGACACTTCGCTGGGTTAATTATTAACCTGCCGTGAGGTGGTTTTCGTGTTCGTCTTCGGACGCGCTGGCTACCAATATGTCATCCAGGTAGATGAACACGAAAGGGAGATTGCGCAAAACCGCGTCCATCATGCGTTGGAACGTCTGCGCTGCGCCTTTAAGCCCAAACGGCATGCGCAAAAACTCGAAAAGCCCGAAAGGAGTTATTACCGCTGTTTTGGTTATGTCCTCAGCGCGCACTTGGACCTGGTGGTAACTGCGTACCAAGTCTATTTTAGAAAAAACGCGCGCCCCCACCAAATGAACTGAAAAATCTTGGATGTGCGGGATCGGGTAGCGGTCGTGTGCTGTAGCGTTGTTCAGCCTGCGGAAATCACCGCAAGGCCGCCACGAGCCATCAGCTTTCGGGACCATGTGAAGCGGTGAAGCCCATGGGCTCTTCGAACGCCTGATGATGCCCAACCTTTCCAGGTTGGTGAACTCCTCGCGTGCTATGGTCAGTTTAGCTGAATCCAAGCGCTGAGCTTTTGCAAAAACGGGTGGTCCGGTGGTAGTAATAAAATGTTCCACCCCGTGTTTAGCCACGGTCGCCGAAAATGTTGGAACCGTGAGTGCTGGGAACTGAGTGAGGAGTGTGTGGAACTTACCACCTGCAGCTGTGACGTTGGCTTGTGCTGTTGGCGGGGCCACTCGAGCTGTACAGGGAATAGAATGAAAAGAGAGTGCATTAACCAGGCGTCTGTTAGCAAGATTGACCAACAAACTATGTGAGCACAAAAAATCAGCCCCTAACATGTTGAAATTGACTGCCACTATGACGAAAGTCCACTCGAATGTACGGCCGTGTAAAGACAGAAGCAGAGTCCTCTCACCGAAGGTCTTAATCGCCGAGCCGTTCGCTGCTAACACCCGGGGACCACTGGAAGGCGCCAGCCGGTCAGCGTAGGAAGGTGTGATGAAACTCAGCTGGGAGCCCATGTCCATGAGGAAATGCCTCCTCGAGTGTGCATCCTTCAAGTAGAGCAGTTTGTTCTCCTCTCCGAGGGCCGCAGCTGCTACCGACCCCCAGTCTTGGCGTTTCCCGAGTGCTTAAAATGGCACGGTGGAATGCACTTGCGTGCCCTCTCTGCGAAGCGGCGATGGTAGAAGCAAAGGACATTGTCTGCTCCATGTTTCCTGGCCCCTGCCGCCGCCGTCGTTGGTGAGTCTGGTGCTGCAGCCTCTGGCCCCCTGCCTTCTCCGGACGTTGCGCCTGGCTCCGCTGCCGCAGCCGTAGCTGCACGCCGTCTATTGGCATCGACGAGTCGTTGGGCCTCCTGGCCCAGCTCGTGGTAGTCCCGTCGGGCCAACAGTGGTGAACTGGCCAGGGTCACTCTCACCGCTGACGGTAGGGTCCTGAAGAAAAGGTGGGTGAAGATGAAGTTATCATCTTCGGAGTGTCTCAAACTCAACATCTTCCCCATCAGGTCTGCAGGTCTGTCGCTCTCAAATTCAGTCAGCGCCAGGAGCCTCTCTGCTCGCACCTCCACCGAGGGGGTGAAGTAACGGATGAGTGCAGCCTTCAACGTGCTGTACTTGTCGCTGTCCGGCGGGTGGTTGATCAGGCTCTCCACCCGCTGGGCTGTGTGGTTGTCCAGCTTTGCAACCACATGGTAGAACTTTGTGGCGTCCGCCGAAATCCTCCGGAGGTGGAACTGTGCCTCGACTGCGCTAAACCAGGAGCGCGGATTGTTCGGCCAGAAGTCCGGTAGATGAACTGTGGCTGCATTCGTTTGGCTGGCTCCTGACGAGTCTGGCTCGGGAGATTCGTCTCCGCTCATGATACGTCTTAGGGGTCACCAGTGTGGAGATGTGTGGAAGGACAAGGCTGAGTTTATTTCTCAAGACCAGTTTTATTCACATTCACATTCTCCAACATCCAAAAACAGAAAGAGAAAGGAATCCCCCAACATCTGTCCCTTTAATACCCCAGGACATCAAAGCACACAGTCCATTGTCTTTTAATCCCAAATCACAATGCATCCCCCTCCAGGTCTTCACGTCTCCACCTAAAGTCCTGGTGGTCAGGAAATCCTTCAAGGCCATCTCTTTGCATACAAAAGGCCAGACTTCACATCCTCCTGTTACTCCTAGGAGGTTCAGACCTTTTGTTCCTCTGAGACGTGAAGCAAACAATAAGCATACAGTAATACACATGTGAAGCATATGAAACCCCCATAGGTGCACCACACCCCTACCATTTTGACCGACGTGCGCACTCCCGGGTTTGCCAAAGAATGAATCGAGTCAAACACGCGGCGGCGCCACGGGACGCAGGCGCCCCGTGGAGACATCGCAGATTAGGGGGGACATGCCGTCTTGCAGCACCCTGCTCTCCAGCCTTAACCCTGTTGGTCCAGACTGGAGCGCGCGCACGTCCGCGTCACTAACCTGCTCCGCGGCCATGGCTGCGTAATTTATCCCCACGCAGACTGGGGCCGCCACGGCGCGAGAGAGGCAGTCTGCCACTACATTCAGTTTACCCGACACATGCTGAATATCGGTAGTAAACTCTGAGATCGCGGCCAGCTGTCTCTGCTGCCGGCCCGACCATGGTTCTGAAACCTTGGTCATGGCGAATGTTAGCGGCTTATGGTCAACGAACGCGGTGAAACGGCATCCTTCCAGCCAGAACTGGAAGTGGCGAATGGCCAGGTGGAGAGCCAGCAACTCCCTGTCGAACGCGCTGTATTTACGTTCACTGTCGCACAAAGTCCTGCTGAAAAAGGTGAGCGGCTGCCAAGCCCCGGCTATGCGCTGCTCCACGACCGCCCCTATGGCCACATCTGAAGCGTCAGTGGTGAGCGCTATGCGGGCCGTTGGGTCTGGATGTGCCAGCAATGCAGCGTTTGCCAGGGCTGCTTTGACTTCCGAGAACGCCCGCTCTCCCTCCGGGGTCCATTCGACCTTATCCGCGGGTTTCTGTTTTTTGAGCGCGGCGTACAATGGTTGCATGAGCTGTGCTGCGCGGAGAAAGAAACGGTTATAAAAGTTTACCATTCCCCAAAATTCTTGTAGCGCCCTGACCGTTTGCGGCCGGGGAAAATCCGCCACTGCACGCACCTTGTCAGGCAGCACAATCGCTCCTTCGGGAGAGACACGGTGCCCCAAAAAATCAATATCCGTCACTCCGAACTGACATTTCGCTGGGTTGATTATTAACCCGTGCTCTTCCAACCTCCGGAAAACTGTCATGAGGTGGGTTTCGTGTTCGTCTTCGGACGCGCTGGCTACCAGAATATCATCCAGGTAGATGAACACGAACGAGAGATCGCGCAGCACTGCATCCATCATGCGCTGGAACGTCTGTGCCGCTCCTTTCAACCCGAACGGCATGTGCAAAAACTCAAATAAACCGAATGGAGTTATTACCGCTGTTTTGGGTGTGTCCTCAGCACGCACTGGGACTTGATGGTAACCGCAGACCAGATCTATCTTGGAAAAAATGCGCGCCCCGGCGAGGTGAACTGAAAAATCCTGTATGTGGGGAATTTTGTAGCGATCATGCGCTGTGGCGTTGTTCAACCTGCGGAAATCCCTGCACGGTCGCCACGAGCCCTCAGCTTGAGGGACCATGTGTAGCGGGGATGCTCATGGGCTGTTTGAGCGCCTGATGATGCCCAACCTTTCCAGATTGGCGAACTCCTCGCGCGCTATGGCCAGTTTAGCTGCGTCCAAGCGCCGAGGTCGTGCAAAAATGGGCGGCCCGGTGGTGGTGATAAAATGCTCCACCCCGTGTTTAGCGATGGCTGCCGAAAACGTCGGGACTGTGAGTGCTGGGAACTGGGTGAGCAGTGTGTGGAACTTACCGCCTGCTGCTGTGACGTTGGCTTATGCTGTCGGCCGGGTCACTCAAGCTATACAGGGGAGAGAGTCGAAAGACAGTGCATTAACTAGGCACCTGTTAGCAAGATCAACCAGTAAATTATGTGCACACAGAAAATCAGCCCCCAGTATATGATAATCCAATGCTGCTATGACAAAAGTCCACTCATATGTACGGCCGTGTAGAGACAAGAGTAGAGTCTTCTCAGCAAAGGTCTTAATCTCCAAGCCGTTCGCTGCCGCCATCTCGGGGCCGCTAGATCCTGCCAGCCGGTCAGCGTAGGTCGGCCGAATGAAACTCTTCTGGGCGCCGGTGTCCACGAGGAAATGCCTCCCCGAGCGTGCGTCCGTCAGGTAGAGCAGCTTGTTCTCCTCCCCGAGGGTCGCTGCTGCTACTGACCCTCGGCCTTGGCATTTTCCCGAGCGCTGGATTTGGCACGGTGGCGTACATCTGCGTGCGTTCTCTCCGAAGCGGCGGTGGTAGGAACAGAGCGTGTCTCTCTGGCGCTCCTTGGCCCCCGCTGCTGCTGCCATCGGTGGCTCCTTGCCTCCTCCGGTCGTCGCGCCGAGCTCCGTCGCTGCCGCGATGGTCGTGAACGCCCTGGTGGCGATGATGATCCGGTCTGCTTCCCGGGCTAGTGCACGACGGTCCCGCTTGGCCGGCAACGGCGAATTGGCCAGGGTCGCTCTCGCCGCTGTCGGAAGGTTCCGGAGGAAGAGGTGGGTAAACGGAAAGTGGTCGTCGTCTGTGCCCTTTAACCTCAGCATCTTCTCCATTAGGTCTATGGCCGACCCATCTCCCAACTCTGTCCGTGTCAGAAGTCTCTCTGCTCTCTCACCGTCCGAGAGTGTGTAGCGCTGGATGAGCGCAGCCTTCAGCGCCTCGTACTTGCTGTCGGTTGGTGGCTGATCAAGCAGGCTCTCTACGTGCTGAGCTGTGCGGGCGTCGAGCGCTGCGACCACATAGTGGAACTTGGTGTCATCTGCCGATATCCCCCGGAGGGCGAACTGCGCCTCGATGATGTGGAACCAGGAGTGCGGGTTGTGCTGCCAGAAATCCGGTAGCTTGATTGTGACAGCACATGCGTGGCTGGAGGTTCCCGTCGAGGTCGGCTCCGGGGATCTTGATTCGTGTTCCATGATACGTCTTGGGTCACCAGTGTGGAGCGTGTAAATGAAGAGGCAGATTTGCTTCAGCCGATTTATTACACATCTCTCACATCAAGCATAGACAGAATGACATCCAAGTAGAAGCAGCAAAAGTGGTCATGCGAGGTAAAATAATCTCTTACTGTTCATACAAGAATAAAAAAGAAAAAGCACTGATACTGGATTTAGAACAGAAGATTAAATCACTGGAGACAACTTGTGCCATTTCCCCACAGGAACAGGCACTTAACGATTTGAGAAAATTAAAGCTGGAATTAAAAGAAATTACAAACAAAAGAGCACAGTTTTTAATACAAAGACTGCGTCTTGAGAATTTTGAACACAGTAATAAATCGGGGCGATATCTTGCGAACCAGCTTAGATTGAATAAAGAAAAAACAACTATCCATTCTATCAAGGATATGACTGGAAATATTACCCATGTGCCTGAAGAAATAAATAACTCCTTCAGAAAGTTTTATGAAAATCTCTACTCATCACAGGTTAACCCATCGGACTCAGAGATAAATACATTTTTGGACAATATTAACCTACCACAATTAAATAATGAACAGATTGCGGCTCTGGATTCACCTCTTCAGGTGTTTGAACTCCAGGAGGCACTTAAGCACATCCCAAACAACAAAGCCCCAGGCCCAGATGGTTTTCCAGTAGAATTTTATAAAGAATTTTGGCCCGTGATGGCACCTACTTTTTTAAAAATGGTGAACCAAATCAAAGAAGATAATGTAATTCCTCCGAATATGAATTTGGCTAGTATTATCCTGCTCCTTAAACCTGGAAAAGAACCCACGCTTCCATCCAGCTACCGTCCCATCTCGCTTATGAATGTCGATCTCAAAATAATTTGCAAAGCTCTCGCCAAAAGACTGGAAAGGATAATTCCGTTTATTATACACCCAGATCAAACAGGTTTTATCAAGGGTAGGCACTCGGCTGATAATACACGCAGGCTATTTAATTTAATAGATTACTGCAAGATCAATAATGTAGAAACTACAATCTTGTCCCTGGATGCAGAGAAAGCCTTTGACCGGGTTAACTGGAAATTTCTTTTTATGGTGTTTGGGTTTGGTTCATCTTTCATAAACTGGGTTAAAACACTATATAGAGGTCCAGTTGCATCTGTCCGAACAAATGATCAGACTTCCCGAAGCTTTAATCTTCAGAGAGGTACTAGGCAGGGGTGCCCACTCTCTCCCTCACTTTTTACCATCTTTATTGAACCATTAACAGCAGCCATACGACAAAATGTTGATATCAGAGGTATTCAAACTGGAGAAAAGGAACATAAGATAAGTCTTTATGCTGATGATGTATTGATTTTCCTTGAAAACCCAGAAAGATCTCTTCTTCAGACAGTGGCGCTCATTGATAAATTTTCATCATTATCAGACTACTCTATTAACTGGGTAAAATCAATAGCTTTACCCATAAATTGCAATTTCCCAAATACATCTACTATTCCGATACAATCAGGGAATGTTAAATATTTAGGAATAGATATTTCTCCCAGGCTCTCAGAGTTATTGCGACTAAATCATATCCCCCTTTTAAAAAAGATACAAGACGATCTTACGCGCTGGAGGACACTACCTTTATCATTAATGGGAAGAGTCGCAACCATTAAAATGATGGTCCTTCCTAAAATTAACTATTTGTTCTCAATGATCCCTACCCAACCATCAATGGCCTGGTTTAAGTCTCTAGACTCAAATATAAGTAAATTTTTATGGAAGGATAAACCATCACGGATTAGTTTAAAAACCCTCCAAAAAGCGAAAGAGTGCGGAGGCTTAGATTTACCAAATTTTTTTAATTACTTTTTAGCCAATAGATTGCAGTTCGTTTCAAAATGGACAAAATCAACCCGATTAGGGAACCCATGGTTAGATGCTGAACAGGCTCTCTGTGGGTCGCTAAATATCTCTGACTTACCTTTTATAAGTCCCTCTATTAAACGCCATGAGTGTTTTAAAAGTATTAATATTAGTTCCTCTCTGACGGCTTGGTGGAAATTTTTAAAAATAACAGGGTCTTCACTTGTCCCCTGTAAACTCATGCCCATTTGGAATAATCCTGATATCCTGCAACAAAAGAGGACATTAAAATTTCCACTATGGCAAGAGAAGGGAATAAACAACTTAGAACATCTTATTCAAGGTGGAAATTTTATCCAATTTCAGGATCTAGTGTCACAACACGAAATCAGTGATAAAAAGTATTTTGAATACCAACAGCTTAAATTCATAATAAAAGCAAGATTTAATCTTAATCAGACAGATTTAGAAGTACCAGTTAAGGTGGCAGAGTTTCTAAATCTCCGTTCCCCAAAATTGATATCGAAAATATATAGACTATTATCAAAGTTGGATGAGTCCATATCTCTTCCAATATCAAAATGGGAGACAGACTTATCGATTAATAAGGAGGAAAGTTTCTGGACACAAATATGTTTAAACACTTTTAAGATGACTAAAAACTCTAACTTACAACTTATACAATATAAAGTTCTACATAGAATTCATTATACAGGACAAAGGATGTTCAAAATGGGCCTGAGTCACACAAATATCTGCCCTCACTGTACTAGCAATGTCCCGGATAGCTGTATGCATGCTATGTGGTCCTGTGCACCGGTTCAAAAGTTCTGGCAGAAGACATGTGAAGACCTGTCGGCATGGCTTGGGTATAGTGTCCCACCCTTACCTACACTTTGCATATTAGGTGATTTAAGTGAAATAAATATAGATGCAAGGATGTCACACATGGTTCTCACTGCCTTATGCATCGCAAAGAAAGCTATCCTCATGAACTGGAAAACAAGAAATAACTTATGCACGACTTACTATAATAACTTACTATTGGATTATATTAGCCTGGAAAGAATGTCAGCCTCCTCAAATAATCAATTGGCGGAATTCAATTCTCTCTGGTCCCCGCTTATTAATTCTATAATCTGAGGGGTGGCGGGCAGTGACTCACTCTCCTTGGCACCTCTGGCGGCTGGCTGCGCCCCAACCGCAGGTGTTCGGGGGGCCTGCTCCGGGGTGGCCGTCTGTCTGGCCCTGGGGGGGGGGGGGGGGGCTGTAGGGTGGGCCGGGGGGGGTTGGGCTGTGGCCCCTGGCCGGCTGGCCTCGCCCCTCGTGGGGGGTCTGGGTCTGGCCCTGGGCCCCTGGTGCTGGGGGGGCGTCCCCCTGCCCCGGGCCGGGGTCGGGTGTGTGCCGGCGATGGGGGTTGTCCCTGATGCATCCTTGCGTGGTGGGGTCGTGTGTTTCCTGGGGCCCGGGTGCCACCCAGGGGCTGGTGCCCGCATCCTGGGTTGCCCTCCCCGTTCACAGGGGTCTGCGGGTGGGGGAGGGGGTGTGTGAGTGTAGGCTTGTGTATGAGCGGATGTGGAAGTGGGTGTGTGTTGAGTGGGCAGGTGGGGTTGTGTGTTTGTGTAGGTGGGTATGTGTGATGGTGGGTGGAGTTATGTGTGTGTATGGAAGCGGTAACTTGTGGGTAGATGTCTTGGGGGCGGAGGATGAGTGTATGGGTAGGAGAGCTTTGTTGGGTGGCAGGGGTTGGGCAGTCCATCCAGTGGCATGGGGGCTGGCGTTTCGGGGCTTGCTTGTCCCGGCCGCCCTGCTGTTGCGTTGGGGGGTGAGGCACTTTGCTACATCGCCCCTGATGTCATTGGCAGCGGGTGTGCGTTGGTGCTTGGGGGTGGCTGGGGGGGTCATTGGTGCGGGTTGTTGGCTGTGTTTCCATTGGGTTGTTCCGGGGTGGCTGTGGTTGCAGGGCGGCCTGCAGCTGTTGGTGTGTGTCTGGGGTGGGTGGTCGTGGGCCTGCGTGGGCGCTCGGGTGTGTCGCCTGGCGTGTTGGGCGCTGTGTGGGTCCGGCCCATTGTTCACTATTGTGACTGTTGTTGTCCATGTTCGTGTGTGTAAGATGAGTGGTAGTATGTTTGGCTGCCCCGTCATGTTAGTGGTGCTGGAGCACCGGGACGTGATGCTAGTGGGTCCTGGGTTGTTTTCCACTAGGCGGCGCCCTACATCGCCCCTGATGTCATTGCAGCGGTGTGCGTTGTGCTGGGGTGGCTGGGGGGGTCATTGGTGCGGGTTGTTGGCTGTGTTTCCATTGGGTTGTTCCGGGGTGGCTGTGGTTGCAGGGCGGCCTGCAGCTGTTGGTGTGTGTCTGGGGTGGGTGGTCGTGGGCCTGCGTGGGCGCTCGGGTGTGTCGCCTGGCGTGTTGGGCGCTGTGTGGGTCCGGCCCATTGTTCACTATTGTGACTGTTGTTGTCCATGTTCGTGTGTGTAAGATGAGTGGTAGTATGTTTGGCTGCCCCGTCATGTTAGTGGTGCTGGAGCACCGGGACGTGATGCTAGTGGGTCCTGGGTTGTTTCCACTGGCGGCCCTCGCCCTGGGTTGGGATTTGGGGGCAGTGGGTGGCCTCACAAGCCAGTCTGCAAGCTGGCTTCTGGGGGGGGCCTTGTTTTTGGACCTTCTACCTCCCAGTCTTATTTCCCACCCTCCTCCTCCCCCTGATCTTTTTTGTTACATTTAGGGCTTTGGGGTGGGGGTGTGCCGCACTGTGTCGGTGAAGGGGATACCTTTGCCGCGTGGTGGGGCTGCACTCACCTCAATTTTTTTTTTTTTTTTGCAATTTTTTTTTTTTTAATTTAAGTTTTTGTAAAGGGTATACAGGTCGTTACAGCAATGCATTGTTTACATTTTCATCACATGTTCCCTTATTTTCTGATATCTGACAACACTGGAAGATTAATTCTTACAACACCCCTTTTTTTTTTTAAAGTGAAAGAAAAAGTGAAATTAAAGAGAAAAAAAAAACAAAAAACAAAAAAACCCCAAACAAACCAGCAAAAAACAAACAAAAAGAAAAAGTAAGTAAATAAAGGTAAAAGAGCATCTGAGTAGCGTTGGAACAAAGAGCGGAACCATTATTGAAATGGTATTTGTCAAAGATTAGATCTAATGGAAGACACATATGCGATCCAGGGTTGCCAAAAGTTCATGAACCCATCCATGTCCTGTCTCAGTGCGAATGTCAACTTTTCCATCGAGTAAATGTCTTGGATCACGTTAATCCAATCTTCAGGTGTAGGACAATCCTTCAACATCCATTTTTTAGTTAGAGCTTTTTTCCTTGCCAATATTAAAACATTGAATAAGTATTTTTCTCCTCGTCTTTCCAGTGAGTCCGGTAGTAAACCCAAATACAAAGTTACAAAAGAAAAGGGAACTGTTATTTTGAATATTTTCCCCAATATTGTCTGTACATTGGTCCAATATTGGTGGATAACTGGGCATGACCAAAACACATGAAAATGATTTGCAGTCTTTTCACTACACAAGCGCCAACAGTTCAATCCCTTATGGGTAAATTTGTTTTGTGCAGGTGTTCTGAAAAATCTTACCAAGTTTTTCCATCCAAATTCTCTCCACTGCAGGGATGAGGTACTTTTCCATTGCTGTTTATTTAGCTTTTCCCATATTTCCAGTTGTAAAGTGATATTCCCCTCTTTTTCCCATCTCTCTTTTATATAAGATGTGTTGTCTCCTTTTAAGTCTTGAAGACCTTGGTATATTTTAGAAATGTATCTGATCCCTGGGATCCCTTTATATGCCATTAAGAAGACCTTCAGAACACCTGACTGGGCCCTTTCCAAATCTTCCTTTTTAAGTATATTGTTTATGTGGTGTCTAAGCTGGAAGAACCTGTAAAGGTCTTGATTTATTAGGCCTTGTTTTTTCAAATCTTCAAAACTTCTTAAGATTTGCCCTTTAAAAAAATCGTAATATTTTATCAGCCCTTTCTCCTTCCACTTTTTAAATCTGGTGTCTGTTTTATTAGGAGTAAAGTCTTGATCATAGGCAATCCATTGCAGAAGTCGATAGGGCTCTATAGTTTGATTCTCTCTGACTATCTTAAACCAAATTTTTAGCGGGGTCTCTATCCACGGGTTAGTGTTATTCAAAAGCTAAGGTAAGGCATTGTTCCCTATTATCGCCTGTAGGGGGATGTCACTTGTTATTTGGCATTCGATCTCCTTCCATTGTGCAGTGTAGACTGGGTTACATATCTCTACTAAAGTTTTAATTTGTGCGGCTTTAAAGTAGTCCCTGATATTTGGCAGCGCGAGCCCACCTTTGTCTTTGTTTAGCTGTAGGGTTCTATATCTGATTCTAGGTCTCTTGCCCTGCCATATGAATCTTGAAATCCTTCTGTCCAGCTCCTGCCATGTTTTTTTGGGAGGTTCTACCGGTATTGTTTGGAAAAGGTATAGAAGATGTGGAAGTATATTCATTTTGACTGCTTCAATTCTTTGTGCAGTACCCAAGAATGGTATCATATTCCATCTTGCTAGGTCAGATTTTATTTTTGTCACCAGTGGATCATAGTTTAGTGATATAATTTTGTTGAGTTGTTTCGGGATATTGACCCCCAGATATTTCATAGATTCCGACTCCCAGTTAGTTTTGAGTTTGCTTAGTGAATAATGATTTGGGTCATAGTTGAATGTTAAAATTTGGGTTTTATGCATGTTTAATTTGTACCCCGATAAATCTCCATACTCTGAAAAAACTGAGGTTAGTTCTGGTAAAGAAGTGTCCGGCTGCCCTAGGTATATTAAAATGTCATCAGCAAAGAGTGCTATTTTATGTTCCTTCTGACCAAGTGTCATACCTTGAATTTTTTGATTTTGTCTTATCCATTGGCTCAGAGGTTCTATGAAGATTGCAAAGAGCAGTGGAGACAGGGGGCAGCCCTGACGACATCCTCTTTCCAGTTCAAAAGATGATGATAAATTACCGTTAATCCTTATTTTAGCTGTTGTTTTTTTATATAATGCCTGTATAGTTCTAATGAAGTTGTTATGAAAATTGAAACTGGATAAGATTCTATATAGAAAAGACCAGTCAACCGAATCGAATGCTTTTTCAGCATCTAATCCCAATATGACTGCATTTAAGTTATATTTTTTTATATGATGAATTATGTGTAAAGTGCGTCGAATGTTGTCTTGTGTCTGTCTTTGTCTTATAAAACCTGTTTGGTCTAAATGAATTAGGTCTGTCAGTATATTTTCTAACCTTTTGGCAAGGATAATGGTAAAAAGCTTATAGTCCTGATTTAGTACACTGATTGGTCTGTAGTTGGAGCACTCTAGTTTATCCTTTTCAGGTTTAGGTATAACTGCAATGACCCCTTCTCTCCAGGAGGGGGGGATTTCCCCTGTGTGGAGGACATAATTAAATGTTTTCAGGAGGAGAGGAGATAGTTGCTGTTTAAAGGTTTTGTACCACTCTGCTGTATAGCCATCAGCTCCTGGGGATTTGTTAGCTTTAAGTTTCATAATTGCTTTTTCCAATTCTTTAGGATGTATTTCTGACAGTAGTGTTTTATTTTGTGACTCCGTAAGTTGGGGAAGGTTTAATGTGTTTAGGAATGCCTCGGATGCGTTTTTATGTTTTTTGTGGGAGTATAAGTTCTTATAGTAATTCTCGAAGCTTTTAAGAATATCCTGAATTCTGAATTTTATTTCCTTTGATACTGGGTCTCTGATTTTGTAGATTGCTCTTTCTGTTTGATGTTTCCTCAATTTATAGGCTAGCAATTTTGCCAATTTACTGCCTGCTTCATAGTATTTTTGTTTCAAAAATGTAAGTTTCTTCTGGATTTCTATTGTGTAGATCTCATTTATTTGGTTTTTAATTTCCTTAATCTTGAGCGAGTCAGTAGAATGAGTGTTGCCTTTGTGTTCTTTTTCTAGGTTCCTAAGTTCTGACTCTAATTCAATTCAATTCAATTCAACTTTATTTATATAGCGCCATTTCACAACAACAGTCATCTCATAGCACTATCAACTGTAGGGGGGAACCCCCACAGTTGCAGAAAGACCCCAGCAATCAGGTGATCCCCTGTGAGCAAGCACTTGGCGACGGTGGAGAGGAAAAACTCCCTTTTAACAGGAAGAAACCTCCAGCAGAACCAGGCTCAGGGAGGGGCAGTCATCTGCTGCGACTGGCTGGGGGGTGAGGGGACAGAGAAGATGAAAAGAACAGACATGTAGAGAGCAAACAGCACGATGGGGACTCAATCTATGGGAGAGAACAAACAAATGTTAATGACCAGCAAAAAAAAATATTTCATAGAGAGTGAGGAAAGGAGTGAGGCCCAGTGCATTACTGGAGGTCGCCCGGCTGACTAAACCTATTAGCAGCATAACTAAGGGAGGGTTCAGAAACACATGATCCCTCCCTAATTGTAGGCTATATCAAAAAGGTAGGTTTTAACCCTAATCTTAAAAACAGAGATCGAGTCTGACTCCCGAATCCAGATTGGCAGCTGATTCCACAGGAGAGGAGCTTGATAACTGAAGGCTCTGCCTCCCATTGTACTTTTGGAGATTCTAGGTATTACAAGTAGTCCTGCATTTTGGGAGCGTAGTGCTCTGTTAGGATAATACGGTAGTATCAGATCTTTTAAATAAAAAGGAGCCTGATTGTTTAGAGCTTTGTAAGTAAGAAGAAGGATTTTAAACTTAATTCTAAACTCTATGGGAAGCCAATGAAGGGAGGCCAGAACCGGAGAGAGATGATCTCTCTTTCTAGTACCTGTTAAAACTCTTGCTGCAGCATTTTGGATCAGCTGAAGACTTTTTAAAGATGTTTTAGGACAACCTGATAATAAAGAATTACAATAATCTAATCTCGAGCTAACAAAAGCGTGGATCAGTTTCTCAGCATCACTCTGAGACAAGATGCTCCTAATCTTGGCAATATTACGCAAATGATAGAAGGCAGTCTTAGAAACAAATTTAATATGTGAATTGAAGGACAAATCCTGATCAAAAATAACTCCAAGGTTCCTCACAGAGCTATTAAGAGAAAGAGTAACTGCATCCAAACTGAAAGTTTGATTTGGAAAGGAATTTCTAAGGTTTTTTGGACCAACAAGAATGACTTCAGTCTTATCTGAATTTAATAGCAGGAAATTACAAGTCATCCAAGCTTTGATTTCCTTAAGACAGGCTTCTAACTTGGCTAATTGATTACTATCATCTGGCTTCATTGACAGGTATAATTGTGTGTCATCTGCATAACAATGAAAATGTATACAGTGCTTTCTAATAATGTTGCCTAACGGAAGCATATATAAACTAAAAAGAGTAGGGCCTAGCACAGATCCCTGTGGAACTCCATGACTAAGCTTTGAGTTGAAAGAAAACTCATTATTTACATGAACAAACTGGAACCTATCAGATAAATAAGATCTAAACCACTGCAACGAAGTTCCATTAAGTCCAACATAGTGTTCTAATCTATCAAGTAGAATATTATGATCGATAGTATCAAAAGCTGCACTAAGGTCTAAAAGGACAAGTACAGAAACTAGTCCATTATCAGATGCAATGAGGAGGTCGTTAGTGACCTTCGCTAAGGCTGTTTCAGTACTATGATGGATTCTAAACCCAGATTGAAACTCTTCAAGTAAACCATTTCCCTGCAGGTGGTCGAATAATTGCGTAGCAACAACTCTTTCTAAGATTTTTGAAATGAAAGGGAGATTAGAGATTGGTCTATAGTTAGCTAAAGCTCCTGGATCTAGCGTTGGCTTTTTGAGTAAGGGTTTAATTACAGCTGTTTTAAAAGCCTGCGGTACATGGCCTAAAGTTAATGAAGAATTGATTATATGAAGAATAAAGCTACCAATAAGTGGGAAGACTTCTTTAAATAACCTAGTAGGAATAGGGTCTAAAAGACAAGTTGAAGGTTTGGATGAGGAAACTATTTTGTCTAACTCACAAAGGTCGATTGGAGTAAACTCATCAAGATGGACATCAAAAGAAGGAGTTGTAGTAGTTACAGTATTTAAGTTAACTGTGGGAAGAATCTGATTGATTTTATCTCTGATGGATGAAATTTTATTATTGAAAAAGTTCATAAAGTCCTGACTAGTAAGCTCTAAGGGAATGCTAGGATTGACAGAGTCCTGACTCTTTGTCAACCTGGCTACAGTACTGAAAAGAAACCTGGGATTATTCTTGTTCTCTTCTATTAATGCAGAGTAATAACTTGTTCTAGCTTTTCTAAGAGATTTTTTATAAATTAAAAGATGATTTCTCCAAGCTAAATAGATTTCATCTAAATTAGCAGAGCGCCATTTTCTTTCTAATTGACGAGTCTTCTGTTTTAGGCTACGAGTTTCTGTGTTGAACCAAGGAGTTAGAAATCTCTGATTAGACTTTTTCTTTTTTAAGGGGGCCACCAAGTCTAGAGCCTGATGCAGAGAAGCTGAAACACCATCCACCATGTTATCAATTACAGAAGGAGCAAGCTGTCTATAGCTTATTTCCGTTGTGTTGACACATGGCATAGAGGAAACAATCTGCATAAATTTGGAAACAGCATCATCTGAGAGGCATCTACTGTAATAATATTTTTCTTTAGGAGCCAAATAGTCAGAAATGGTAAAATCAAAGGTTAACAGACAATGGTCTGACAGTACAGGGTTATGAGGAGACACTACAAGATTTTCTATTTCTATGCCATATGTCAGAACAAGGTCCAATGTATGGTGGAGGTAATGAGTAGAATTTCCTACTTTCTGAGAAAACCCAATCGAGTCTAATATTGAATTAAATGCCACATTAAGGCAGTCACTATCTACATCCACATGTATATTAAAGTCCCCTACTATAATTATTCTATCAGATTTCAGCACTAAATCAGCTAAGAAATCAGCAAATTCGGATAAAAATTCTGAGTAGGTTGATGGGGGACGATAAACTATGGCAAATAAAATTGGGTTTAACCTAAAATTGCTAAAGTGCCCAATACTAAGGACCAGGCCCTCAAAGGAATTATAACATGTTTTTTGCTTTACATTAACTAGTAATTTGGAATGGTAAATTGTTGCTACTCCTCCTCCACGACCAGAACTTCTGGGATTTTGACAGTTTAAATAACCAGAGGGAGTTGATTCATTTAAACCAACATAATCCTCTTGTCCTAACCAAGTCTCTGTAAGGGAAATTAAATCAATCTGATGATCAATTAACAGATCATGGACTAACAGAGACTTGGGAGTTAGAGACCTAATATTTAGTAAACCACATTTAATTTTTAAATTATGAGGAGGAACAGAGGCCAAATCATTCAATTTAGAGGCTTTATGTTTAATTTGAGTTTTAACAATGTTTTGCTTTATCACTTTGGGATGCTTATGCATTATATTTTTATTGACTTTGGAGGGAGCAGACAACGATTCTCTGATGGGGAAGAGTGGATAGTTTTTCTTGTCTTAGTTTCTTTTGGGTTGCCAGTTTTGCAATAAGCTTTCCTCTTATTACAGCTTTGCATGCATCCCACAGTATTAAAGGGGATACTTCTCCATTATCGTTTTCTTCCAAATATCTGAGAATATCTGATTCCAATTCATCTTTCAATGGTCCTTTCAGGACATTTGAATTTAACCTCCAAGAAAATGTATTATTTGTGTATTTTTGGATATTTAAGTCCATGTAGATCGGACTGTGGTCAGAGAGATCCATCAGTCCTATTTTACATGTTTTTACTCTTCCAATGTCTCTATTAAACATAAAAAAAATAGTCAATCCTTGAGTAAGATGAATGTGGAGTTGAGTAAAATGTATAGTCTTTTACACTGGGGTTGAGTTCCCTCCACACGTCACAGATTCCCATTTCTTTTAGTAGCATCCAAGTCTTCCTGTTTTGGGTGTTATTTTGATGTGGAGAATTACCAGAAGCATCCCAGTATGGATTCAGTCTAAGATTGAAGTCCCCACCACATATCACTAAACCTTGAGCTTTAGTTATCATTAGGTCGAATACATTTTTATAAAATTTCCAGTTAGCCCCTGGGGGAGCATACACATTCAGCAGGGTGATATCTTCTCCCTCTAGCCGCCCAGTTACCAAACTGTATCTCCCTTCTTTATCTTTGTGTTCTGATTTTTTTTCAAATGTAATTTTGGTTGATATCAATGTCGCTACTCCCCTCCTCCTCCCTGACTTATATGAAGATGAAGAGATCATTTTAAACCCTTGTCTACTGAGTTTATTGTGTTCCACGTCTGTTAGGTGGGTTTCTTGTAAAAATATTATTCCTGCTTTGTCTTTTTTCATTTTGCCTAGAATCTTGGATCTTTTAACTGGATTCAGGATTCCTTTTACATTATATGAAATTATTTTGGTTACACCCTGTTTCTCCATTGTGTTGTTTTGTTTAGTATAACTGTGTGGTGGCCCTCTTTTGTGCTACTCAGAAACTGAAAGAACATTAAAAACAAGAAAAACATTAAGAACATAGTGTATAAAACTTTAAAACAAAAAGCTGTCAGAAGAACTTCCTGAGCTGAGGTCTTATTAAAGACCCTGTAAGAGCCTTGATGGAGTGAAGGCCCTGAGGGAAATTCCTCAAACTCTGTTACGTGTTGAGGGCCCTCTCTTACCCCTGTAAGTTGTCCCATGCTTTTAACGTGAGTTTCAGAACCCAATCCAAACTTGTAATGATTTTTTTTTTCCTTTTATGCCTAAACCCTGTGAAATTGTGTGCACCCTCCCACCCCCATCACATCAAACATTCACGCAAAAACAGTATTTGTTAGTATGAGGAGAACATGTGGATTATTGTCACATTTCTATTTTAACAAGTTTTTTTTTTTTTTTTATTAAAAAGACTTATTTGTTTCAAATATTATGACTGTTCCATGAAATGTTTTACCACATGCTGAATACGCATCTCCTTTAATGTTTGTTACCTTGTATGAGGGGGGTTGGATGTGCGGATTGATTCAAGAGAGAAAAAAAAAAAAAGGTCGCTATTCCAACCTGAAAACGGACAGTTTATCCGCGACGCTCTGGCGCTGGGTTTCCCGCTGCTGGCCCGTGGATTTTGAAGGTCTTTGTGTTGTCCATGTTTGCGCTTTGATCTTCTCACTCGGGTCTGCTGCGGGTTTAAATACCGTTACCGGGAGCCCTCTTCTCGCCATGTCAGCTGTTGCTTCTTCCGCCGAATTATAGAGACATGTTTCTTCGCCGTAGAAGACCCTTAACTTCGCAGGAAATGGAGTCTGAAAGCGCAATTTCTTCTCTCTTAACACCTTTTTCGCGTCATTGTATTCCCTGCGCTTTTTAAGGACCTCCGGGGCGTAATCGTGTTCCACGAAGACTTTTCTCTCCTGGTGCATAAATCCTTTTTTCTGCCAGGCCAGTCTTACAACCTCTTGTTTTATTTTGAAATTGGAAAATCTTACCAACACCGAACGTGGGGGCGCTTCCGCCGCCGGCCTAGCGGCTAATGAACGATGTGCCTTTTCTATCTTCAAGTCGGTGGTTTGTGGAATATCCAATTTCTCTCTTAGTAAGGATTCCACGCATTCTGCCATTGAGTTAAAACCGTTTTCGGCTCCTTCTATCAGACCATGAATTCTTATGTTGTCTCTTCTTTGTCTTCCTTCTTGGTTGGCTAGCTTAGCCTCTATAGATGCTTGTCTTTTGCGTAGGTCCAGCACAGAATCTTCGAGCACTTTTATTCGTTCCTCTGTTTCCAAGATTCGGTTCTCGGCCTGGTCCACTCTGCTGTTTGTCCTTTTCAATTCTTCTCTGAATTCCCGAAATTCGGCCGTAACTTCTCGGCGAAATCATCGTAGCTCTTCAAATAGTGATTTCAGGCTAACCTTTTTGTTAGCTATCACCAGTTCCTCGTCTTCTGAACGGAGATCTTCCAGTTCAGATTCTCCGGCCGATACGTGTCCTGGCTTGGAGAATTTCAGTTTCTTCTGTTTTCCTTTAGACATGATGATTTTGTCTTTTGATTTTCACTCCTCCAAAAATCCGTTAAGTTTGATTTTCAAGGTGTTATCTTGGATTGGGTCTGAGAGCTTCAGTGTTAAGCTGCAGTCGCCATGGCGTCCAGACCGGCACTCACCTCAATTTTAATTGCATTTTAGACACTGAGGGCTTGGGGGGATGGGGGCTCTGCTGCCCATCACAGTGGCTAACGATGCTTCAATTACTATCCCCCCAATTTTAATTGCACTTTAGTAGTCCACACATTTATACACAATTATATCATATAACCGACACACACCCACCATGTTCTGTGCGGGGGGAGGAGGTGGGGGTCTTTCCCCACCCCTGTTGCCCTGTCTTGCTGGGGGCGTGGGGGCCTGGTGGGGAGCCTGGGACCTATCATGTTGTAAAAATCCCTGGATGCTACTAATATATAGATACAACCAAGGAAGTGACGGGGGGCTGAATATGAGTTTAAGTGTGAGTGAGAGGGTGATGAATGGAGGTGGTGATGGTGGGTCGGTTTTGTGCGGCGCTTTGCATGCCGGGTGGCATCTTGGGGCGCCTACGGTGGTCTGCTGATTGTTCACTCAGATGGGCGCCGGGGGGTGGGGGTCTGCTTCTGTGGCCTGCGCCGGTGACCTCCCTGGTCACTGCCGGGCACTGGTGCATGTTCAGGCTCACTGCATCTGCTTCGCAGTCGACCTTTGAAATAAAGGTGAATGAGGAGTGAATTTAAGTGGGTACTGGAGTGAGAGAGAGAATGGGTCGGTCTGGCTGAGTGAGAGGGGTGTGCATGGGAACATGTGGGTGTGAAGGTATGGGGAGGGGTGTGCCTGCGAGTTGGGAGGGGCTGGATTAGGGGGGTAGTGCTTCTCGGCAATGTGGGCTCACCTGGGCGAGGGGACTTCTTTGGACGTGGGGGTCCCCGGGGTGTGTGGCCGAGGCGCTGGGGCGGGACCGCTGTGGGGGTACCTGGGGGGGCTCGCGCCGGGGGGCGCTGGCTGGCCTCTGTCCTGGGGGGTGGGGTCGCTGGCCTCCTGGTGCCTGGGGCCCGGGGGCGGATGTTGGCCCCGCTGGGGGGGTGGGGGTCGGGCGGGTCCAGGGGTGTGGGCTCACCGCGCCGGCCGCCGGGCGGCCTGCCCTCCCTTGATCGTCTCTCCGGGGATGGATGCTTGGCTTTCCTGGGGCTTGCTGACCTCGGGGCTGGGGGTTGGTGGTGCTGCCTTGCCTGCTCGGGGTCCTCGGGGAGAGGGCTGCTGCGACCGGCCCTCCGCTCGTATGTTTCCTGACAAACCACTCACATGCACACACTTATTTTGCGCGCGTTCTCATATATAGGCACACAGACATACATGTACAAGTGTCTCTCCTTTAACAGGTGCAGAAACCAGACTCGTGTTGAGACACCTCCGGTGGAAGAAGCAGTTTGTCTTTTGTTTGGTTTTTTTTTAATTTTATTTTATTTTATTTTTTTGTCTGTTCCCCTCCCTTTTCTTTCCCCCCTTCACACACTTCCTTTCCCTCTTCCCCATCCTGTTGGGTCTTCCATGGGTAAAACAATTAAAATAAAGTATTAAAAGTTATTACAGGAGGAGTTTACAACAATATACAGTGCAGAGTTAGGCACTGTATAGGCTCCTCTTGGAAAAGTAAATCTGTTTTGGCACAGTAGGGTGACAGATCCCTGTTCTGTTTGCCTAGCTGCCTGACAGGACAAAAAAAAAAAAAAAGATCTTCTCGTCCAATCGCAATCAACCCACTCATCCTTAACACCTCCCTGTTATCTTACTAGGGTATCTAGAATCTTCTCACACACAAAAGATGATCTTCTCGTCCTTTGTTCCTGTCTAAGATGGTATACAATTAGGCTCTCCCCAGGTTGCCACAATATAGTGCCATTTCACAACAACAGTCATAGCACTTTCAACTGTAGGGGAAACCCCCACAATTGCAGAAAGACCCCAGCAATCAGGTGATCCCCTATGAGCAAGCGCTTGGTGACGGTGGAGAGGAAAAACTCCCTTTTAACAGGAAGAAACCTCCAGCAGAACCAGGCTCAGGGAGGGGCAGTCATTTGCTGCGACTGGCTGGGGGGTGAGGGGATAGAGAAGATGAAAAGAACAGACATGTAGAAAGCAAACAGCACGATGGGGACTCAATCTATGGGAGAGAACAAACAGATGTTAATGGCCAGCAAAAAAAAAAAAAAAAAATTTCATTGAGAGTGAAGAAAGGAGTGAAGCCCAAATTATTGGAGGTCCCCCGGCTGTCTAAACCCAATAGCAGTATAACTAAGGGAGGGTTCAGAAACACATGATCCCTCCCTAATTGTAGGCTATATCAAAAAGGAAGGCTTTAACCCTATTCTTAAAAACAGAGATCGAGTCGGACTCCCGAATCCAGATTGGCAGCTGGTTCCACAAGAGAGGAGATTGATAACTGAAGGCTCTGCCCCCCATTGTACTTTTGGAGATTCTAGGTATTACAAGTAATCCAGCATTTTGGGAGCGTAGTGCTCTGTTGGGATAATAGGGTAATATCAGATCTTTTAAATAAAAAGGGGCCTGATTGTTTAGAGCTTTGAAAGTGAGAAGGATTTTAAACTTATTTCGAAACTCTATGGGAAGCCAATGAAGGGAGGCCAGAACCGGAGAGATATGATCTCTCTTTCTAGTATCCGTTAAAACTCTTGCTGCAGCATTTTGGTTCAACTGAAGACTTTTGAGAGATGTTTTAGGACAGCCTGATAATGAAGAGTTACAATAATCTAATCTAGAGCTAACAAAAGCGTGGATCAGTTTCTCAGCATCACTCTGAGACAAGATGCTCCTAATCTTGGCAATATTACGCAAATGATAGAAGGCAGTCTTAGAAACAAATTTAATATGTGAATTGAAAAACAGATCTTGATCAAAAATAACTCCAAGGTTCCTCACAGAGCTATTAAGAGAAAGAGTAACTGCATCCAAACTAAAAGTTTTATTTGGAAAGGTATTTCTAAGGTTTTTTGGACCAACAAGAATAACTTCAGTCTTATCTGAATTTAAATAAGTCATCCAAGCTTTGATTTCCTTAAGACAGGCTTCTAACTTGGCTAATTGATCACTATCTTCTGGCTTCATTGACAGCTATAATTGTGTGTCATCTGCACAACAATGAAAATGTATACAGTGCTTTCTAATAATGTTGCCTAAACAGAAGCATATATAAACTAAAAAGAGTAGGGCCTAGCACAGATCCCTGTGGAACTCCATGACTGAGCTTTGAGTAAGAAAACTCATTATTGACATGAACAAACTGGAACCTATCAGATAAATAAGATCTAAACCACTGCAACGAGGTTCCATTAAGTCCAGTCAAGTAGTGTTCTAATCTATCAAGTAGAATATTATGATCGACAGTATCAACAGCTGCACCAAGGTCTAAAAGGACAAGTACAGAAACAAGTCCATTATCAGATGTGATCAGGAGGTCATTAGTGACCTTCACTAAGGCTGTTTCTCAGTACTATGATGGATTCTTTTTTTTTTTTTTTTTTTTTTTTTTTTTGCTGGTCATTAACATTTGTTTGTTCTCTCCATAGATTGAGTCCCCATCATGCTGTTTGCTCTCTACATGTCTGTTCTTTTCTTCTTCTCTATCCCCTCACCCCCCAGCCAGTCGCAGCAGATGACTGCCCCTCCCTGAGCCTGGTTCTGCTGGAGGTTTCTTCCTGTTAAAAGGGAGTTTTTCCTCTCCACCGTCGCCAAGTGCTTGCTCACAGGGGATCGCCTGATTGCTGGGGTCTTTCTGCAACTGTGGGGGTCCCCCCTACAGTTGATAGTGCTATGAGATGACTGTTGTTGTGAAATGGCGCTATATAAATAAAGTTGAATTGAATTGAATTCTAAACCCAGATTGAAACTCTTCAAATAAACCATTTCCCTGCAAGTGGTCAAATAATTGCATAGCAACAATTCTTTCTAAGATTTTTGAAATGAAAGGGAGATTAGAGATTGGTCTATAGTTAGCTAAAACTCCTGTATCCAGCGTTGACTTTTTGAGTAAAGGTTTAATTACAGCAGTTTTAAAAGCCTGTGGTACCTGGCCTAAAATTAATGAAGAATTGATTATTTGAAGAATAAAGCTACCAATAAATGGGAAGACTTCTTTAACTAACCTGGTAGGAATAGGGTCTAAAAGACACATTGGAGGCTTGGAAATATGAAATTTCTACAAACATGACGGCTGTGTAGAGACGTCTGCAAAATTTAAACATGATCACAGTCTTGGATTAATAAGATTTTGATTATAATCTACTATATAACAATTAAAGTGCATCCAATCTGTAAACTACTGAATAACTTTCATAGAATTGGTAATTCTCAGGGCCAGACTTTAGCAAAAGCTTACCAGGGCTGCACCACAGCGCCCCAAGTGGCTCAGTTTTCCACTCTACATACATTGTTTTAGCTTGTCATAAACAACTGTAAATTGCCAACTTTTGACATTTCTCCATCACTGTTCTGCTCTCTAGTCAAAGAGTGGTCATATTCAATGGTGTATATTTCATTGTATGGGAGGATAATAAATAGAACATTTCTCAAGAGTAAAGATTGAGGGGGACACTATAGGTGTTATTGTTGTTGGGGTCTGATGCAGGATTGTGTTTAGGGACCCCTGCTTTTTTTAATAGAGAAAAGTTCAAACCCTTTAAAACAAAAACATAAAAACTTGAACCATTGTCTTGATGAGCAGAGAACAGAAATTTTAAGCCATTCCACAAGAAAAAAATGAACCAGCATCCCTATGAATGTTGCAAATTTGAAAGGAAAAAAATCACAAATTTATAAGAAAGTTGCACTTACGACAAGCAGTAAAATTGAGGGGAAAAAGTTGCAAATTTACAATGAAAAATGGCAAATTTGAGGGAAAAAAATGTTAGAAAAAAGCTGCAGATCTAAAAGATCTGTAAAAGAAAAAAATTGCAGATTTGATGAAAATGGCAAGTTTGAGGAAAAAATGGAAATTCTTGGGGAAAAAGGTCACAAATTTAGAGGATAAAAGCAGCAAAATTACAAGGGGAAAAGTTGCAAATTTACAACGAAAAATCACACCTGAAAAAATTACATTTTATTAGAAAAAACGTTGCATATTTAAAAGAAGAAAGCTGCAAATTTATGAGAAAAAATCGCAAATTTACAAAAAAAAAAAAAAGTTCCAAATTTATTTTTTTTTCATTTAGCATTGGTGCTTCAAATACATTTTTTTAATGTAACATGGTAAAGAAACGTTTATGATGATTTTTTTTTCGGGGGGGGGGGGTAATTCTTTTTTCCATTTTTTTTTCTGGGTGACCCCCCCCCCTTCATTTCCACCTATGATATTGTGCTTCAGTGGTACCTGTGTGGAGTGTTGTCCAATACAGTACAAGAAGAACCTTAATTTAATCTGCATATCTATATTTACACGTTAGCGTGTGTGGATAACAAAATAACAGTTTGCTTATTATATTAAACTTCATAAAACATGCAAAAAATATATGTGGGTCATTTATGGTCTACATTTCCTATAGTCCTCTTTTAAAATCTATAATCTTTTGTTGGCATTTTGCTACCTAAAACAAAAGCTGCATTTTGACTGAAGCTCCACAGCGCCCGGTTGGTGAGTCGTCTCGGCGGTGTCTGTACTGAGGGCAGGACTGGAGTCAGCGGTGTTCCACGGCAAACACCATTTCCCACATTTTTCATCATGATCCCACCGTAGTACAAACAGATAATTTCCAAGGGAACAATGATACACTGAACCTGAAATGATCCTATCGTAAAGCAGACGTTGGTACACCGGTTAAAACACGTTTCCCGGTTATCAGCTCCGGACTCCTGTAGCCCTTTGACGGTTGACTCGGTCTCGGACTGACTGAACAGTGAGTCTGGGGGCCTCCATGGTGAACATTACTTTAAAGCTTGAGTTTCGTCCCAGTAAGTGAGGTAAGACTACTCTTCATATAGTGTTGTATTTTCCTTAGATGTTCCTACAGCGTGGTGTTCGGTCAGCAAACTCTACTATTGTCCTCTGATCCGCTAGCTTAGCATTAGCGGCTAGTAGCATGCTAAGCCAACTGGCAGTGAATGAGTGTTAGCTGCTAGCTAGCGTTCGCGAAACACCCGGTCCAACACATTATTTTGATTCATTCATCAAACGTTTCAGACGGTGGATCGTGTTCTGTTGTTGACCAAGAAACATTCTGTTAAAGCGAAGCAAAATTGATTTTTCTCGGTAATTGCCTGCATTAGTTACGTACACTAGACTTTAGCATGTTTCTTAGCAATATAAATCTAAATGATGAGTTAACTTTTGTACCAGATGACCAACTACACCTCTGGACAAAATCAACGATGGCCATTACCATTTGCTAAACGTCTGTTAGTATACGCGTTAATATAAAAAATTAAAAGTGTTGACGCGCTAGGTTTAGTTTGGTAACGTATGAATACAGAACCGGTAGACTTATACTGAAGGGAATGAGTGGACTGAAGTTTTATTAACTCCAGATGACATTTGATTCTGTTCTTACAGTAACTGTTTTTCCCATTTCTACAGTGAGAAGAGAGATGGCAGACAGTGCAGGGCTGCAGTTTGTCAGCCCGTTTGCATTTGAAGCTATGCAGAAGGTGGATGTGGTGCGGCTGGCTGCTCTGAGTGACCCAGAGCTGAGGCTGCTGCTGCCCTGCCTGGTGAGGATGGCCCTGTGTGCCCCTGCTGATCAGAGCCAGTCCTGGGCACAGGACAAGAAGCTCATCCTCCGGCTGCTCTCTGGAGTGGAAGCTGTCAACTCCATTGTGGCACTTTTGTCTGTAGACTTTCACGCTCTGGAGCAGGATGCACGGAAGGAGCTGCAGCTGAGGTGCAGTTTACATACGAACAGTACAAGTTAATCAAGTCTGTTAATGCACAAAACCGACACAATATTTGATGCTTAGCAAACCCTTTTTGTTTTTCCTGTTGTCACCTTTGGCAGACATAAGGCAGGTAATAATGGAGAGAGTGTCCTGGTGTCACAGCTACAGCATGGCCTTACCCTGGAGTTTGAACACAGTGATCCCCTGAGAAGACTCCGCCTGACCCTCAGTGAACTGTTGGCTATCATGAATAAGGTACAGTTGGTGCTCTGAGTTTGATTATACGACATTCAAACTTTGGCAATTGTTGGAATTACTCTGAAGAAACTGTCGACATAGATGGATTAGGTGTTTAGTTTCTCAGATAAAATAAATTACATTGCATGTGTTAAATTGATTGAATGTCAGAGCTTAAGCTGGTGTCACAAGTATATTTTAAAGTGACACACTGATTACATTTTTTTTCTTGTTAACATGTTTGTAACATGTTTTTTTATGTCTTACAAGATATACCAAGAATTAAATCAATCTGTGTCATGTCTGTGTTTTTCTGCTGTGAAAGTTCAGTTAAGCTCCTCTCCTTGGAAAAAGACAAGTTTAGACGGAGCGTTTTTGTGATATCACTGTAACAGGTGAACCAATCAGGACTAAGCACTGGCTGTTCATTTTTATTTCATTTCAATGAACCTGTAACCATGTGACTATGATCCTCGGGTCAGGAGCATTATACCAAATTAACGACACTTGTGGATGCACACCCTATATATGCACCCTGCATCCACCCACTCTTCCCCTTTCTATCCTCCTGGTCGGTAAGAGCTTGTACCAGTCTGTTTGACATTACGTTTTCTGTGCTGTGTTGGGCTGCCTTACCTTTGGTACCCCATTGCTGTGTCATAAGTTTGTGTTTTCTGCTGAGTGGGAGAAAGCATGCAGCGGCTGTGTGCAGCGTGGTATGCACTATCCTTATCTGCTTAGAGCAAGGGTGTCTTGTCATGTGCCATCAATCAATCAAACTTTATTTGTATAGCACTTTTAAAACATTAGATGCGCAAAGTGCTTTACATAGATAAAAACAGTAGACACATTTAGTTGCATATTTTACATGATACATCCCCACCCCTTCCAACCCTCCTATAAACATACCCACAAACACAACACACACAGGCACATACATCACCCCTACTTCTCTTACACACATATAAAATAAGAAACATTGCTTGGCACCAAGACACCACGTGAAGGAGCAACCATCCTGTGGAGCCCCCCCGACGCCGGGACACCACACAGCCAGTAACCACAGAAGACGCTACAAGGGCCGCCCCAACCAGGACAGGCCGGGGCCCGCACCACAGCTGTAGGCAGTGGTATAAAGCCCCTACCCACCCAAGCTAGAGCAATTCATGAGAGCAACGCCCCTGCAGATGGGCCAGGCAGTATGCGGCATGAGGGGCCCCACTGAGGAAACACTGGAGCTAAAACACATAAATACAAAATAAAACTAAGAACACACAGAGCAAAGGGAACTAAAGACCCATACTTAGAAACTGAGCTAAGAACACATCAAAATAAGAACATCTAAAAGCAAATGGAGCTAAGAATAATGTAAAAACAATGAAACATAAATGACTACTTCAATAATAGTTAAACAGTTTGTTAAAAGCCAAAATTTAAAAAGGTACAAAAAGAGCTAAGAACACATAAAAGCAGGAACTAAAAACTCATACTTTAAAACTGAGCTAAACACATCAATAAGAAGATGAGAAAATCTAAGAACAAATGGTGCCAAAAAGAACATAAAACAATGGAACATAAATGACTACTTCAGTAATAGTTAAACAGGTTTATTAAAAGCCAAAATAAAAAGGTGGGTCTTGAGCCTGTTCTTAAAAACATCTATTGACTCTATGGCCCTGAGGCTCTCTGGCAGGCTGTTCCACAGACGAGGACCATAATATTGAAAGGAAGCTTCACCAAAGGTCTTGGTCTTGACTTTGGGAACCATTAAAAGGCCAGTACCAGAGGACCTCAGGGTTCGTGAGGGCTCATAAGATAAAAGCAGCTCAGATAGATAAGAAGGCCCAAGACCACTGAGGCATTTAACAACTACTGAGAGAACCTTAAAATCGATCCTAAAATGCATGGGGAACCAATGCAGCGATTCTAAAACTGGTGTAATATGCATCCGCCCCTTGGTCCTCGTTAACATTCGTGCTGCTGAATTTTGGAGCAGTTGGAGATGTGATATTCTTTTTTGAGGAAGATCAGAGAGCAGGGCATTACAATAGTCTATACGACTAGTAATAAAAACATGCATCAAGACCTCCGTGCTGGCAAGAGAGAGAAAAGGGTGGACTCTGGCTATATTCCTAAGATGGTAAAATCCATTTTTTGTTATATTTTTAATGTGTGAAATAAAATTAAAGTCAGAGTCTAAAGAATGCCCAGATTCTTGACACAATGTGTAGGTTTTAGACCTAGCAATTTTGGTAGAAGTTTCTCTCTTGTCTTCAGGACCAATGATTAAAGCTTCTGTTTTGCCCAGGTTGAGCTGTAGGAAGTTTTCTGCCATCAATGACTTTGTATCTAAAATACAGTTCAAAAGGGCATTAATTGGTTTTGTGTCATCAGGAGACGTGGCAATGTACAGCTGTGTATCATCAGCATAGCTATGAAAATTGATGCCATGTCTCTTGATAACATCCCCAAGTGGTAACATATAAAGATGAAAAAGTATTGGTCCTAAAATTGAACCTTGGGGTACCCCACACTTGAGTTCATGGATTGCCGAAGAATATGTATCCATTTATTTACCTTTTGTTCTTATTAAAAGACAAAAATAGAAAGGAGATGTTTTTACCGTCTTTCTATTTTTGTCTTTAATAAGAACAAAAGGTAAATAATTAAAAGAAGACAAAACGAACCTAATTGAGCTAACATGTATCCATACTTACAAAATAGCGGCGATCTGTGAGATAAGAATGAAACCATTCAAGAACAGTACCTGAGAGGCCCACCAGGAGTTTAAGTCTGCTTAATAAAATGTGGTAATTACTGTATCAAAGGCAGCGCTGAGATCCAGCAGCACCAGGTCTGACAGTTTGTGGGAGTCCATGTTACACCTGGTTTGTCCTAAAACCAGATTGAAATTTCTCAAAAATGTTGTGGTCCATAAGAAAATTGTTTAACTGGATAAAAACAATTTTTTCTCAAACTTTACTTAAAAATGGTAAAATGGATACAGGTCGATAGTTACTGAGGATATCAAGATCTAAATTACTCTTCTTCAAAAGGGGCTTCACCACAGCTGTTTTAAAAGGCAGCGGGGAAAACACCAGTCTGAAGAGAGCAATTTACAATGTTTAAAATCTCATGTTCAAAGAATCTATAAAATGTTTTAAAAAGTGATGTGGGAATCCGATCTAAAAGGCAGGAGGTCAAGTTACCTGGGAGAAAACTCTACCAAGCATCTTAGCATTAACCAGGGCAAAACGGTCCAGCATTTCTTCAGCTAAAGGTGAGTCCAAGATTCCATTAAAAGCAGTCTTCTGGTCAGATAAAATGTTGGCTCTAATAGAATCAACCTAGCACCTGAAGTGGTCTGCAAAACTCTCACAGAGAGAGCTGGATGGCAGGTTTATGTTTTTATTAAAATCTGGGTTGATTAAGTGATCAATGGTTGCAAAAAGGACTTTAGGGTTATTGTTATGGGTTGAGATTATGTTGGCAAAGTGCTCTATTCTCGATGTCTTGACTACATTATTGTATATTTTTAATTTATTCTGTAGTATTTGGTAATTGATAGTTAATTTGTTTTTCCTCCATTTCCTCTCAGCCATCCTGCACTCACTTTTCAGTTTTTGGATTTGGTTATTTCTCCATGGAGGCTTTGGTTTATTCCTAACTGTCCTTGTGACTATTGGGGCAACTCTGTCAATAGTTGATCTTAATTTACTGTTAAAATTATCAACAATAAAATCACACGATGCAGGTGAAATAACTGGGGGAGTGTTGCATAAGAGTTTGATAAAATCAGCAGCCACTTCAGGTGTCAGATGGCGCTTTCTCACAGTTCACACCGAGGTCTCCCATTGCATAAAACCAGTGATGTTAAAAAACACACAGTAATGGTCAGATACAGCCAAATCAACAACAGAGGACACACTTGTGGGCAGGCCATGGCTAATGACAAGATCCAGAGTGTGTCCCCTGTTGTGAGTCGGCTGCATGACATGTTGAGTAAAATTCATGGACGTGAGCAGGTCATTAAAGCAGACGGACAGACGAAAATTCAATATCGCTAATTCATATCTCAAATTGTTGTCTGAGACGAGCTAAAACGAACTGCACATGTTTTGGTCTCAACAAATGTCGCATATGGTGACAATGTGCTCTTGAAAGTATGCTTCCCTGGAGAGCCAAGCGATCAGCGGCTAAGATGGCCACTGACTGTGTGACGTCACAACCGGCAAACACACGCACACTGTCGCGGCCACTGCTGTGTTTTGCTTCATGCAACACTTGATGTTTACGTTTTAAAATCGACGATTACGGATATTTCTCGGAATTACCAAATATTTTCATGATCATAAGAACGGTTAGGGGGAAAACATGCTGAAGAAAGACAGTTTAACTCACCGGTTACTTATATTGGAAGTCCGTCCTCCTGTGTTTTTAGAAGCAAAGTTCTCAATTACAGAGACATACAGTGTTCCCTATTGCTTCAGCTTCTGTATTAAAGCAGACTGCAGTGAAATAGTACCCAGGTTTGTCAGTCTTTCTTGTCCACATACGTATATTTTGCAGGTGTCACGGCTCACTGCTCTCAGGCATCTGCCTCAGCTGCGCGCACACCTGCACCTCGTCAGCGCCCTACATGTGCAGTAGACATTTCGTTTACAGCGATTTCGAGAATAAGATGCAATTTGAAATGAAATTTGCAAAAAGATTGGTGATAAAGAAAACGGCTATTCCAACTATATATCCCGCGATTGCCAAGTCTGACTCTGAGACAAGTGTCAGTGACAGTGGCGTGAAAAGCAAGGGTGATCTACCGATGTGATCAGCTGTCAGAAAACGAGAAGTAAACGGGGTAAGTTTTGTATTTTTAATATTCACTGCAAATGCTTACTAAACATTTTAAATGAATTCCAAGCAATGGATGATTTTCAAAATCAAATTATTTCTGGGAAATAATGCGGCGGCGGACAGGTGCCCGTGTCAGGTTTTGCAGCGTCGCGCAAACAGAGGCACACTGGCGGGCCCAGGCCACCAGTGTTTTCGGCGTGCTTTTGTGCCTAAAACGTTGAAGAACGCGGAGCTTGTGTTGGTCAGATTTCTGCCAAATAATCCGGCGGCGGACAGGTGCCCGTGTCAGGTTTTGGAGCTGCGCGCAAACACAGGCACGCTGGTGGGCCCAGGCCACCAGTGTTTTGCGCGTGCTTTTGTGCCTAAAACGTTGAAGAACGCGGAGTTGACAAACAGACAAACAAACCCCGGCAAAAACATAACCTCCTCCTGGCCTTTTCGGCCTGGCGGAGGTAATTACCAATGACAGTTCAGCTTTCAATTTTTAGGGAAGCAACATATTTGCTAAGAAAAATAAATATAAGCCTAAGAATGTAAGAGAAATGTGCTTTTAAAAATGGAACCCCAATTTTCTACCATAGAATGGTGCCCATTATAACTGTGAAATGTTATTTATGGGAATATAATAATTGTTATATCTGGAAACTAGTTATTTTCTTAATCTGTAGTGATACTCCATTGATTTTTGTATTTCTTTGTATATTTCTGCTGTGTTTTCAAACATTCATACAAAGGTGGTATAGTATGTAATATTTCTTTTCAAATTGAGAAGAATTTAGTGTGTTCAAATTGTGGAAAAGTTTCTTAGCTTGGCCGACGCAAGTCGCTATCTTGGACTACTGTGCAACAGTCTCGAAATGTCTCAGGGCATCTTGAGTTTTCCAGTTACCTGGACGATTGGCTGATTTGTGCCCCATCAAAGCCTGTGTTGAGGAACCACATGGAGACCATCTTGGCTCACTTGGTTGCACTTGAGTTGCATTTAAATGCAGGGAAGCTGCCAAGTTCCAACCAGGGTTGTCTAGTACCTGGGGCTCACCCTGGATTCGGTTGCCATGAGGGCATCCTTAACTCTGAAGAGAATGCATGCTATCAAGGAATGCATCAGGGGCTGTGTCTCACAAAGGACAGTATCAGTGCAGCAGTGCCAGAGGGTTTAAGGTCTCTTTGCTGCAACTGCCCAGGTGGTTCCACTGGGTCTTCATTCACAACTTTATTGCAAGGGCAATATGAATAAAACTCATGAACATAAACACTTGAAAGAAATGCTTATAAAATGATAATAAACAGAACAATGAGCAAAGTAAATATTTTTTTCCAATTATAATAAAAATAATTCTTAAAATGAATGCAAAACTAATTCATTTTCTTAATTTGGTGAAGATTCTCAACTGGATTCAAGTATTTTTACTTCTGAAATGTTTCACCATTCATCCAAATTCTATGGTAATACCAAGCAGCATATATTTACCTTTTTATTTTTACATTATTATTTTACAAACTTAAATAGTGCTTATTTTGTTTATTTTTCAAATTTTATGCTGCTTGGTATCACCATAGAATTTGGATGAATGGTGTAATATTTTAGAAATAATACTTCTTCTGCTGCCCCCAACACTGCTGAGCTCACTCTGCACGGGGAGTGAGTGCTTGGCTGCACAATGAGTCTTCGGCTCTGACATCTGATAGGCTGCCATAATCATGTGACACGGCAGACCGTCTCTAAAATATGATTGTACTGGTTTTTCACCGGTTTTCACACATAAATTTAATGCCTAAAACTCTCAGAAGTGAAAACAGATTGCACGCTTTGTATTAACATAGGTATCGCGATATTTTAAAAAGTATCAACTCCAAAGTATCGACCAGCTGGTATCTAAGTATCGATACTTGAGTATCGCTATGCCCATCCCTACTGAGGAACAGCAGGAGCTTTTACAAGTTGGGAAAGATGGCAGATTATACGTGTTCAGTTTTTGGCTGTGTGAGCAGAAATCCTCTTCTTTTAAATTACATGTCTTACCCAAAGACAGGAAAATACGACAGCAATGATTAATTTTATTTGGAAAAACCTCAGTGTCCCTGGTAAAATACCAGAGAGGACACAGGTTTGCAGCCTGCATTTTACCCTGCATGCTGGCGGAGACAGCCCTGGGGTGGGTGGCGCAACAGCCAGGGCGAGTATTGTAGGTGAACCTGCGGAAGGACAATTTTCAGTGGAGCGGAAAGTCGCTGCCTGGCCCTGCATGGAGGCTGGAGGGCTCCCCGCCGGTCTCTAGTTTTCACTTGCCATGGATCTCCGTGGCTCGTCTCTCCTTCATGGGAGGAAAGGAGGCAGGCACCTGCCCGCCGGCAAAACAAACTCACTGGGGGCCGGTGGTCCGAGCAGCTCACCCCCAGCGAGCCCACCCGAGATCCGCAGCAAGTGGGCAACCAGAGCCCTCCAACCTCCACGTGGGGCCATACAGTGACTCTCCACTCTACCGAGAATGATCCTTTTACATGTTCACCCATGGACATCCTTGTTACGACTTCTACTTCCTCAAGTTGGATTGCCTTCTCGGCACTGTTGCCAACTCCTCAGTCAGGAAAGTAGCTATTGGCTGCCCTAGAAGTTGCTAAATTTTGTCATTGCATAATTTGCATAATTGCCTAATTACATGCATAAATTACATGTAATTGTAATGAGTGCTGTAGGACAGAAGAATAATGTGAGAGAGACAAAGTGAGTAAAAACACCCTAAATATGTTTAGAACTACAAATTAACTTTTTTCTGTTGACTCTTGGTTTGTTTGTTTTAATTTGGCATTTAAATAGGCAATCACTTCTGTATCATTGCATCATCGAATGGCTTCAACCAGCCTTTGAATTCACGATTTGATTCCCACTCCTTTATGTATTTTTGAGCATACAGTTTAGACTGCGACATGACAAACTTGCGGCTAGATGTTTAGCTTATGTCACACACACACACACAGACACACCCTGGACAAAGGGAGTACGTGACTGAGGCTGTTAGTCAAATGCAGTGATTTATTAGTGTGACTCTGACAGTGAAGAAACATTTACATCGATTGGGGGAGGTTGTGCAGGTGCAATTCATTTGCAGTCTGGATGTGAGTGGCATGGGCGTGGGTCTCCTCTCTGACTGGAACTAACTGCTGCAAGAGGCTACTGTGAAACTGACTGCTTGTGAGTGCTTTGGGATGGGAAGAAGCTCATGCTAGCACCCGCTGCTTGCTGAGGATAGTAACTGCAGAGCAATAGTGCTTTCACGTCAGCAGTCACTGTGGCTAATGATCTTCCAAAGTTACTAGCCACTCAACCTTTGCACTAGCCACAATTTTGTAGTTGGAAAATTATGTTTAATATGATCAAATTTGATTATTGCATGTTAAAATGTAGTTTAATTAAATGTACAGCCTTTTTAAATGCAGTGACCCTTATGCATACATAAAAATAGCAAGAGAAACACTGTTTAAGCAGTTATTAACAACAGTAAGTACTGTAAAACAGTTGAGAAAAGTATTTGCAATATGAGAGTGAAGTACAGGTAGATTTGGGGTCCATCCCAATTCTCATTTCTACCCCGTCCCCTTGGCCCTTGAAATGAAGGGCCCCTTGTTCTCATCAGAAAAAAGAAGAAAAAGAAAACTGATGAGAAAAAAGTCTCATCTTACAGAGAAAAATGTCTGATTTACACAAACTATTCTTATCAGTAGAAAGTCAGACATTTACTAGAAATAAAGCTGTAAATTCACAGAGAAAATTTTGGACCCCCTGGTGGGCCGTTTTTGGCCCACAGGCCATATGTTTGACACCCCTGGACCAGCCCATTAAAAATACATATTTAGAGGATTTATTTCCATGAAATAGTTGCATATCACTACAGCATGTAAACGAATAAGATAAAATAAAATAGAAAGCACAGAAAAATGAAAGGTCATCTTAGAATAAGCTTCATTTGTTCTTTACAGCAACAAATCAGTCACTTTTTCTCTGTGTGGTAAGAAAACTTAATTTGCACAACTGTGGACATTAAATACGAGCTTCTTGCTCTAAAAATACTCATATTTAACCACAGAGGAGCTGTTGTTGGGGGCTACTCACCACTCGGACACAGTATTTCTTCTGGGTTGCAGAGTGAACTGGGGCAGGACAGGAGACCAAGCCGCGAAGCAGCCTGTCTGCATAAAGCAGATGGGGGTCCAGGTGACAATGGACCAATAAGCACACACTATGTGCAGATAGTGCTTCTGGGAATTGTAGTTTCATAGTCTCACATTACAGATGGGTTTTATTTTAGATGCTGTCTAAGGAAACTACAACCCACCAAGCCCTGCACGTCAGAGTCTACAAAACACCAGAAAAATCTCTGATAACACCAGAAAAGTCGCTAGATTTGTTGCTAGTCGCTTTTGACAGAAAAAGCCGACAAGAGGGTTTGAACAGTCACCAGATTTAGCGAGAACGTCACCAAGTTGACAACACTGCTTCTTGGAGTCTTGTACAATGTCCTCGTTTTCAGCTACTGGTGGGCGGGAGTATAGGTGGGGCTAATTAGAATATTTATAGCTCCATGCATATTTATAGTGCATCTGGAAAGTATTCACAGCACTTCTTTTTTTTCCACATTTTATGTTACAGCCTAATTCCAAAATGGATTAAATTCATTTTTCCCTCAAAATTCTACACATAATACCCCATAATGACAATGTGAAAAAAGTTTTTTGAGATTTTGGTAAATTTTTTAAAAATAAAAAAACTAAGAAATCGCATGTACATAAGTATTCACAACCTTTGCGCAATACTTTGTTGATGCACCTTTGGCAGCAATTACAGCCCCAAGTCTTTTTGAATATGATGCCACAAGCTTGGCACACCTATCTTTGGGCAGTTTCGCCCATTCCTCTTTGCAGCACCTCTCAAGCTCCATCAGGTTGGATGGGAAGCATCAGTGCACAGCCATTTTCAGATCTCTCCAGAGATGTTCAATTGGATTCAAGTCTGAGCTCTGGCTGGGCCACTCAAGGACATTCACAGAGTTGTCCTGAAATCACTCCTTTGATATCTTGGCTGTGTGCTTAGGGTTGTTGTTCTGCTAAAAGATGAACCGTCACCCCAGTCTGAGGTCAACCATGCTCTGGAGCAGGTTCTCATCCAGGATTTCTCTGTACATTGCTGCGTTCATCTTTCCCTCTATCCTGACTAGTCTCCGAGTTCCTGCTGCTGAAAAACATCCCCACAGCATAATGGTACCACCACCATGCTTCACTGTAGGGATGGTATTGGCCTGGTGATGAACGGTGCCTGGTTTCCTCCAAACATGATGTCTGGCATTCATGCCAAAGAGTTCAATGTTTGTCTCATCAGACCAGAGAATTTTGTTTCTCATGGTCTGAGAGTTCTTCAGGTGTCTTTTGGCAAACCAGGCGGTTCTGCCATGTGCCTTTTACTAAGGAGTTGCTTCCATCTGGTCACTCTACCATACAGGCCTGATTGATGGATTGCTGCAGAGATGGATGTCCTTCTAGAAGGCTCTCCTCTCTCCACAGAGGAACGCTGGAGCTCTGACAGAGTGACCATCGGGTTCTCGGTCACTTCCCTGACTAAGGCCCTTCTCCCCTGATCACTCAGTTTAGACGGCCGGCCAGCTGTAGGAAGAGTCCTGGTGGTTCCAAATTTCTTCCATTTACGAATGATGGAGGGCACTGTGCTCATTGGGACCTTCAACACAGCAGAATTTTTTTCTGTATCCTTCACCAGATTTGTGCCTCGAGACAATCTTGTCTCGGAGGTCTACAGACATTTCCTTTGCTTGGTTTGCACTCTGACATGCACTGTCACCTGTGGGACCTTACTGTATATAGACAGGTGTGCGCCTTTCCAAATCATGTCCAATCAACTGAATTTTCTACAGGTGGACTCAAGTTAAGCTGTAGAAACATCTCAAGGATGATCAGTAGAAACAGGATGCACCTGAGCTCAATTTTGAGCTTTATGGCAAAGGCTGTGAATACTTACGTACATGTGATTTCTTAGTTTTTTTTTTTAACAAATTAGCAAAATATCTCAGTTTTTTTTCATATTGTCATTATGGGGTATTGTGTGTAGAATTTTGAGGAAAAAATGAATTTAATCCATTTTGGAAGAAGGCTATAACATAACAAAATGTGGAAAAAGTGAAACGCTGTGAATACTTTTCGGATGCACTGTAAGTAGGTGGATGATGTAAAAGCTCTTTCCAAGCAATTCTAAGGCAATGAAAGTTTTTTTGTGTATAAAAAGCTACAATATACTATTTTATATATAATATACAATATACTGTTTTGGGAAATATACAGTACATTGGTTTTTGAACTGCCAGAGTGCATCTTTAAAATTTGCAATAAAGGGTCCAAAATTATGGTGCAAAATGGCAGATTTCTGGTGTTGTCAGGTTTAATCGCATTGAGCATGATTAATCACATGGTGCACGATGAACTCGACACCATTCTCTCTCTCTCACCCATATGCTGCCAATAGCAAAAAATAAAGATCAAGGTAAACTTTATTATCCCCAGAAGGGGCAATTTGCTGTACAGCATAAACAATTTAAAAACAGCAATCCACACATCCACGATCCACATACTACAAAAATAAGAAAGACAGGAGTTACATGGGAGTTAAATGTTACACAGGTTGACGGTAGCAGGGACAAATTAATTTTTAAATCTATTAGTTCTGCATTCTGGCAGTGCATACTATCTTCTACCTGATGGCAGCGTCTTGCACTCTGCACACAAAAGGTGACTGCTGTCAGCCAAAATAGCCTGAGCTTTCCTCATTGCTGTATCACCAAAGGAACAAGTCCATGTAAATTTGTGCCAGGAGTTTTGCTGCACATAGTCACAATGTGTTCCTATCATCTTCCTGTTCAAAGTAACCCAACCAGCTGATAAGAGAAGGTTATCACATGCAATGTTAATTGCGATTAATGCGGCCAACCCACCTGATGTGATTAATCATGATTAAAACTGACACTACTAAATATTTTGAATAAAAAGATTACATGGTCAAAAGATCTCAGATTTTCAAGAAAAGACATAAATGTTTTTAAAAAGTTGCACATTTACCTGAATAATTTCCAGATTTAAAAGAAAATCCATTTTTTTGAACAATAGTCTTTCTTTTTATCAGGTGGCAGATTCAAATGGAGAGTTTTTCTTAAAGTCCTCTGAGCTCTTTGAAAGCCCTGTGTACTTGGAGGAAGTGGCTGATGTGCTCTGTATTTTACAAGCAGGTAAACAACTAATTTTCATGGTCTTTTGATAACTGATGCTTACAGGTGATGTTCTGTGTAACTTCATAACAAAGTAATTGCCTGCACAGTGCCCTGCAGAAGAATGTTCATCCAGTGGTCATTAATTGTGGCCGTGTTTTTATGACGTATATAAAAGAAAAGGCAAAAAAATGTTTATTCCTAGTGACTAAATTGGAGGAATGTAACATTCATTTCTAAATACTTATTAAATATTTCTGTGAAGGTACTCTGGAAGTATTCCATTTTGTTGATATACAGTTCATTCATGGTCCTCATGCTTTCTCAGAGCTCCCTTCCTTGCTGCCCATTGTGGATGTGGCAGAGGCTTTGCTTCATGTCCGGAATGGCGACTGGTTTTTGTGTCTGCTCGTCGCCAATGTGCCCGACAGCTTCAATGAAGGTAATTCATCTGACTTCACAACGCTGCACATGCTGTCAGCAGAAAATGTAAGATAGAGCTACTGGTTAATTAGTTTAATCTAATTAACATCTGTGTAACTGCAGCAAAGATTTGGCTTAAGGGGAGTATTATCTGAGGAATTTCCTCTGATAGCTTTATTGTAGTTTTAGGTAAATTGTTCTTGAACTCGTTGTGGGTGATATGATCAAAAAATTATATCATGATATTTCTGTGAATTTTCACAATGATATTTTTGATGGTATCACTAAATGTTTTTTCTTTTTTATAAAGGACAGTTTCACAGGCTAGTGTTTTTATACACTCTTTCATACACTCCTGATCAAAATCTTAAGACGGGGGTGGGGGTGGGGTGACAAATATTGGCATTTTGCACTGGTGGATCATAAATAGGCTGTAAGTACAAAATAGGAAAAATGCTGAGGGGAGTGAATACTTTTGCAAGCTGCTGTATATGTTCGAGCATCACTCCCTAACTACTGCATGTATCTTAATATTGTTAATCTTAATGAGCCGGAGCTTTTAACATCATCCATCCATCCATCCATCCATCCATCTTCTTCTGCTTTATCCTTTTCGGGTCGCGGGGGGGGGGGGGCTGGAGCCTATCTCAGCATCTTTGGGCGAGAAGCAGGTTACACCCTGGACAGATCGCCGGTCCATCGCAGGGCCAACACAGAGAGACAGACAACCATTCACTCTCACAGTCATACCTAAGGACAATTTGGAATCCCCAGTTTTGATGCTAATTAACCTAACTTGCATGTGGTCGGGGGCTGGGATTGAACCCAGGATCCCCCGGCCAAGGGTGAGTTGCTGTGCTGCCACAGTGCTAACCACTCCACCACCGCGCTGCCTGCTTTTAACATCAAATAGATAAATATTTGCCTTGTAAATACAGTTGTTTAAACATAATTTTGGCCAAAAGTGCTCTCAAGATTGTAATTGTTATTTAGACAAATGATTCCAGAAAACGTAGTTTGGTTCTGATGTTTAAATGAGCCTCTGTCCCTTTCTGCAGTTTGCCGAGGTTTGATCAAGAACGGAGAACGTCAGGATGAGGAGAGTGTGGGTGGTCGGCGCAGGACCGAAGCCCTCAGACAGCTATGTCAGATGAACCCCTCACAGGCCCTCAACATCAGAGCCATGGTGGTAAGTTAGATCTCTGGGAAAATCTTTAGGTGAAAGCAGAATCCCACTTTATCTTCATCCTCCAAAAGATTATTTATTGTGGCTGAGAATTTACTTAACAAGGAACGTCTTTATTCCACAAACATTTGTGCCTCATTTATTCTGCTGAATTATGCGTGTAAACTAATATGAATATTTGCACTAACATACTTTTTAGGAACTTTTTTTAGTATGGTATCATGAAGTGACTGTTTGCAGATCTTTGCAAAAAATTCTGATTCCAATCTTTTTTTAGTGTCGCTGATATATTAAACTATTTAGGAGGTACTCTCTATAGTCATTGAAAGCAGTAGTGCAGCCATTCCTTACACATTACCAACACAGTGATTTTGATCTATAATGAATCAGAATATATTAATTTTGTGAGTTTATTTTTTTTTACATGTTGTTGCTTTGTTGGATCATTTATTTTCTAGCAGTATTTCCAGCTATTTAGAACTTTTGAAAACTTTGTTGAGCATTACTTTCAGAAACTATTTTTCGACTTCATCAACCCATTGTGTCAGGATGCACTTTGATGCTTCCATCGAGGGCAGAAGTTTAACTTTATGCTTTCCTCTGGTACTCTGGGAGGTTATAGCAAAAGGTCGGTTATTGAACAAGACCCAAGGAGGTAGTATACATTTATTGTCTTCCTGAATTATATTTTAACAGGACTCGTACACAACTTTACTTGGAGGTTTCAGGCAATAGCTTTTGGAAATTGATTTGAATTTGTCCTCAGATTAGAGAATTTTTGGGACTTGGTAGTAAACCATTCTAAAAATCTGTGAAAAGATATAAAGAGGTCAAGAAGTAATAATATGGAATTCTGTAGAATATTGTCCACAGAACAACTGATAGATGTTTTGATGGAGGAATGGTAAGGCACAGCTGCATAAAATTCATACTTGACCATATGATAGTTTTAGTATAGTTTAGTCCAAATTAGGGATGTTAATGATTAATTGACTTTCGGTTAATTGTCTAAGAATTTAGTCCTCTAAATTAAATCCATCCATCCATCCATCTTCTACCGCTTTTCCGGAGGTCCAGGTCACGGAGGCAGCAGTTCAAGCAGAGAAGCCCAGACTTCCCTTTCCCCAGCCACCTGCTCCAGCTCTTCAAAGAGGATACCAAGGCGTTCCCAGACCAGCTGGGAGACATAGTCTCTCCACTGAGTCCTGGGTCTACCCTGGGGTCTCCTCCCAGTGGGACATGCCCGAAACACCTCAAGTGGGAGGTGTCCAGGAAGCATCCTGATCAGATGCCCATACCACCTCAACTGGCTCCTTTCAATGTGGAGGAACAGCGGTTCTGCTCTGAGCCTCTCTTGGATGACTGAGCTCCTCACCCTATCTCAGAGGGTGAGTCCAGCAATCCTACGGAGAAAGCCCATTTCAGCCGCTTGTATCCGAGATCTTGTTCTTTCGGTCATTATCCAAAGCTCATGACCATAGGTGAGAGTAGGAATGTAGATTGACTGGTAAATCGACAGCTTTGCCTTAGAACTCAGCTCCCTCTTCACCACAACAGACCGGTACAACATCCGCATCACTGCAGATGCTGCTCCGATCCGTCTGTCAATCTCTCGCTCCATTTTCCCCTCACTCGTGAATAAGACCTCAAGATACTTAAACTCCTCCGCTTGGGGCAGGAGCCTGTACCCAACCCAGAGAGGACAATCCACCTTTTTCCGGCTGAGGACCATGGACTCGGACTTGGAGGTGCTGATTCTCATCCCAGCCGCTTCACACTCAGCAGCAAACCGTCTCAGCAAGAGCTGTAGGTCATTGCTGAATGAAGCCAACAGGACAACATCATCTGCAAACAACAGAGATGAGATCCTGTGGTCACCAAGCATGACACCCTCCATTCCCTGGCTGCGCCTAGAAATCCTGTCCATAAAAATTATGAACAGGATCGGTGACAAAGGGCAGCCCTGGCGGAGTCCAGCTCTCACTGGGAATGAGTCCGACCGAGTGTTGGCAATATGAACCAAACTCTCACAACGGTCGTACAGAGACCGAATAGCTCGTAACAACAAGCCCGATACCCCATACTCCCGAAGCACCCCCCACAAAAAACCACGAGGGATGCGGTTGAATGCCTTTTCCAAGTCCACAAAACACATGTAAACTGGTTGGGCAAACTCCCATGAACCCTCGAGAATTCTCGAGAGGGTAAAGAGCTGGTCCGATGTGCCACGGCCAGGACGAAAACCACATTGCTGCTCCTGAATCCGAGGTTTGACCAACGGCCGGACTCTCCTCTCCAGTACCTTGACATAGACCTTCCCAGGGAGGCTGAGGAGTGTGATCCCTCTAAAGTTGGAGCACACCCTCCGGTCCCCCTTTTTTTTTTTAAGAGAGGAACCACCACCCCGGTTTGCCATGCCGAAGGCACTGCCCCCAACCTCCACGCAATGTTGCAGAGGTGTGTCAACCATGACAGCCCTACAACATCCAGGGCCTTGAGGTACTCAGGGCGAATCTCGTCCACCCCCGGGGCCCGGCCACCAAGGAGATTTTTAACCACTTTGACGACCTCAGCCCCTGTGATAGGCGAGTCATCCCCCTCGTCCGCAAACCCTGCTTCCTCTGTGGAAGGCGTATCAGTGGGATTGAGGAGATCCTTGAAGTATTCCTTCCACCGCCCGACGATATCCCCAGTCGAAGTCAACAGCGCCCCATTCGCACCATACACAGTGTGGACAGGGAGCTGCTTTCCCCTCCTGAGCCGCCGGACAGTTTGCCAGAATCTCTTCGAGGCCGACCGAAAGTCTTGTTCCATGGCCTCACCGAACGCCTCCCATACCCAGGTTTTTGCTTCAGCAACCACCCAAGCTGCACTCCGCTTGGCCTGCCGGTACACCTTAGCTGCTTCGGGAGTCCCACAAGCCAACCAAGCCTGATAGGACTCCTTCTTCAGTTTAATGGCCCCCCTCACCACTGGTGTCCACCACTTGGTTCAGGGGTTGCCACCACGAGATGCACCGACCACCTTGCGGCCGCAGCTCTGGGCCGCCGCTTCAGCAACAGAGGTGGAGAACATGGCCCATTCAGTCTCCATGTCTCCAGACTCCCTCAGAATGTGGTTGAAGTTCTTCCGGAGGTGGGAGTTGAAGACCTCCCGGACAGGGGCCTCAGCCTAGCGTTCCCAGCACACCCTCACTATACGTTTGGGTCTACCAGGTCTGAATGGCATCCTCCCCTGCCATCAGATCCTACTCACCACCAGGTAGTGAACAGTTGACAGCTCTGCACCTCTCTTTACCCGAGTGTCCAAGACATACGGTCGCAGGTCTGATGACACGATAACAAAATCGATCATCGACCTGCGACCTAGGGTGTCCTAGCGCCAGGTGCACATATGGACACCCTTATGCTTGAACATGGTGTTCGTTATGGACAAACTGTGGTTAGCACAGAAGTCCAATAACTGAACACCGCTCGGTTTCAGATCGGGCAGGCCGTTCCTCCCAATCACCCCCCTCCAGGTTTCACTGTCGTTGCCCACATGCGCATTGAAGTCCCCCAGTAGGACAATGGAGTCTTCAAGAGGAGCACCCTCCAGCACCCCAGTCACAGACTCCAAAAAGGGTGGGTACTCTGAAACATCATTTGGTGCATAGGCACAAATGATGGTCAGGACCCGTTTCCCAACCTGAAGGCGCACGGAAGCAACCCTTTCGTCCACCGGGGAGAACTCCAATATAGAGGCAGCAAGGTGGGGGGATACAAGAATACCCACCCCTGCTCGTCGCCTCTCGCCCGGGGCAACTCCAGAAAAGGCCAAGCTCCAGCCCCTCTCCAGGAGAATGGTTCCGGATCCGGAGCTGTGTGTTGAGGTGAGGCCGACTATATCTAGCAGGCATCTCTCAACCTCGTACACCAGCTCAGGCTCCTTCCCCACCAGAGAGGTGACATTCCACGTACCAAAAGCCAGTTTAGAAAGCTTGGGATTAGTCCGCCAAGGTCTCCGCCTTTGACCGCCACCTAATCCACATAGCACCGGATCCCCATGATCCCTCTTGCAGGTGGTGAGCCCACTGGAGGGCGGACCCATGTAACTCCTTCAGGCTGAGTCCGGCCGGGTCCCATGGGTGGAAACCCAGCCACCAGACGCTAGCCATCGAGCCCCTCCCCCAGGCCTGGCTCCAGGGTGGGGCCCCGGTAACCCCATACCGGGCGGGGTACACTGAATCCGTGATCTAGAATTTATCATGAGAGTCTGTTGGATCGTTCTTAGTCTGGCCCTTCACCCAGGACCAGTTTGTCTTGGGTGACCCTATCAGAGGCAAATTGCCCTGGACAACATAGCTCCTGGGATCACTGGGGCACGCAAACCCCCCACCACGATAAGGTAACGATCCATGAGGGGCCTCTGAATTAAATTAGTTACCAATTAATTGAAAGCGGTGCCACTCTTTTCAACAGTTTTTTTTTTTTAATTAAATGTAGTGGCATCAACAGTACTGGTGAGGGCGCTATAGCCTAATCTCTACCACACCTGATGTACTTCACTCGAGAAAATGAAGTTAAGTGGAATGCAGTGTGGGATCATTTTAAACTGGTAAACGCTAACAACAAAGCTAAATGTATACTTTATATGGTACTACAATATTCAACAGCTCAACCAGTTCGCTAAGTTACCAACTAAAGAACTCACATTCAGCCATGCTGCAAGGAGTGACTAGTTCGACTTCATCGTAACTGACAGTTACTGCAGTCTTGGGGACGCAGGTATGTGATGACAGGAAGATGGAGAGCATTACTCAGAGGATTTGAAAGATGATTGAAAAACACATGATGCCGATAAGTAATGTTGAAGGAGAGGGCTTTCGGGAGCTGATAAACTTCATAGAGCCAGGGTATGATATTCCATCTAAGAAGGATAACTACCCGCTTGGAAGCACGCTACAAGAGAAAACCTGCCCTGAAAACAGCTAGCCACTGAAAATGCAGCACTAACAACGGATTGTTGGACTGCGCTAACTATAGAAGGCTACATTACAGTCACTTGCCACTACATTGATAACTGGCATGTAAATCAGCAGTTCTTCTCAGAGAGCATGTCCGATTTTATGTAGTTTTTAATATTATGTGGACTAAGTCTAAATATCCAAAGATCCAAGTAATATAACTAAACAGTTTAAAACTGAAGAAAAGACTTTCTAAAATTTTCTGTAAAATATAATTCTAAAAACATGCAATTTCTGGGGAAGAATAAATTAGGACACCCCCACATTTATTCCCACTTAAAATGGCTAAAATCACACACAGGTGTATCACATCAGGTGCACATAATTAGAACATTGTTACTCAGCATTTTGAAGGAGTCTTGTCCTATTTAAACCTCAGACATGTAGCTTGGTGTGCTCCTGACTGTTGAAGTGAGAGTGAACACCATGGTGGATTCAAAGAGCTGTCTGAGGCCTTCAGAAAGAAGATTTTAGCAGCTTATGAGTCTGGTAAGGGATTTAAAAAGCTCTCAAAAAAAAATTTAAATCAGCCATTCCACTGTCTGGAAAATAGTCTACAAGTGGAGGACATTCAAAACAACTGCCAACATGCCCAAGTCTGGCCGTGAAAGCAAGTTCACCCAGAGAGCAGACTGCAAGATGCTAAAAGAAGTCTCCAAAAACCCGAAAATGTCATCAGGGAACCTACAGCAGGCTTGCTGCTGTTGTTGTGAAAGTGCATGCCTCTGGAATCAGAAAGAGACTGCATAAGTTTAACTTGCATGAGAGGTGTGCAAGGAGGAAACCTTTGCTCTCCAAGAGAAACACGAAGGCCAAACAGAAGTTTGCCAGCGAGAACGTAGACAAAGACCAGGACTTCTGGAATAATGTTCTCTGGACAGATGAGTCTAAAATTGAATAATTTGGATGCCAGAACAGAGGACGTGTTTAGCATAGACCAAGTACAGCGATCCAGAAAAAGAACCTCATACCAGGTCTGAAGCATGGAGGTGGGAGTGTCATGGTTAGGGAATGCTTTGCTGCAGCAGGACCTGGCCAGCTCACCATCATAGAATCTACCATGAATTCTACCGTGTATCAAAGGGTGCTTGCCAACCACGTGAGACCATTTGTAAAAAAAATTAAAGCTGAAGCAGAACTGGACCCTGCAACATGACAGTGACCCAAAACATTCCAGTAAATCCACCAAGGACTGGCTAAAAACTCAGAAATGGAGAGTCCTGGAATGGCCGAGTCAAAGCCCAGATCTTAATCTCATTGAGATGCTGTGGGGTGACTTGAAACGTGCTGTACATGCAAGAAACCCCTCAGATGTCTCACAGCTGAGAGAATTCTGCATTGAGGAGTGAGGCAAACTTTCCTCAGACCGATGTCAGAGACTGGTAGATGGCTACAAGAAGCGTCTCACCAAAGTTATTTCAGCCAAAGGGGGTAACACTAGCGGTAGGGTGTCCTAACGTTTTCCTCAGTTAGAATACGCAGTTTTATCATCTTTTGTTTAATGAGTAAAACGAGGTTAATTTTTGTTTACCTGCAATTAAATCACCTTCTTTTTCAGAGATAAATTAAAAACGAGATTAGACATCAATATGTGAACATTTCTTAATAAAGAAATTAATATTTAATGGGGTGTCCTAATTTTTTCACGATTGTACTTGCATCTAGTATCATCTGTCAGGCTCATGCTAAGTAGCCAACTGCTTAGATATTACAACAGTGCGAAGAAAAGCACAATTCAAAAATATGCTGCAAGGAAGAGTAAGAGCACAGGGATTGGCAGCCATACTGGGTGCCAGGTTTTATTTATTTGGACATGTCGCCCTTGTCTCTCAACGGCTATCAGAAATTGGAGAGCAGATTTAATGCATGACCAATGTGTGATTGTGTTTTTCCAGGTGGAAGAGTGTCACTTGCCTGGTCTGGGTGTGGCTCTTACTCTCGACTACAGACCTGACACAGCAGATGAGGCAGTCAGTCCCCTCGTCTCCTATGTCAGCGGTCTGCTGCTGGGCACCAATAGCAAAGTCCGTACTTGGTTTAGCATGTTCATTCGCAATGGGCAACAGGTGAGGAGTCAAAATTTAAGTGTTTATTCCTGCATTTTTTTCTGGTTACACAGATATACAAATACTCCTTTTTTTTTTTAAGCAGAAGCAAAAAAAAGTCACGGATTAGAAAAACTTTTCCACAAGTTTCTTTAAGGTGGTGTAAAACTGAAGTAGACAGAAGTTTGTCAACAGAAATTTAAACACACCATTGTGTTCAATGTCTGTACTCGTGCTTCTATGTGTTGTCGTATTTCTCCACTATCACTTCTTGGAAATAATTTAACTAAATGCTTAAAATATCACATAAGAAATTAAGTGTTATGTGGATTGGGTGACATTCGAAGGCAGAGACCTTGGCAGTCCGATTCCTGGCTTATTAAACTGACTTTTGAAACATGGAACATCACCTTTGACGTGGAGGGAGCTCGAGCTTGTGCACGATGTTGAGAAATACCAGCTAGATGTAGTCAGGCTCACCCCGACTCAAAGCTCGGGACTAGAACCAGTCTCCTGGAGAAGAGTTGGATCTTGGCTTTGCTACGTCTATGTTGGAGTTCTCCTCAGTGGACAAAAGGGTAGTTTCCCTGCACCTTCTGGTTGGGAAACAAATGCTTCAGAGTACCACCCTTTCTGGAGTCTCTGACTGGTGTGCTTGAAAATACTACTCTTAGAGACTCCATCGTCCTACTGGGAGACTTCAAGGCGTACGTGGGCAATGACACTGAAACCTGGAGGGATGTGATTGGGAGGAACCGTATGTCTTGGACACTTGGGTGAAGAGAAGTGCAGAGCTGTCATCTGATCACCACCTGCTGATGAGTTGGAGCTGATGGCAGGGGAAAATGCTATTCAGACCTGGCGGACCCAAACATGTAGTGAGGGTGTGCTGGGAAGATCTGGCTGAGGCCCCTGTCCAAGCGGTCTTGGCATTTTGTGGACTTGGAGAAAGCATTCAACTGCATCCCTTGTGGTTTCTTGCGGGGGGTGCTTCATTAGTATGGAGATTGGGCTCATTGCTACAAGCTATCTGGTCTCTATACAGCCATTGCAAGAGTTTGGTTTGTATTGCCAACAATCAGTTGAACTCATTGCCAGTGAGAGTTAGCCTCTGCCAGGGCTGCCCTTTGTCACCGATCCTGTTCATAATAATCATGGACAAGTTTTGTAGGCGCAGCCAAGGAATGGAGGGTGTCAGGTTTGGCGGCCACAGGATTTCATCTCTACTGTTTGCAAATGATGTCTTGTTGGCTTCATCGAGAAATGAACTACAGGTCTCACTGGGGTGGTTTGCTGCAGAGTGCAAAGCAGCTGGGATGAGAATCGGTACCTCCAACTCAGAGTCCGTGGTCCTCAGATGGAAAAAGGTGGATTGTCCTCTCTGGGTTGGAGTCTAGCTCCTGCCCCAAGTAGAGGAGTCCAAGTGTCTCAGAGTAGAGATGCACATTATTGATTAATTCATTTATCATTTGTTGATGATTCACCTTATCGATTACAGTAATTGATAAGCAGCAATTTTCCTCACAATCTGAATTTCCATTGGAACAATACAGTCTTTCTATCTGTAACATAAAAAGCTAATTATTGTTTTTGATATACAGAATAAAATAAGCACACCATGTTCCTCAATGATTTATTGTATCATTTGCGTTAGTTTACTGCACACAATGACATTTTTTGTGGTTTAACACATTCTGTACTGTATAGTGTGTACTAGTGCTGGTGTATGTCAGTAAATTTGAATGTCATGATTTATAATTTATTTTAAAAATTATATCCAATATCATCACATTTATTCAGAAAGGCTTAAAATAATCCAGTGTGTGTAATGAATATATCAAAGTTTATCTTTTTAAATTATGGTGCAAAACAAAATTATTTTCTCTATGTTCTGATTTACTGAGATGCACTAGTAGACTATTTTAACAAGAAAATAAATTGTGAGCTGCTTCATCTGTTGCATGTTAACCACGAACAACATAAAACACACACAGAAAACTCAGAAAAATAAGGTATTTTGGCCACTATAACGTGAAAATTTGTGCACTGACTGATATTAAACTTGAGCAACATAAAGTAAATTCTGAATAAAAAAATTATGCAGACTTGGCCCAAGCCTCACTCATCTGCTGCTGTGTGTGAGCACATAGCCATTGAAGTGGAAATACCTTTACTTCTGTGGTAACTTGAGTCCGGACTGCTTTTGTGTCTAGTGACTAGTTGAAGGCAGCGGGGATGGGTTTTTTGTGCTTGTGTAGTCTTTTTCCTTGCTCCCGTCAGCAGTGAGTCTGGGTGATGCCAGATGTGTTTGTGTCTGCATGTTGGGCATGTTTCCACTCGCGTACTGTGCAACTGTCTTGCAGTTTCCAACACACCAGCTTTGTCTTGTCTGTACTCATTCGTTTCCCTGAGCTGCTGATTTGAAACAGGCGGGTGGGCCTTCGAGCTCTTTTTGTGTCACCTGAACTGGCTATTCTTGTTTTGGCTTTCCGAACCAGGGGGTGTGTTAACTGAAAATTGTCCTTTATTAACAGAAAAATCTGAAAGCTGTCTGTCATTTTAACAGATTACACTGAGGGTGATCTAATTAAAATCAATTAAAATTATAGATTATGACAATTATAGATTTTACAAACCTGTCTGTCAAAATGAGATAACAAAAAAGTCTAGCACAACCTCTGCTCCAAATGTACCCCGGAAAGATTGAGGCATTCCGGTCTGTACAGCACATGCGCTTTGGGGGTTGGTGTCTTCTTCTGCTCCTTTTTTTTTTTTTTTTTTTTTTTTCTTTTGCAGTTGGAAGGCGGCATTGGGTGACCACAAGCACCCACCTGGTGACACCACTACATTTCATAGAATAAACTCCAATTGAAAAGGACTGCTGAGCTATCAATTAAATGAACACTAATTTAATTTAGTCGACTAAATTCTTAATCAAATGTCAATTAATCATTAATTGTACTGTTCTGTCTTGGTAAAGAGGGTGCTCAACTCTAAAGTAAAGCTGTTGATTTACCACTCAGCCTACGTTGCTACCCTCACCTATGGTCATGGTCTTTGGTAATGACCCAAAGAAAGATCACAGATCCAAGTGGCTGAAATGAGCTTTCTCCTGGGCTCATCCTTAGAGATACGGTGAAGAGCTCAGTTATTCAGGAGAAGCTCAGATTGGAGCCACTGCTCCTCCGCATTGAAAGGAGCCAGTCGAGGTGGTTTGGGCATCTTATCAGGATGGCTCCTGGATGCCTCCCACATGAGGCGTTTTGGGCACATCCCACTGGGAGGAGACCTTGGGGCAGACCGAGGATATGCTGGAGAGACTGTCTCCTAGCTGTTCTGGGAACACCTTGGAAATCCTCCCTGAGGAGGTGGCTGGGAAGATGGAAGTCTGGCCTTCTCTGCTTGGACTGCTGGCACCAGGATCCAGACCCCCAGATAACCAGGGATGGATGGAGAAATAAAGTGGATTGAAGTGTTTGTTTGCTGGCGTTTGTTACTATTTTTGAAGAGTATATATGCTTTATGTTCTCTTCAAATGGCATCATTTTTTGATGTTCCCATGTCAATAGAAGAGCCTCTGAACGGCATTGGAGAAATTTACCAAAACAATCATCCTTTATATTTAAATGAATTAAATTATTGTTTTTAAAATAATTGGGGTGTCTGTTCCTCACTCCTGTATTTCTGACTTTGTTCCGTCAGCGTAAAAGAGAAAGCAGCTCTGTGCTGTGGCAGATGCGCAGACAACTGCTGCTGGAGCTGGTCGCCATTCTGCCACGTTCACGCAGCACCCATGTGACCAGTGATGGTGACATAGAAGTAGACGGTGGCTCAGGGTACTCCGGCCTCAGAGAGGAGCATGTGGTGAAAGCCAGTGCTCTGCTACGACTATACTGTGCCCTTATGGGTATTGCAGGTCTAAGGTAAGGGAAAGATGATGCACCAGATTTCTTTTGTAATGATTTTATCTCTGGCCGGTCGAAGACCCCTTTGGGCAAAGACTGAAGGGGGATTATGTTATGTGATGGTTGGGTTGTCAGCCTCACTTTTGTGAAATCAACTCCTCTACAGTTTTGTTCCAATTGTTTTGAAATTTGGTACCAGGGTTTGATATACACTGATGACGTGGATATTGCAATTTGGCTCTGACTGGATCATTTTTACATGAATTATAGCCTGACTTATGATCTCCTATTTCACCTCAGTTAATAGACAGTAGCTGTCTTGTGGAATCAACAGGTTCTACAGTTTTGTTCCAACTGTTTTGAAATGTACCAGGGTTTGATATACATCAGTGATGCATATGTTGCAATTTTACTCTGATTAGATGATTTTTGCAGGAATTATAGACCTTGAGGTCAACGTCAGAGGTCAGTTTCTCCCAAAATCTTGTGACTGTGGTAACTACTGAAAGAAATAATGCAGGAAATATGTTTTTAAAAAAACACATCGGCTTTCATAGGGTGTTCTAATTTTTTCACATAACTGTATAAGGCTGCAAAAGTCAGCATCTTTGTTGAGTGCATTCTAGTTGCCCTTTATTAAATATTTATTTATTAATTATTATTAAATATTTCAAATGTTCTAAAATCCTTTTTTTAATTGTGTGAATACTTCTGTGTGTCTCTGCACTCAAGACCAACAGATGAAGAGGCAGAGCAGCTATTGCAACTGATGACCAGTCGCCCCCCAGCCACTCCGGCTGGTGTCCGCTTTGTCTCCCTTGCCTTCTGCAAACTGTTGGCCTTCCCAACTTTGGTCAGGTATGTAAAGTTAATCCTACTGCCTTCTGGTATAAGAATTAAGGTGCCAGTGTTATTGAATTCTGATTTTTCCTATGCCTGCAGCCTACCAGTGTTATATGATAAGTTATCCTCTCTCTGTTCAGCACTCCAGAACAGGAACAGCTAATGGTCATGTGGCTCAGTTGGATGATCAAAGAGGAGGAATACTTTGAAAGGTAAGGAATACCTTGTTTACGGCTGTCAAGCATTGCTGTATGGAGTAACTGTGGTTCTTTGATTGTAAAGTGTTTCGTGTAAAACTCACACAGGTGTTGTACAACTTTTTCCTGTCATTTTAAATGTTTGATATAGACAGTATATACTGTATGAATGTTGAAGTGATGTATTAATAATAATTAGCCCATATTGTGCATGATCCACCAAACTGTAGTGGTATTTGTAGTATAAAGAACTTGTATTGCATTAGCACAAATTAGATTTTAATGCTTTTATTTTATTGGTATTATAAATTATATATTTAGGAGGTTGGTCCTTTTCCCTTGTCCTGTCAAGCAGCTAGGTAAGCGGAACAGAAATCTGCTTCTCTTATTGTGCCAAACAGATTTACTTTGCCAAAAGGAGCTTTATACAGCACGCATATGGGTGTTTTTTTTGGGGGGGGGGGGGGGCAGTGCACTATATCAGGGGTATCCGACTTTCAAGCGCTCTCTCTTTTTCTGTAATTTGCAGATGTCGGTTTCGTTTTTATAATATGCAAGGGAACATAAGAGTTTCAGACTTGCATTGCAATTTTAAAAAAAAAATCATTGATTTTGCCGTTAGAATCGAAACTATTGGTCGTGTCCCCTCATTTTTCCCAGTTTTTGTGTGACATGAAAATCGCATCAATTTCAAAGTACTGTAACGTGATCTCTGAGTAACTCTTTCTACTCAAAATGCAAGAGATAACAGAGTTGTAATGCAAATTCAAAATAAAACATTCCCCACTGTGATCGGATCTATGGTTTTTGTACGGCGACCCCTGCAAATTTACTCGTACGACGTAAATTTCCATGTCCCCAAATTTACGCAGCAACATGCAAGTTATTTGGTAAAGTAACCAGAAAACAGGAAGTGCTGATGCTTTTCACTTTGGTTTGGAATTTGAAAGGTGCATACACGTAAAAAGGAGATCAGTCTTTGTGAAGCTCAGATGTAGAATATTTCAATAAAATCTCAAACATTTATGACACATCGAATATGGTGTCCTTTAAAAAATTTACGTCTTCGGTCTTGGTCGGCCGCGCGCAGCCCCGTCTGGCGAGGTGAGCGCCCTGGGAAAGCACTTTTATTTTCTCTACCCCGGATGTGCTCAACCCATGTGGAGAGGATTAACCGTGGTCACTTTATATTGAAGTTATCGAAGGTCCAAACTTCCGTGTCCCGCATTTATGCCTTTTGTGATTTTACGTCTTATCCAACAAACAGGGAGAATTTGAAGGTATGTATACACGTTATCACATCTTAATATGTCATGAAAATGTAGCTGTTGATGAGTTTTGATGCGTGAAAAATACTGGAAGTGTTGAAGTTGTTTCGTGTAAAACGTGTGCCATTGCAAAGTGCATTGGCACACGGGGAAACAAAAGCCCGAGTGTCCCGTTTACGTCTCCATTTACAAGTAGTTGAAGTGAGCGCTCATCCTCATGAGTTCCTGAACGCGAATGCCGTTACGAAAATAGTTAATAGTTTCATAAACCTGACACAATTGGATAGTGATTAGTCAATTTCATGTGCAGATTTGATCAATTTTAAATTTTGCCACCAATGTCACACATTGGACCCCTAATAAAAAAAAAACACCCATATATATGTACTATATATTTTTTTTATAAAACTCCTTTTGTAATAACTTTTAATACTTTATTTAAATTGTTTTACCCATGAAGGACCTGACTGGGTGGGGGTGGGGGGGAGAGGAACAAACAGAAAAAAACAAACAGAACTGAAACAAACAGAAGGCAAACAGTTTCTTCTTAGGAGGTTTTTTTCTTACAGCAGCTGCTTTTTTTTTGTCTGCTTTTTGCCCCTCCACCTCTAAAAGTCTGAAGGGATATTGTCACTCCACCAGGTGGATAACTAGAGAAGGAAATGATGTAGGCTGTTTAAATTGATGTCATATTTGTATCTATGAAAAATCTCGCACAAGTTCAAATTTGGGTGAGCTCTGACCTTCATGGTCAGAGGTCAGTTTTTATTTATACACCCTTCTTTAAAGACACGACGTATTATGGTATGGTTTGTCCTGCGAACTTGTCCAACAGTTTTCAAGCTAGGACTTTTATATTGTACAAATGTTCAAACATGTATTGAAGCTCTGCATATTACCAGGATTTTCATTTTGGATTGTTTTTGTGAAAATTGCAGATTTTACAGGAGCCAAAACCACCTCTGAGTAAGCTTAGTTATCGTCTTACAAATATTCCTTACATTTGTTGGTGACTGGTACCAGTGGAACTTTAATGGTGCCGCAGCTCTTTTCCATTGGGGGGGGGGGGACATCCCTAAATATCGCAATATTAATTAATTTTTTTTTTTTTTTGTTACTTATTTGTACCCGTAGGTAGACTTGGTTTGCAGTCTGGTGACAAGCCACTGGCTGCTGGTCGCTGCGTGCGCGAGCGCCCTAAACCTACATGTTTTTTGGTGTGCGGGAGGAAACCGGAGAAATCCCGGAGTAAACCCGCGCAACACGGGGAGAACATGCAAACTCCACACAGCTCACTGTTGGTCGGGGGCTGGGATCGAACCCACGATCCCCGCGGTCCCCCGGCCGAGGGTAAAACTGTGCTGCCACAGTGCTAAACCACTGCGCCACCGTGCAGCCAATAATAAACAATATTAATTTTTACACTGGTATCAACATTTATACTGGTATTATCGTGAACGATTAAGGCACACCCCTAGGTGCTGGACACTAAAGTTGTCGCACATGGCTCCACCAAGTGCAAGTTTGAAGAAGCATTCCGGTCGCGCGTACATGGACGGTAGAAGTGTAGCATGAATCCAGCTTGAGGGTGGGGGAGGCTACCGTATTGAACCTGGATTCATGCTGCACCTCTGCTGTCCACGTACGCACAACCGGAAGGCTTGTGTGACAAAATTTACATCATCGTCTCCAGTCCGCTAGTATCTGCAGAGCTCTTCTGCGGACAACCGTGTGCAGCCAAAATTTTCTGACCGCATTGACTGCATATGCGCAAAATTGAGTGTCCCATTCATGAGGTGGCACTATTGACACAACATACAAAGTCAAAGAAGATGAAGAGCAAAATGAAAATAAACATAAATGAATTGTTTTGCAGCAACTTGATTGGCAAAGAGCACTGAAAAATGGTAATTTCTCCTTTTTCTTGAAACAATGCCATTGTTGTTGCTACAAAAAAATTGTGCGCCACTCTCACATTTATAGCCAGTGAACAAACTGGCATGTTAGCGCATTTGCACTACCCATAAGGCTGGGGGTGAAACTATAAACAACAGTTGTGCGCATGCGTCAACCGCTTGGCCTGCTAGACAGAAAATTGAAGCATATACAGAGCTGCATGCATGCTGGCCTCGTCCAAAGTGGACACGGACCTGAGAGGTAATGGGACATGAATCCAGCTTTACTCTTTCATTCTTTGTTATACTACTATTGCATGCCTGTAGAAAGCAAGTATTCCTTTCTGAAACAGGTATCCCAATCAGGCTTTCCAGGCCCAAATGTAGGCTGTGTTTCAAAGTGGAATACAGAGGTGTAGCCTATATGTAGGCAATCACACATGTTAGACTTTGACAGATGTGAAAGGGACTGAACTGAGATTTATTTGATTGTGTGAACATCAAAACACTGGAGCAGCATCTGCAGTGATGCGGACATTGTACCGGTCTGTTGTGGTGAAGAGAGAGCTGAGTTCTAAGGCAAAGCTGTCGATTTACCAGCCAATCTATGTTCCTATCCTCACCTATGGTCACAAGCTTTGGGTAATGACCGAAAGAACGAGATCGCGGATACAAGCGGCTGAAATGAGCTTTCTCCGTAGGATTGGTAGACTCACCCTCAGAGATAGGGTGAGGAGCTCAGTCATCCAGGAGAGGCTCAGAGTAGAACCACTGCTCCTCCACATTGAAAGGAGCCAGTTGAGGTGGTATGGGCTTCTGATCAGGATGCCTCCTGGACACCTCCCACTTGAGGTGTTTCGGGCGTGTCCCACTGGGAGGAGACCCCAGGGTAGACCCAGGACTCGCAGGAGAGACTATGTCTCCCAGCTGGTCTGGGAACGCCTTGGTATCCTCTCTGAAGAGCTGGAGCAGGTGGCTGGGGAGAGGGAAGTCTGGGCTTCTCTGCTTGAACTACTGCCTCCGCGACCCGGACCTCCAGAAAAGCGGTAGAAGATGGATGGATTGATGGATGCGTGAACATTAATCACAGAATAATTGAAAATGAATGGGACATCCAATATTGGCCACTGTTTAAGAACCGCTTGTTTATTTTTTTGTCAGATCACTTATTTGTGTAATGTTTTATGACTTCTATTCATAAATGTTGTATCTTGCACCTTGGGGAATGGGAGTTGTTCAGTCACCACTGTAATTTAGTTTATATGTGTAGTTTATAGTCTGTCGTCAATAAACTCATGCAGTACTATAACAGGACACGTTTACAGATATTTGAGACCCACTGTAGTGCATCCTTTTATATTTTAGCAATATTGTAAGTACAAAACACTGAATGTTATTTATTTATGTTTTGGTATTTGTGTCTCTCTCTCTCTCTCTCTCACACACACACACACACACACACACACACACACACACACACACACACACACACACACACACACACACAAGGATGCGCCTTTTGGCTGCAACTTGTGCATCAGTGTTGGCCATTTGTCTGTATATATTTAAATAAAAATCATTTATTTCGTTATTTGGACATTTCTGCATGTTGCCGTTTAGTCAAAGTCCGCATGTAATATGCAGTTGATCTGGCCATTCTGCTCCACAATGAAGCAGCAGTCAGGACTGTCATCTACCACTGACCAGGCAGGCTGAGCGGTGTCTCCCCGAGAACGATCGGGGAGCGCCCGGTCAGACACCAGTGTTGCCCAGTTAACGGGAGTCTCGGCTGCTGCTTTACCCATGTGCCAGTGATGTCCTTTGCGGCATCACGGGTCCCCGCCAGTGCCCCGCCCCCCCTTCCCGCACCTCGTGTTGTCCATGGTGAATTATCCATTAGACCTATGCAATCACAGCAACTTTATGGTATATATTTTGACTGAGCGACTCCATACTTGCGGATAGCACTTATAAAATCTTGGTTTATGAAGCACTGTGGTGACTGACAGGTTGTAATGCTGTGTGTTATCCAGTCGGCGTGGTCATGATGCCGCGTATTATCCAATCAGCATAGCCGTGATGTGGTGTATTATCCAATGAGCACTGAGTCAATCCGAAACCTCACCCACGCTTGTTGAAGCCAGGACATGAAGACACAGAGCAGTCACAGAGTGTGGCTAAACTTTTATTGATAAAAATTACATATTTTGACTGAGTGACTCCATATTTGGGGATGCCCACCCTCATAACCTCAGGAAAGCACGTTTAAAATCTTAGGCCAGTCTGATGAACGGTTTAAGAGATATCTGAGGAACACAGACATGCACACACAGACAGGGATTTCTTGCATTTATAGATAGAGTATAGATAGATTCATTGTTTTACATCTCCAAACCACAAATTGAATTTTAAGTTAAAACCAATTTATTCCCTACCCCTACTCTGGACAATGAACATACATAATACATATGGTCGGTTTTGAGTGGCCTTAATCAGGGTAACTGGGTTAAAAGATGTTTTCTGTAAGTGTGGTTGTGTGGGTTGTTGTAACAAGCATGACTGGTTTATTATTAAAATTCTGTCCTTCTCAGATGAAGGATTAATGAGCAGTCTAAACGTCTGTCATCGATTGGCTGTCCTGCTCATGAGTGTGTCTTCCTCCTTACAGTGCTGCGGGCGTATCTGCTTCTTTTGGAGAGATGCTATTACTGGTTGCCATGTATTTCCATAGCAACCAGCTCAGCTCCATTATTGAGTTGGTGTGCTCTACTTTGGGGATGAAGGTAAGGTGGTTTGTGGGAGGAAGGGAGGCCGTGATCAATACATCAGTCTGGCTGACCAGCCACCAGTCCCATTCCTGCTCTGCTGCAGTGGCACATACAAAAACCATACCACTAATGAAACATTTGTAGCATACACATATCTAGCAAGACACTCTGTACCCTGTGGCCAATTTGCTCTTTTATTACTTAAGTGCACTATTGTTTCTTGCCTGTCTGCTTAGTAGTTTTCCTGTCTTAGTGTATTTTCCATTAAGATGTGTAATGTAATTGGATGTTAGAGTCTGCTTGTTTCCACCCCCAGGGCAATGCTCTCAAGTCAATGTTGTGCTTGCCATGTAGAATTTCCTTATGAAATATGAAGGGAGGGAACTACAGAATACCAGTGCTGCTGCCTTCAGGTTGTTTACACTCACCACAAACCCACCACTGCTGAGGTTTCTCACTTTTTTTTTTCTGTGAAATGTCCAACTTCCTGCAGATTGCCATCAAGCCCAGCTCTCTCAGCAAGATGAAGACCATCTTCACTCAGGAGATATTCACCGAACAGGTAGACATGTTTAAACAAGATCTAAGGCAGACCTTATTGTAGAGTTGGGGTTAGAGGTCAAGTTAGCTTACCTTTACTTTGAAAATGGATGTGGTCCAATAAATACTAACTTAATTTTATTTATAGTTTTATTCTGGCAAAGCCAAAAGGAACTAATGCGATGACGCGGTGTCTATCTGTCCACATTTCACAAGAATTACTACTCCGTCTAAGCCCTGCTCAAGGTCAGGGTCAAAGATCAGGAGAGCCCAGCACTTAAATGATTTTATGAAAATTGTTACTCCTCTTAGGCGGTTAACCTTATTCTCAGCAAACTTGCATGCAATGATCCTTAGGTTTGTCTATGTCCAGGTTGAGATCAAGGTCATTGCCAAAGGTCAGGAGATCTGGGCTTTTATGATATCACGGAAATTGTTACTCCTCCTAGGTAATTACCCCAATGTTTGTCAAACTTGTGCACAATGATCCTCAAGCAGATCTGCATCTAGGCTGATGCTGGATTTACACTGAGTCCAGATGCAGTACGTTACGGCTGCGATCCAGCCGCCGCAGGAAATAGTTCCCATTCTCATCAATTTTCTAATCCCCACCTGGTCTGGACCACTGTGGAATGAATCCGACTCATCAGATTCGGTTCGCTAATGAAATGCAACAAGTCTATTTTTGACAGATGCCAGATCCAATCCACAAGGAAATCCCACGGTATCTTGTGGTATTTAATAGCTGTTTGTGTTCATTAGAAATGATTTTAAGGATCATCCCTTATTTTCTGAGGTCTACTATTCCACCACTGTCAGAGAAGGTGAAAACCTGACTTAACATACAAATGCTTCATAGAATTAAAATTAATGGTCTACTTACGTTTTATTTGGAGCCCAGAAATCCAGGTGAGAGCTGCTACATTACACTTCTTGTTGTCATCACGTGATTGCGATCGGTTCATCTCGGTCACACTCGGGTCTTTCTCGAGATCTCACCATATTTTGTATAATTCTCATGTGACCTTGTATTTCAAACTCTGTTCTCATCCATGCCACTGCAAAACACAAACGTAGCTGGTAGGGATGAACGCAAGGGCCATCCGGGCTGCATCTCGGTGTTTCCTCTGGCTTAAAGGCCTTGGCACAGTAGCAACATATTCTTCCAGGAAGGGGGGGGGGGGGGACAGAAAACACATATGTATGAATATGTTAATTTTAGACTATTTCTTTTTTTTAAATTTTGCACAGTAACTTTGCATACAGTATAATAATAATGCATCAGATTTATATATCGCTTTATCATAGACACTCAAAGATGCTTTTTACAGATACATTATTCATTCACTCCAGACAGACAATGAGAGTGGTAAGCTACTACTGTAGCCACAGCTGCCCTGGGGCAGGCTGATGGAAATGTGGCTTCCATTCTGGGCCAACGGCCTCTCCTGCCACCACCGAACATTTATACACCTTCATACCCAGTGTTATGGACACTGGAGGCAAGGTGGGTAAAGTGTCTTGCCCAGGGACACAACGGCAGGATATCTGGGGAGAGCAGGATTCGAACTGCCACCCATCCAGTTATTGGACGACCCGCTCTACCACCTGAGCCACTGCCGTGCATATGGAACTTACAATTTGAAGTATTGTACAACCAAGGCTTGAATGTTGGAATATTGGGCCATTTGGGGTCCCACCCAGACGTCCTGTGTTTGGACTTTGTACTGGTGTCATCCTTCTCTCCTTCCTCTGCTCTCACCTCTCCTGGACCCTCTGCCTTAACACTTTCCTCTCCTTGACTCCTCTCTTCTGTCCAATCTTGCCCTCTGTGAGCTCTGTTTAATTCAGGTTCTCTCTCTGTCTACAGTGGTATACAATCAGGTTAGAAAATATCAAGTGTCATGTAAATTAAAGGAGACAACCAAAAATTTCTAGTTAAGGATACAAAGAGCACCCACTTAAAACTTGAGTAATAACTTCAGTCTTGAAGGTTTGAGGTTTTTCTCCAAAATTTATAACAATTTTCTTATAGTTTTCTACTTTTCTCTGTAAATTTATCTAAATTTTAAACCATTTTCCTCAAATTTGTAATTTCCTCTTGTAAAATTGACTTTTCTTGTACATAAACTTTATTATAAATTTGTGGATTATTTTATGGCTTATTTTTGTCTATTTTTTTTAAATAAAATTACTGTTTTTTAAATAAATTTGAAACAGACTGTTTTTTTTTTTTTTACATTTCCTTATAACAATTTATATTTTTGGCCATAACTTCACAGTCAGAACAGAACTATAATTTAACTCTCATTACAAAGAAAAAAATATTAATAAAATTGTATTTCATGATTTAAATTAACTTAAATGACCAAGGATGCCATTATTTCTGTTATAATATTTCTATATATTTATAGTTTTTTTTTTTGTTTTTTTTTTTAGAAACCTCCTCACCGCCAAGAAAAACCTCCCTTATTTTTTATTTATTTTTTTTTTTTTTTGTATTTGGCGCAAGCTTTTTTTTTTTTTTTTTTTTTTTTTTTATTTAAGTTTTTGTAAAGGGTATACAGGTCGTTACAGCAGTGCATTGTTTACATTTTCATCACATGTTCCCTTATTTTCTGATATCTGACAACATTGGAAGATTAATTCTTACAACACCCCCCCTTTTTTTTTTTTAAAGTGAAAGAAAAAGTGAAATTAAAGAGAAAAAAAAACAAAAAAAACAAACAAACCAGCAAAAAACAAACAAAAAGAAAAAGTAAGTAAATAAAGGTAAAAGAGCATCTGAGTAGCATTGGAACAAAGAGCGGAACCATTATTGAAATGGTATTTGTCAAAGATTAGATCTAATGGAAGACACATATGCGATCCAGGGTTGCCAAAAGTTCATGAACCCATCCATGTCCTGTCTCAGTGCGAATGTCAACTTTTCCATCGAGTAAATGTCTTGGATCACGTTAATCCAATCTTCAGGTGTAGGACAGTCCTTCAACATCCATTTTTTAGTTAGAGCATTTTTGCTTGCCAATATTAGAACAGTGAATAAGTATTTTTCTCCTCGTCTTTCCAGTGAGTCCGGTAGTAAACCCAAATACAAAGTTACAAAAGAAAAGGGAACTGTTATTTTGAATATTTTCCCCAATATTGTCTGTACATTGGTCCAATATTGGTGGATAACTGGGCATGACCAAAACACATGAAAATGATTTGCAGTCTTTTCACCACACAAGCGCCAACAGTTCAACCCCTTATGGGTAAATTTGTTTTGTGCAGGTGTTCTGAAAAATCTTACCAAGTTTTTCCATCCAAATTCTCTCCACTGCAGGGATGAGGTACTTTTCCATTGCTGTTTATTTAGCTTTTCCCATATTTCCAGTTGTAAAGTGAAATTCCCCTCTTTTTCCCATCTCTCTTTTATATAAGATGTGTTGTCTCCTTTTAAGTCTTGAAGACCTTGGTATATTTTAGAAATGTATCTGATCCCTGGGATCCCTTTATATGCCATTAAGAAGACCTTCAGAACACCTGACTGGGCCCTTTCCAAATCCTCCTTTTTAAGTATATTGTTTATGTGGTGTCTAAGCTGGAAGAACCTGTAAAGGTCTTGATTTATTAGGCCTTGTTTTTTCAAATCTTCAAAACTTCTTAAGATTTGCCCTTTAAAAAAATCGTAATATTTTATCAGCCCTTTCTCCTTCCACTTTTTAAATCTGGTGTCTGTTTTATTAGGAGTAAAGTCTTGATAATAGGCAATCCATTGCAGAAGTCGATAGGGCTCTTTAGTTTGATTCTCTCTGACTATCTTAAACCAAATTTTTAGCGGGGTCTCTATCCACGGGTTAGTGTTATTCAAAAGCTTAGGTAAGGCATTGTTCCCTATTATCGCCTGTAGGGGGATGTCACTTGTTATTTGGCATTCGATCTCCTTCCATTGTGCAGTGTAGACTGGGTTACATATCTCTACTAAAGTTTTAATTTGTGCGGCTTTAAAGTAGTCCCTGATATTTGGCAGCGCGAGCCCACCTTTCTTTGTTTAGCTGTAGGGTTCTATATCTGATTCTAGGTCTCTTGCCCTGCCATATGAATCTAGAGATCCTTCTGTCCAGTTCCTGCCATGTTTTTTTGGGAGGTTCTACCGGTATTGTTTGGAAAAGGTATAGAAGACGTGGAAGTATATTCATTTTGACTGCTTCAATTCTTTGTGCAGTACCCAAGAATGGTATCATATTCCATCTTGCTAGGTCAGATTTTATTTTTGTCACCAGTGGATCATAGTTTAGTGATATAATTTTGTTGAGTTGTTTCGGGATATTGACCCCCAGATATTTCATAGATTCCGACTCCCAGTTAGTTTTGAGTTTGCTTAGTGAATAATGATTTGGGTCATAGTTGAATGTTAAAATTTGGGTTTTATGCATGTTTAATTTGTACCCCGATAAATCTCCATACTTTGAAAAAATTGAGGTTAGTTCTGGTAAAGAAGTGTCCGGCTGCCCTAGGTATATTAAAATGTCATCAGCAAAGAGTGCTATTTTATGTTCCTTCTGACCAAGTGTAATACCTTGAATTTTTTGATTTTGTCTTATCCATTGGCTCAGAGGTTCTATGAAGATTGCAAAGAGCAGTGGAGACAGGGGGCAGCCCTGACGACATCCTCTTTCCAGTTCAAAAGATGATGATAAATTACCGTTAATCCTTATTTTAGCTGTTGGTTTTTTATATAATGCCTGTATAGTTCTAATGAAGTTGTTATGAAAATTGAAACTGGATAAGATTCTATATAGAAAAGACCAGTCAACCGAATCGAATGCTTTTTCAGCATCTAATCCCAATATGACTGCATTTAAGTTATATTTTTTTATATGATGAATTATGTGTAAAGTGCGTCGAATGTTGTCTTGTGTCTGTCTTTGTCTTATAAAACCTGTTTGGTCTAAATGAATTAGGTCTGTCAGTATATTTTCTAACCTTTTGGCAAGGATAATGGTAAAAAGCTTATAGTCCTGATTTAGTACACTGATTGGTCTGTAGTTGGAGCACTCTAGTTTATCCTTTTCAGGTTTAGGTATAACTGCAATGACCCCTTCTCTCCAGGAGGGGGGGATTTCCCCTGTGTGGAGGACATAATTAAATGTTTTCAGGAGGAGAGGAGATAGTTGCTGTTTAAAGGTTTTGTACCACTCTGCTGTATAGCCATCAGCTCCTGGGGATTTGTTAGCTTTAAGTTTCATAATTGCTTTTTCCAATTCTTTAGGATGTATTTCTGACAGTAGTGTTTTATTTTGTGACTCCGTAAGTTGGGGAAGGTTTAATGTGTTTAGGAATGCCTCGGATGCGTTTTTATGTTTTTTGTGGGAGTATAAGTTCTTATAGTAATTCTCGAAGCTTTTAAGAATATCCTGAATTCTGAATTTTATTTCCTTTGATACTGGGTCTCTGATTTTGTAGATTGCTCTTTCTGTTTGATGTTTCCTCAATTTATAGGCTAGCAATTTTGCCGATTTACTGCCTGCTTCATAGTATTTTTGTTTCAAAAATGTAAGTTTCTTCTGGATTTCTATTGTGTAGATCTCATTTATTTGGTTTTTAATTTCCTTAATCTTGAGCGAGTCAGTAGAATGAGTGTTGCCTTTGTGTTCTTTTTCTAGGTTCCTAAGTTCTGACTCTAATGTGGATAGTTTTTCTTGTCTTAGTTTCTTTTGGGTTGCCAGTTTTGCAATAATCTTTCCTCTTATTACAGCTTTGCATGCATCCCACAGTATTAAAGGGGATACTTCTCCATTATCGTTTTCTTCCAAATATCTGAGAATATCTGGTTCCAATTCATCTTTCAATGGTCCTTTCAGGACATTTGAATTTAACCTCCAAGAAAATGTATTATTTGTGTATTTTTGGATATTTAAGTCCATGTAGATCGGACTGTGGTCAGAGAGATCCATCAGTCCTATTTTACATGTTTTTACTCTTCCAATGTCTCTATTAAACATAAAAAAATAGTCAATCCTTGAGTAAGATGAATGTGGAGTTGAGTAAAATGTATAGTCTTTTACACTGGGGTTGAGTTCCTTCCACACGTCACAGATTCCCATTTCTTTTAGTAGCATCCGAGTCTTCCTGTTTTGGGTGTTATTTTGATGTGGAGAATTACCAGAAGCGTCCCAGTATGGATTCAGTCTAAGATTGAAGTCCCCACCACATATCACTAAACCTTGAGCTTTAGTTATCATTAGGTCGAATACATTTTTATAAAATTTCCAGTTAGCCCCTGGGGGAGCATACACATTCAGCAGGGTGATATCTTCTCCCTCTAGCCGCCCAGTTACCAAACTGTATCTCCCTTCTTTATCTTTGTGTTCTGATTTTTTTTCAAATGTAATTTTGGTTGATATCAATGTCGCTACTCCCCTCCTCCTCCCTGACTTATATGAAGATGAAGAGATCATTTTAAACCCTTGTCTACTGAGTTTATTGTGTTCCACGTCTGTTAGGTGGGTTTCTTGTAAAAATATTATTCCTGCTTTGTCTTTTTTCATTTTGCCTAGAATCTTGGATCTTTTAACTGGATTCAGGATTCCTTTTACATTATATGAAATTATTTTGGTTACACCCTGTTTCTCCATTGTGTTGTTTTGTTTAGTATAACTGTGTGGTGGCCGTCTTTTGTGCTACTCAGAAACTGAAAGAACATTAAAAACAAGAAAAACATTAAGAACATAGTGTATAAAACTTTAAAACAAAAAGCTGTCAGAAGAACTTCCTGAGCTGAGGTCTTTTTAAAGACCCTGGAAGAGCCTTGATGGAGTGAAGGCCCTGAGGGAAATTCCTCAAACTCTGTTACGTGTTGAGGGCCCTCTCTTACCCCTGTAAGTTGTCCCATGATTTTAACGTGAGTTTCAGAACCCAATCCAAACTTGTAATGATTTTTTTTCCCTTTTATGCCTAAACCCTGTGAAATTGTGTGCACCCTCCCACCCCCATCACATCAAACATTCACGCAAAAACAGTATTTGTTAGTATGAGGAGAACATGTGGATTATTGTCACATTTCTATTTTAACAAGTTTTTTTTTTTTTTTTTTTTTTTTTTTTATTAAAAAGACTTATTTGTTTCAAATATTATGACTGTTCCATGAAATGTTTTACCACATGCTGAATACGCATCTCCTTTAATGTTTGTTACCTTGTATGAGGGGGGTTGGATGTGCGGATTGATTCAAGAGAAAAAAAAAAAAAGGTCGCTATTCCAACCTGAAAACGGACAGTTTATCCGCGACGCTCTGGCGCTGGGTTTCCCGCTGCTGGCCCGTGGATTTTGAAGGTCTTTGTGTTGTCCATGTTTGCGCTTTGATCTTCTCACTCGGGTCTGCTGCGGGTTTAAATACCGTTACCGGGAGCCCTCTTCTCGCCATGTCAGCTGTTGCTTCTTCTGCCGAATTATAGAGACATGTTTCTTCGCCGTAGAAGACCCTTAACTTCGCAGGAAATGGAGTCTGAAAGCGCAATTTCTTCTCTCTTAACACCTTTTTCGCGTCATTGTATTCCCTGCGCTTTTTAAGGACCTCCGGGGCATAATCGTGTTCCACGAAGACTTTTCTCTCCTGGTGCATAAATCCTTTTTTCTGCCAGGCCAGTCTTACAACCTCTTGTTTTATTTTGAAATTGGAAAATCTTACCAACACCGAACGTGGGGGCGCTTCCGCCGCCGGCCTAGCGGCTAATGAACGATGTGCCTTTTCTATCTTCAAGTCGGTGGTTTGTGGAATATCCAATTTCTCTCTTAGTAAGGATTCCACGCATTCTGCCATTGAGTTATAACCGTTTTCGGCTTCTTCTATCAGACCATGAATTCTTATGTTGTCTCTTCTTTGTCTTCCTTCTTGGTTGGCTAGCTTAGCCTCTATAGATGCTTGTCTTTTGCGTAGGTCCAGCACAGAATCTTCGAGCACTTTTATTCGTTCCTCTGTTTCCAAGATTCGGTTCTCGGCCTGGTCCACTCTGCTGTTTGTCCTTTTCAATTCTTCTCTGAATTCCCGAAATTCGGCCGTAACCTCTCGGCGAAATCGTCGTAGCTCTTCAAATAGTGATTTCAGGCTAACCTTTTTGTTAGCTACCACCAGTTCCTCGTCTTCTGAACGGAGATCTTCCAGTTCAGATTCTCTGGCCGATACGTGTCCTGGCCTGGAGAATTTCAGTTTCTTCTGTTTTCCTTTAGACATGATGATTTTGTCTTTTGATTTTCACTCCTCCAAAAATCCGTTAAGTTTGATTTTCAAGGTGTTATCTTGGATTGGGTCTGAGAGCTTCAGTGTTAAGCTGCAGTCGCCATGGCGTCCAGACCGGAAGTCCAAACCTCCCTTATTTTGAAGTCCAAATGCTGACACTTGTAGTTTGCCTGAAGGCTGCTGACTGATTAAAGTCATTGACTTCGTGAATTTCGGTCATCTTAACTTGCCACTTACATAATTGGGAACATAATATTGTAGTGGCTGGTGAAATATATCCTCAGCAATTCAGTAGTCCCCCTTGCCTTTCCCTTCATATGAAGCCGGCTGCATTTCAATTCTCACCACATCTCTTAGCTAAGCGACTCTTCTTTTATTGCTTCCGTTTCCAGCAGGTTAAAACCATGATAAATGCCTCCAGTGCTTACATACCTCTTCTGATTTTTTTTTTTTTTCCACGTTTAAAGTACTTTAATAAACTCATGTTTCTGTCGGACAGTCAAGCCTTATTATGCTGCACTTCCCCTCTAGTCCGCCTTGGTCCGTGTACGCTTTGGACGAGCCCAGCACGCACGTGGCGCTGTACATGCTCACTTTTTTCATCTACCCAGGACAAGCGGTTAATGCATGCACACAACCATCATTTGTAGTTTCACTCCCGTTGGATAGGTAGCGCCAAGATTTTCACCAACAAAGAAATGGGGGACTTCTTCAAATAGTCTATTTCTTCTGTTTGACTTCCCGGTTTACACTCCTTTTCCACGAAGATGCTGCTGCCGCTAGCGAGACACTGCCTGCTGACTGACTGGAAAGCTTGCATGGGCGGAGCGCTTCTCAACTCTGCGCGGATGACGGCCAGGAACGTTGTTCGTGTGCGCGCTTGTGGAAAGTCATTGCTTCATATATTTTTCTTAAATTCATATCTCCTCCTTGACACGGCGGTAAATTTTCTGGCATGGCGGGCCGCCACCGAGAAATGTTACCAGAGGAAACCCTGGCATCTGCAACAGACTGCATCTGGGCTCAGTAAATCCTGGGTAAGCTTCAGGTCAAAGTTAGAAGATCGGAGTACTGAGCACACCCAGAATGACCTACTCCGTCATTGATGGTCAGCTTTATATTTGCAGTTTTTATTTATTACTTTTTCTCTGTCTTTCTTATACCTTGATAGTACGTGTTGTATTGAAATTACATATCCTAAAAATCTTTTGCAAATTTTTGTGAATTTTAGCATTTGATGGTAAAACTTCCCATCAAATGAGCAAAAGTTTTGTTCTTTACCTTTTTGTCTGAGCAGATTTACTGATTTGTTTTTCATTTATTTATTTATTTGTTCTTGTACTGAAATGGAAAGCTGAGTGTTAAATGACAAACTGCATAGCCTTGCAATACCAAAATGAGAAGATACTGATTAGTGATGACAAGCGTGAGTAGTTAAATTATGCTTGGCCTGAAAATAAGAATAATCCATTTGTGTTCTTGGTTAATAATAAGGTCAACGTTTACATTCTGTTTGCACTACTACTATAGGAGTAAAGTTAGGGTCACCAAACTTTGTACACAGGTTCACCCTGAGACCCGGAACTGTGACTTTGCGTTTGGGATTGCAGGGTCACAGGTCAAGGCCAAAAGGGCATACAAACTATATCTCAACAACAAAGCAAGCTAGAATCATCAAACCTGCTACACAGGTTCACCTTGGGGTCCTGACCTGCAACTATGGGTTGTATACTACTATTTTTGTTGTATATTCATGGATGATAGGCTTATCGTAGTTTGGTTCTGCCCCAATAATTGTATGGAAAAGTTGAAAACTGCTCTTCTTCAGTGGCATTGGGATCTTCAAAGAAAACAGAGGTGGAGAATATTGCACTGTCCTTGTAGTGTTCTTGTTTTTGCAGTTATAGCATGCTTATTATTTTCTCCTCTTCAGGTGGTCACAGCTCATGCAGTTAGGGTTGCAGTGACCAACAGCTTGAGTGCCAACATCACAGGATTTCTTCCCATTCACTGTATCTACCAGCTGCTTCGGAGCCGAGCCTTCACCAAGCACAAAGTGTCCATCAAGGTGTGCTTTACAAATTATAACCCACTATATTTGACATTTTACGGAGTTGGTTTTGCAAAAAAAAAAAAAAAACCAAAAAACCAAACTCATTTTCTAGGACTGGATCTATCGTCAACTCTGTGAGACAACCACGCCCATCCACAACCAACTTATTCCCCTGATTGATGCCTATATTAATTCCATCCTAACCCCAGCATCAAAAGCCAACCCAGAGGCCACCAACCAGCCTATCACTGAGCAGGAGATCCTCAGTGTCTTCCAAAGCTCTTCAGAGGTGAGTCAGACTTGGTGCCTTGTGGTCATCCTCATTTTTACTGTTATGGAGCTTAATGGGTTGAGAGTATATTTTTAACACAATTACGATTCAGATATTATATTGTTAGGATGATGGCTAATAAGTTTTCCATTTTGTTACAATTTTTTACAGTCTTTTCTACAAACACCACTTTTATGATTAAAATGTAAAAATAACTTTTTTCTACTTGTCTGCATCAAGGATGTACTCAAGGTCAGGGTCAAAGGATCAGGAATGCCCAGCACTTTCATGGTTTTTAGCTTATTTTGGTAAAATGGAAAGGCGCTAATGCAGTGACATTGCGGCTGTCCATCCGTCCACATTTCACGGAAATTGCTACTCCTCGGCATTTTTCTCGGTGGTCAGCATACTCAGTCACAATGACTCTGATGTGGGTCTGCATCCAGGTTGTGGTCAAGGTCAAAGGTCAGGAGATCTGGGTACTTGTGTGATTTCAGAAAAATCACTACTCCTTGTAGGAAGTACCAGTGATGTTCATCAAACACAATTCTCAGGCAGATCTCCATCAAGGTTGACATCAGTGTCAAAGGTCAAAAGGTCTGGGCATTTATGAATTCACAAAAACATAACTCCTCCTAGGTCATTTACCTTGATTTTAAGCACATCCTAGATGGGTCTGTATCTTTGCTGGTCAATGGTCAAGAGATCTGAGCACTCCCGAGGTGATTTCCTCAGGCTGGAATGAGCTACTCCATCACTGATGGTCTGGCATGAAAATTGTTACTCCTCCTAGACAATTACCTTTATTCTCAACAAATACACACACAATGATCCTTAGGTTTGTCTGCATCCAGGTTGATCTCAAGGTCATTGTCAACAGTCAGGAGATCTGGGCATTTATGATATCACAGAAATTGTTACTCCTACCAGGCAATTGCTCCAATTTTTAGAAAACTTTTGCACAATGATCCTCACGAGGGTCTGCATCTAGGCTATGCTTAAGGTCAAAGTCAGGAGGTCTGAACACTCTTGGGGTGATTTCATCAAGCTGAAATGAGCTGCTCTGTCATTGATGGTCTTGTTTATATCTGCAATTTTTATTTGTGTGTGTGTTTTTTTTATATGCCCATCTTTAGATGGACATATTATGGTAAGATGATGTCCATCCATTAGTCTGTCCATACAAGTTTGTCCGGCTAACTCCTCCTACAGTTTTGAAGCCAGGACATTTTAATTTCACTCAGTGATACATGTATTGAAGATGTGCATATTATAGGGGTTAAATGATTTTCTGATTTTTTTTTTTTTTCCCCTCAAAATTTGCTCCACTGTGAAGTGTAGATTGTTTGCTTTGCTTAAACTCCTTTCAATTACATGGTTATTATTTTTTTTTTCCACAATATCTTTATTGAACCTTTTTTTTTTAACAAACATGATACAAACAATCAAACACTAACACTAAAGTACTACAAAAAAAAAAAAAAAGATGCACGAAAAACACCAACAACCACCAACAAAATCAAATCTTCAACAATGCTCCTCTGTTTAGTCTAGACAATCCAATACATAAGTATACATATTATGTTCACCAGTTTGGAATTTACAAGGTCCACACACATCATTCACCTTCTTCTTCAAGAGTTATGTTTAAATTTTTTACATAATCAATAAAAGGTCTCCATATATTCTCAAACACAATTTCCTTTGATTTCAGTATATATGTTATTCTTTCTAATGGAAGGTTTGTTAACATCTGTCTTAACCACTGAGTCACATCTGGTCTATGAGTCTTTTTCCATAATAGTGCAATACATTTTTTGGCATTAAGCAAACTGAGGTCTATGAATGTTCTTTCACTTTTATTAAAATTATGCTTTTCTGGGTACAGACCCAACAAAAACAGTTTAGGATTCAATATGATTTGTTTTGAGATTATTTTTTCAATTGTTACCCTCACCTCTTCCCAAAACATTCTTATTAATCTACATCCCCATACACAATGAAATAGAGTTCCTTTACTTTCCATGCATTTTGTGCATGTATCTGGTATATTTTTGTTATATTTATTTAACTCCTCCGGTGTAACATACATCCGCATTAACCATTTGAAATGTATCAATTTAAGGCGTACATTTATTGATTTGGTTTGAGCTTCTGTACAAGCCAATTCCCATTGTTCCTCCGAAATTTCAGTTTGCAGATCTTCTTTCCAGTAGTTTAATCTTTTCAGTGAATTTTCACTTGAAGATAGTGTCAATGAGTTATAAAACTCTGAAATAATACCCTTTCTTTTACTATCTTTCATCATCATTTTTTCCAAGGATGAATAAATAGGTCGAGTGAGAGCTTTATTTTGATTTGATCGAATAAAGTTTCTAAGTTGAAGATATTTAAAAAAATGTGTTCTATTGAGATTAAATTTGATCCTCAGCTCTTCAAAAGACATTGTTATCTGCACATGGCAAATATAAATCCTGAATATTTTGTATCCCTTTTAAATTCCATACTTTAAATACTGCGTCCGCTCTCCCTGGTTTAAAATATTGATTACCCCATATTGGACTAAATTGTGACAATAACTGGGGTTCTTTTAAATAGTTTTTAGCTTCACACCATATTTTGATCATATGCTTTACAAATGGATTTTTAACTTGTTTTTGTAATTTTTTTGCCGAATCTGAGTATATGAATATGGGAAGAGGTAAAGGTAAATTGTATGATTCCATTTCAGTCCAGTGAGGGAGATCATTTGATGAAAAATAATATGTCATAGACCTCAGTTGTGCCGACCAATAATACAACATAAAATTTGGACATTTCAGACCTCCACGATCAAATGGTAAATATAATAAAGACAGACGTAATCTAGCCCTCCTGTTGTTCCATATAAATTCCACTAACTTTTTTTTTATTCTTGAGAATAAATCTAAAGGTGGTGATAAGGGAATGTATTGAAATAAATAAAGTATTTTAGGTAAAATATTACTTTTAAGTATATTGATTCTCCCGATCATCGACATTGGTAGTGACATCCATCTCTGAGTTAACTCATTGATATCTGACATTAAGGCTTCATAGTTGACACTGGCGACTGATTCTAGCTTAGGCACAATTTGGATTCCTAAATATTTAAACTGATTTACAACGTTGAATTGATTTACCTCAGGGGCTGGGTAATTTCTCTGGGTCTCATTTAGCATTAATATTGAAGATTTAGTTTTATTTATTTTATATCCTGATATTTCCCCAAAATTCTTTATTAAATTCAACAAGGTTGGAATTGATTTTTTTAGATTCGACATAAACAAAATTATGTCATCGGCGTACAGGGAGATTTTATGTTCTGTTGGTCCAACTTTAATTCCATATATTTGTGAATGTAAACGTATCGCTATCGCTAAAGGTTCAATTGCCATAGTAAACTGTAAAGGTGAGAGTGGACAGCCTTGTCGACATCCTCTATAGATTTTTATTGGTTTTGAAATATTGTTATTTGTTAGGATTTCTGCTGTAGCATTATTGTATATTATTTGAACCCATTTTATGAAATTATTTCCAAGTCCAAACCTTTGTAGGACTTCAAAAAGAAAGGGCCATTCAACTCTATCAAAGGCCTTTTCGGCGTCCAGTGATAGGAGAGCTGTATCCGGTGCTTCTTTATTAAAATAAATAATATTAAATAGTCTTCTTACATTATGGAAGCCTTGTCTTCCCTTTATAAAGCCATTCTGATCTCGATTAATAATATTTGGTAAAATTTCTTGTATTCGTCTTGCTAAAATTTTACAGATTATCTTAAGGTCGGCGTTTAATAGGCTTATTGGTCTCATATTTTCACATTTATTAGAGGGCTTACCTGGTTTTGGCAGCAGTATAATTAAGGCATTATTTATGTATGATGGTAAATTATTATTTTGAAATGCTTCTAAAACCATTTCCAAAAAAGGTTTTATTAATTTATTCTTAAATTTTTTATAAAGGTCAACTGGAAGACCATCTGGTCCTGCACTTTTTCCTGATTTCATATTATCAATGGCTAGCCCAACTTCTTCTTGACTAATTTTAGACTCCAATATCTCCCTGTTTTCATTTGGAATACACGGTATAGATAGTTCGTTCAAAAACCCATTTAGTTTTGTTAAATCAAATTCATTTTTAGTATCATATAATTTTTCATAGTAATCTCTAAAGGCTCTGTTAATTTCTAAAGGATCTACGACTGTCTGTCCGTTACTTATAATACTAGTAATTGGTGTTTTAATTTCTAATTGTTTAATCTGCCATGCCAATAATTTTCCTGATTTTTCACCTTGTTCATAAAAAGATTGTTTCAATCTTAGAAGACTCGAGGCAGCTCTATTCGCTGATTTTTTGTCGTATTCAGCTCTCAAAATCAGTAATTCATTCTCCAACCTTGGATCACTTCCTGCATACACTTTTTCCTGAAGACTTTTCATTTTATGTTCCAATTTAGCTCTCTCCTCTCGAGTCTTCTTAGATTTTGATCCTGTATAACTAATAATATGTCCCCTAATAAAAGCTTTGAAAGCCTCCCACTTTACACATGCTGATGTTTGTGTAGTATTGATGTCAAAGTACTCGTCTATCTGTTTTTCTATATACTTGACAAATTCCTCATCCTGAAGCCATTTATGCTGAAATTGCCATCTACCTGATTCCTTTGTCAATTTTTTATCTACATATATTAGACAACAGGGTGCATGATCAGAGATCACGATGTTATCATAAAAGCAGTTTTGAATCTTAGATCTTAATTCTGTGGAAATCAAAAAATAATCAATACGTGAGAATGTCTTGTAGGTACTGGAATAACAAGAATAGGCTTTAACTTGTGGTTTCATTTCTCTCCATATATCTAACAATCTCAATTCTTTCATAAAATGATTAATGGTCATCCTACATCCATTGTGCGTACAATCCAGTCCTGTTGATCTATCTATACCTGGATTCAATGTACAATTAAAATCCCCTGCTATTATATGTTGCCCTGTAAGTGATGATAAAATAAGAAATAAATTAGCAAAGAACTTTTGATCATCTATATTGGGACCATATAAGTTCACAAGATTTATATTTTCTAATAGCAAAGAACCTTGAATGATTACATATCTTCCAAGTTTGTCTCCAATTACATTTTTCACTTGAAAAGGGACTGATTTATGTATGAGAGTCATAACTCCCCTGGCCCGGGATGAGAATGATGAGGTGAATACACTTCCTTGCCATCTACTCCTAATTCTTTTTATATCCTCCTCTATTAAATGAGTTTCTTGTAAAAACACAATTTTTGAACCCATGTCTTTTATTTTATTCATAACTTGTTTAAGTTTTTTTAAATTTTGTAGACCTCTGCAATTCCATGAAGTTAAATTAAGATTAACACTTTGGTTTATGATCAATAGAGAGTTTGGGATTACCTTGCAGTGTAAACATGCTCATACAGAGAAGCAAAAACATGAGTGGTTGAACATTCATCCTACAAACTACACACAAACAAATTCCCCCTTCCCACACTTGTGGCGAACCCCCCAAAATCAAAAGAAAAATTCCGTCTCCCGATATAGCCATCGACCGCTCCACACCCACGGGGAACAGCCTAAGCCACTCCTTCTTCATCCTCCCAATCACCCTAACTCTACTGCTTTTAATGACGTAACATTAACTCTCCTCTGTAGTTTTCCAACTTAACTCCAAAATTTTTAACAACTTTGTACATCATAGTTTTTTTTTGTTTGTTTTGTTTTTGTTTTTTTTTAATATATAATACAATCTATATTTTGTAAACTTGCTATTTACTTCAAGTCAGTCAGATGCCTGTGCAAATGCTTAATTATTCTACCTTATATTTTGTTCATGCTTAGCTCCCACCAGTCTCTTCTTCTTCTTTGATCTTCTTGATGAACTCCTGCGCCTCCTCTGGGGTCTTGAAGATGTGGGTTCTGCCCTCATACGTGGTCAGCAGTCTCGCAGGATAGATTACACCATGACGAATCCCAAGGTTGCGCAGCTCCTTACGTATGGGATCAAACTGCTTCCTCAATTGTTGGATTCCTGTGGCCAAATCTGGGTAGAACCACACCTGCTGATCCTGGTGTTTAATCTCTCCTTTAGCTCGTGCAGCGTTGAAGATCTTCATCCTGTCTCTGTTGCTAAGAAACTTCATAATTAAGGTCCTCGGCGGTCCCTTATCTCTCCGTGGGCCAATACGATGTGCTTTTTCCAGAACCACTGCTGATTGCAACTCCTCGCTGCCCAGCACCTCCGGAATCCACTTTTCCAGAAAGGAATATACGTCCCGACCTTCTGATTCCTCTGGAAGACCCACCAGCCTCAAGTTATTCTGTCTCGACCGAGATTCCAAATCCAAAATATTATCTTCTAGACATTTATTTTTTTTTTCCAAAGTGCGCACCTTTAATTGAAGACGGGTGACGTCATCTTCAGCACTAGCGAGACGGAGCTCCATCTGCGCCGTTCGTTCTACACAGTCACCCAATTCCTTTCTTATTCCTTCCAACGCTGTCATAATCCCATCAAATCTAGAGGAAAAGTCCGCTCTCATTGAACTCATGGCAGCCATCAGCGCATCTGCGCCGCTCCCCGCAGATATCGCACCGTTGCCAGCCTCCTCCGCCATATATGGAGTTTTGTTTGCTGCGTCACAGACCTGAAAGTCCGTTAATTTGGACTGTTTCGGCGGCTCGCTTTTTCCTTTACCTGATTTTCCAGCCTTAGGCTTCGCCGACATATCCTCGCCCAAACGCTGGGATACGTTCTGTCCCAAATGAGAGAGTTATTTGCCGATTTTTTTCTCCAGGAGCAGAGCAGAGTGAGACGCGTCCGTCTTACGTGGCAGCCATAACCGGAAGCCTACATGGTTATTATTAGTTTTATTACAGCTCTAGATTATATTGAATCTTTGTAATCAATTTCGATTGAAGGTAGGCTACTAATGCGCTGTTGGTAATGGCTCTGGATGGGGGTTTAATGTACCATGTGTGGTGCTCTTGTTAATAAGCCCACTTGTTTCTGATGTACTTTTTTTTTTTTTTTCCTTCCCTCTGTTTGTTAGCAAGGGGACAATAATAGAGGAGGACGGCCGGTCTATTCTATCACCACCCAGCTCCTTATCCTGTACTACATCCTGTCTTATGAGGAGAACCTGCTGGCTAGTACAAAACAACTGGGTAGGTACAATACAATAATTGTCTCAACAAATGCACTGTTCTGTGTTTTCCTTCCTTTTCTGCTTGTGGCTCACTTTATTTTTATCGAATGTTTTCCCATTCCTCCCAGTCTGAAGTGTAGCTTGTCACCCCCAACTGAAAAATATATTGTATGTGAGACAGATGGGCTGTCAGACAAGAGAAAGGGAGCTTTTCTTCTCTGTTAAGTTGTAGGAGACTTTCCTTCTGTGGATGTGCAATCGTTTATCGTTTTCTCTCTTGTCATCGAACGTTGGCTGCTTCGTAGAGAATAAATGGAGGGCTGACGAAAAGCCAAGTACAATGGCTGCGGGAGCAAAGCTAACCAGGACAGCTGTAGGTTAGATTGAGCATTAGCAGTTAGCCTAGTCAGTATTTATTCCCTCACATGATGAGCTCTCCTCTTGCCCTTCATTAGGCCAGATTTATGTGAGAGTTTATTCCCATCTCTTTAATTGCCGTGTTTACCCAAGTGCTCCCACAGCCTTCAAGGAAGGAATAATGAAGGCGATCAGCAGTGGTAATGAACCCATGGCAATGAAAAATCACCTGTTTTTTAACACGTCGGCACAGTGGCCCTGGTGTCCTTACCTAACCAAAGAAAAACATTTATGCTCTGCTTTGTCCTTCTTGGGATTTTATGTTCTCACTTTTTATTTACTATTTTACAGTCGCCGTACTTCACTCTCTGTTGCCTCTCTCTCTTTCTCTTAAAGCCATGATGCAAAAGAAACCCAAATCCTACTCGGCAGCATTAATGGACCAGATACCTATTAAATACTTGGTTACCCAAGCCCAAGGGCTGCAGCAAGAGCTAGGAGGTGAGATGCTTGGATACAACTTAATATCCAATCAAAGAGATTAAACAAAAAAAAAAAATACCCTTCCCTAAATAAGTTTTGCCAATTCCAGGTCTGCACTCGGCTCTGCTAAGACTGCTGGCCACCAACTACCCCCACCTGTGTCTGGTGGAAGACTGGGTGTGTGAGGAGGTGGTGACTGGTACCTTGCCCCTGTTGAGGAGGATGATGCTTCCCAGCAAAACCTGCAGATACTCTCAGAGCCAACTCCACAAGGGTGAGTTGGGAGTGAATGATAAGTTGGTGCTGGGGATGGAGTTTCAGTCATGTGGTAACTTAGAATTTAGAGCTGCCACATTTCTGTGCTGAGATTGGTTTGACGACATGTTGACGGCATTACAATAAAAAGTTTTGAAGTCCAGCAAGAGAACTCCCTATAAAAACAAATCTACATTGTCTAAAATGGTATCTTATGCCCTTTTTCTACAAAAACCTTTAATTGTCTTAGTTTGTGTCAGAATCTTTTCACTTTTCCTCCTCCTTCAAATGCCAAACTCTGTGAATACTTAAACCCAGGGTTTCCTCTGGCAACATTTCTGTGTGGAGGGCCGCCACCCTTGAAACTATGCTGCCACGCCAAGGAAATACAAATTTAAGAAAAAAATATTAAGGAATGATGCTCCGCAAGTGCGCACACAAACAACGCGCGTGACCGTCAGCCGCGCGGAGTTCAGAAGCACCCCGCCCACGTATTCCAATCAGCAGGCAGTGTCTCTCTAGTGTTGCTGTCTGAGAAAAGCATGAGCTTATTAAAGTAGAACTGAACTCACCTTTTTGCCAAAAAAGTAGAATAGCAGATTAATTCCTTATTACCTATTGTATTTTTCAACACATAAAAGAAATTTTTAGGCCGTGCGATGGCCAAGCTATAAGCCGATAAACTTTTGCCTCTGGCTGGCAGTGCCAAACAAACCGGAAGTAGTGCAGACGACGCTGCGTGACGTCACGAGTGTGACCCTTATCAAAACAACAATGGCAGATGATAGCAGTTCCAGCAGTCAAGAACACCAGAGTTTTCAGAGTGAAGAGGCATTCAGGATCGGTGACAAGACAGAGGAGGATGCAGGAGTGTCAAGTGAACAGGAAGAGAGCGAGGGAGGCATCGAACCGTACAGATTAGAGCCAGAATTTTCGGGGGATTCCGGCACCGACTCAGACCGCAGCAGTGATGGGGAGGAGAGTCGCTTATTGAATACAGAATGGTGAGTCTTTACTTTGGCATGTTTGGGGTGTCAAGATAAGGAAAATTAACAATAAAAAAGAAAGGGGGGGAAAAAAAACCATCAGCATTTTTCCAACTTATTACAGTGATCCCTCACTTATCGCGTTTAATGGGGACCAGAACCGACCGCGAAAAGTGAAAAACCGCGAAGTAGCGTCACCCCCCCCCCCCATGGCCATCACAAGCACTATTTTGCACAAAAAGGCACAAGAGAACAGCGAAAAGTGCCACTAAGCAACACGAGCGATAAAGAACAATGAATGCGGTCTTCCTTCGCTGGGTATAGGCGCTCGGCAGGGAGCGAAGCTGAGTAAAACGTCTCGGCCAATCAGCTTGCGAGGTAAAACGTCTCGGCCAATCAGCTTGCGAGATTCCCGAGCGGTGAAGAGGTGGGCGGAGAGGAGTGGAGCGGTGGTCAGAGAGGTAGATTTTGAGTTGTGCGGGCTCTCCATGTTGATACCTGATGTTCTAATGTAGTCTCCCTGCCTTCTGCATTAGAACATCAGGTATCAACAGGTATCTTCACCGCTCGGGAATCTCGCAAGCTGATTGGCCGAGACGTTTTACCCAGCGTAGGAAGACCGCATTCATTGTTCTTTATCGCTCGTGTTGCTTAGTGGCACTTTTTGCTGTTCTCTTGTGCCTTTTTGTGCAAAATAGTGCTTGTGACGCCCTTGGGGGGGGGGGGGGGTGTGACGCTACTTCGCGGTTTTTCACTTTTCGCGGTCGGTTCTGGTCCCCATTAAACGCGATAAGTGAGGGATCACTGTATATCTAGAAACGCATCGCTTCCCGGTCGCTTTTCCTCCCCCTTTCTTTTCTTTCGTTGCCATGACAGCTTTCCTTGGCCACTGAACAGATCTTCCCAGGTGTTGGAAGTGTTTTGTAGTCGACTATCACGACAAAATGCACCAAAAACAACCAGTGTCGACGTGTTCGCAATGGTAAACATGGAGGACTGTGTCACACTCGTGACGTCACGCGGAACTCCGGCTGCACTTCGGCGGATTTGTCTGATTTTTCAGGGCGGGAAATTCAAAATCGCGATTTTCTCCAAGATTCCGGGATTTGTGGAGGGGGTGCCAATGATAAATTATCTTTATAATTGTATGTACTATCACCCAGTGCCGTTCAATGCCGTTCAGTTCTACTTTAAAGTACTTTAAATGTGGAAAAAAGCAGAAGAGGTATGTCAGCACTGGAGGCATTTATCGTGGTTTTAACCCACTGGTAAAGGGAACAAAAACAAAAAAACAAGACAAAAACAAAACGAAAGAATGAGATCGCGGATACAAGTGGCTGAAATGAGCTTTCTCCATAGGATTCTTGGACTCACCTTCAGAGGTAGGGTGAGGAGCTCAGTCATCCGGGAGAGACTCAGAGTAGAACCGTTGCTCCTCCATATCGAAACCACCCAGTTGAGGTGATTTGGGCATCTGATCAGGATGCCTCCTGGACGCTTCCCACTTAAGGTGTTTTGGGCACGTCCCACTGGGAAGAGACCCCAGGGCAGACCCAGGACATGATGGAGAGACTATTAGTCTCCCAGCTGGCCTCGGAACATCTTGGTATCCCCTCTGAAGTGCTGGAGCAGGTGGCTGGGGAGAGAAAAGTCTGGGCTTCTCTGGTTGAGCTGCTGCCTCCGCAACCCAGACCTCCAGAAAAGCGGTAGAAAATGGATGGATGGGTAATTCTATTAATATTTTTTTCTTTGAAATCAGAGTTAAGTTATTGTTCTGTTCTGGCTCTGCAAAATAATGTTCAAAAGTGTAAATTGTATAAGAGAAAAAGTCAAAATTTTACCATAGTCTGTTTCAAATTTATAAAAATAATGTAATTTTATTTTAAAAAATCAACAAAAAATAGCCATAAAATAATCCATAAATTTATAATAAAGTCATAAATAAATAAATTTTACAAGAGGAAATTACAAATTTGAGGAAACTGGTTTCAAATTTAGATAAATTTACAGCGTAAAGTAGAAAACTATAAGAAATTTGTTATAAATTTTGGAGAAGAAACTCAAACCTTAAAGACTGAAGTAATTTGTCACGTTTTTAAGTGGGTACTCTTTGTACCCTTAACTTGGCTATAAATTTTTGGTTGTCTACTTTTAATTACTAATTTCATAGCATTGCTTTTACATGAGTAGAATTTCTGGGTACTGTACCCACCTCTGATCATATGTATAATTTAAGTATGTGTGAGTTAATTACTCTTCTGAATTTTTCCCCCCTTCTCTTTCCTACTCTTTCTTAATGGAAAAAAGAAACACTAGAAAAAAATACACACATTTTTGTCATTTATGTAAACCATGACAAAAAGTCCTGCAGGACAAAACATGACACTTAAGGCGCTTTTCCACTAGCCCCGCTCAGCCCCGATTGAAAACCCGGCTCTACTCACTTCGGTTCGGTTCAGCCTCAGTTGCTTTTCAACTACTGCTGGCACACCTGCTGTGGGTGGGATTTGTTGAACAGCAGGCGGCGCCACACCCTCGTGACATGAAACACGCGACTGAATCCTCCACAACAAACAAAATGGCTGAGGACGAGGAGTGAAGGAAGGAGGAAGGAGAGAGGAATGACTGTGACATGAAACTGGTTAAATCTATGGTGCTGACTTGTTGTGCTCTGCACAATCTGTGTGAGAGTCATGGAGAGATGTTTGACACTACATTGGATGATGCAGTAGATGAACCAGTGGTGGCAGCGGCACAGAGAGCAGAGGAGCAGGGTGGTGATATTGTAGCGAACTCAATATAAGCACCCTACTTGGCTTGACAAGTGGATTGACCCTATTGGCGACACAGGTAGAGTGCGGGACTCCGGAGCAGGAGGCGTGAGTTCGAACCTTCCGGTGGGACATCGCCATGTCGAGCTGCACATTACAATATAATACGAGATGCTGTGATGCAATACTTGTCTATTTCATCCACATTTATGTGCATACATATTTCAAAAATGTTTTTTGTAAATAAAATGTTGTGCATGGTCCATCTACCTGTCCTCTTGTTCATAACGCTTATCTGTTAAGAAGGTGCGAAGCCATCAGCCTAATGATGAGTCCACACTTCGTCACTGTTGTGATAATTGCTCACGCTGAGCGCTCTGACAGCCCCGTATGCTGTAGGGGTCACACACGACGTGTTCCTCCCCACACTCTCAATTTTTTTTCCCGTATATTTTTCTCTTTGGCGTACAGAAATGGCAATACGCCCGTATTTGCTAAAATTGCATTTTCCCCGTATTAAAATACGGCGAAACCGTATCACTTGACAGGTATGTAATTACATGCAGAAACACCGCACAGGCCATCTTCACAAAAATCCAGCTCGACAAGCCACTTTTGCTTAGGTGGAAATGCAAATTGAACTATAAATCATGTGCTGATACATGTCATATTTTCCCATGTAAAGGTCTCCCACTTTTACTTAAAAATTGATTTTTAATTTTTGGGAAAAGGGAATATAAATTTTGCACTTGTTGGTAACAACAGTTATGTGCAACAAAAACACAGTTGTGTATCCTTGTCGGATTTGTCTACTGTTATTAGTGCCAAATTTTTGCTAGATTCCTTCTTAATTTATTAAATTTTGACTGGTGATGCAACATTCAACTTACATGTACTTACCTTTAGCAGTGTCTACAAGTTCAAGCACACCTGTACAACTGCTTATAACCTAAAAAATGTACCCGTTCAAGAGAAATGGATTCAGCATTGCAAATTTGTTTAAAATTAAAAAAAAAAAAACTACCAAGACATTACGTTTCGTTGTGTTGTTAAAAATTAAATTACCATTAGAAGGCTATACACCTGACCTGATGAACAGCAGCATGTGGAGTGAACGGAGAATGGAATGTGTATGTAATTATTGGCTTTTCTCATACGGTGTCATAACGGATAAACCAGACTTTTGATGCAAACAATACAATTTTATTCCAGAAGCAAAATTTACAAACAAAAAAACAGTCTGGGCGATGACATCTCTTCGAGCTCTTCCCTTCGTAACGCAGCGTCCTGCTCCAGGGCTTCACGCGCATCTGCCCGCACATCTGCGGCCACCTGTTGCAAATGCTACATGTACTCCTGATTCTTGCCGCTGGTCATGTTGCCGTTCCAAGAGCCGCATCTCTTCGTCATGCATGTTGGCCATCGCTAATGTAAGGTCAGCGATGGGAGTTGTCTGTTTTCGTCTTGCCTAGATGGAAAGACAAAAAGGCATGGTCGTTAAAGCTGGGTCACTACATATATTATGGAATTACACAGGTGAAAGTCTGTGGTGGAATGTCACTATTATATTATGCTTCATTGCTGTAAATAAGCTGAACTGTCATGTTGCTGCCCCTCAGTAGAGCAGATTTTGCAACACGCAGGGTGCTGTCTTCGGCTGCAGCCCCCCTGCAAAACTAAAAAGGATTAAGATTAAGAATATGGATGGATGGATGGGTAATGTTTAAACTAGTTGCTTGTAGTGTGGCCGCAGAAATCTGAATGGGTTAATACAGTCAGCTGACGCGAAGCATTTCAATGAAGCATGTTGATTTCAACGGCAGTTCATGAGCTTTAGTTGTTTTTATAAAACAGGAGTTACAACAGCACTTCAGTCACCACACCTAAAAATGGTTGTGGAACACCGATAAGTGAAGACCAAAGAATAACCTTTTTGCACATTTAAAAAGACATTTTCAATTAATTAATATGCAGCTACAGGAAATTGCATTAATCAATTTGGTACATAACTTGTTAGGCTTCAGCCCCCCCACGACCTGTAAAGGATTAAGCGGTAGAAGATGGATGGATGGATTTTTGACCCTGGTTTCCGCTGCTGGACCTGTTTCAACCAAAAAAAAAAATCGTGGTTATTGTGCCTTACCGGCACTTGAACGTGATCCAGATGGAGCTGGTGATGTGGCTGACATGGGAGTCGATTCAGCTGGCGCCCCGGCAGACGCAGATGCAGACGCAGGAGAGTCCGCTGTGTCCATCATGTCCGCTGAGGTGGACTCCTGTGATATGAAATGCGATTCTAGAAAGAAAATGCACGCAATTTAAAACTTAACACCAAAGTGCAACATGTACACAACACTCTAAAGTTTTTAACCGGAATACAATAAGCGTAATTCAGCGTTTTGTTTGCGCTAATACTTAACACAAAGCAAGCGTGAATCTGCAGTTGGCTGCAAAACAATAGGAAAGCCTCAGTAACAACCATTACCCACAATCTAACAACCTTCCTATTTCTTAAAAACAGTGAGCTTGGCACAGAAAGGATCAAGTGGCGAAAAGATGCGCAATATCAAAACAACACTCACCATCCACGGTTTCCAAGGGCGTGACCGTGACAGTGACCGTGTCGAGCCCAATGTCTCTCAGCGAACCACTTCCACTCCTTCTGATCCGCTGAACTTCGAGCAATGTGGTCCTTCACTGCTCGGTAATCGCTTTTCAGCTTTTTCAGCTTCTCCCGACACTGTTTGGCAGTACGGATGTGCCCTTGGGAAGCCATCTGCTCGGATACCTGCATTTCAAGTAGATCCGTCCAACTCGCGCTGGATGCGATCGTCGCCTAATATAGAAAGAAAATTGCGCACCTCCTAATATATAATATTAGGAGTATATTATTATATAAGTATATTATACAGTATATTAATATAATATACTGTATTAAAGGGGCGCACTGTGTTCACTGGCTGAACAATTACAAATGGCGGTCGTGGAGTAAATTCAGCAGAAAAAGTCGCTTTCATGACGTTACGACCTGACCAATCAGCGGCGACCAGTCTCTTAAAGTCATATCACAGCCCTACTCAGCCCTACTCAGCTCGGTTAGACCCTGCCCTGGATCAGGTACGAAAAAAGTACCTGCTAACCGGTGCTGGGGCTAATGGAAAAGTGCCTAAAGCGGGCTGAGTGGTGCGGTGTAGGGCTAAGTGAGGCTAGTGTATTTTCTAACCTGTTTGTATACCACCATAGACAGAGAGAGAATCTAAATTAGACGGGGCTCAGAGAGGGAAAGATGAGACAGACAAGATGAGCTAAGGAGAGGAAAGGGTTCAGGCAGAAGGTCCAGGAGAGGTGCAAGCACAAGGAGGAGAGAAGGATGACAACAGTAAAAAGTCCAAACACAGGACATCTGGGTTCAGGCAGAAGGTCCAGGAGAGGTGCGAGCACAAGGAGGAGAGAAGGATGACAACAGTAAAAAGTCCAAACACAGGACATCTGGGTGGGGCCCCAACTGGCCCAATATTCCAACATTCAAGCCTTGGTTGTACAATACTTTAAATGGTAAGTTCCATTTGCAAAGTTACTATGCAAAATTAAAAAAAAAAAAAAAAAGTATAAAATTGACATACTAGGGTTACAATTAGGGCTGTTGCGATAACCGCAATTATGTATTACCGTGCTATGGACACACCTACCGCGGAGGAAAATGACCAACCGCAACAATCGCGGTGTTCACTTTTTTTTGTGTGTGGCTATACTGTATCTCGTTCACTTATGTGCCCCTATTGATTATTAAATAAATTGCTAAATGAAGTGTATTTTTACTGCCAACAGCATGTTTGCACCCGATACTCTAGAAGCTTCCACAGCACACAGTGCTGCCGCCGTTTGGGGCACTCTCTCCAGAAGGACTCCAGCAGGCAGTTAGTGATGAAAGCGTTTGGACTCCTTGTTAAATACAGCCGTAACAGTGAACACTGAAAGGGCACAAAGCACGTTATTTCCTTCTTAGCGGAGTGTGTATGATCCTGACTGTGTATGCTCTGTGTATGAGCTCCGAGGGCAGCTTGTTTGAATGAGATTTTTCGGACAGCGGCAAAAATCACGGAGACAAGAGCCACGCAGGGTCCTGTACAGAGACTGTCCTGCTTATAAGCTGAATGTCACTGCAGTCTCCAGTCCACACACCCCGTAGTTACCGCCACTGCTTTATGATTTTTTTTTATTTTTTTTTTTAACAGAATCAGCAGTTCATGCCTGTAGAAAGAGCGGAGTTCGGCACAGTTGTAACACATGCACATAAAGTTGAGAGTGGAGCTACAGTGAGACTCTCACAGCTTCCCTCATTTGCCACATAAGTTATAAACCCTGTTTAAATTACAAATCCACAGGGTCCTTAAGACATTTGCAATAATACCCCATACCGCGGTGTTGAGCTGTCCACCGTCACCACAGGGGAAATTCCTCTACCGCGACAGCCCTAGTTACAAAAGTATCATGTGTTTTCTCCCTCCCCCGGGAAAAAACATGTTGCCACCACGCCAAGGAAACACTGCCACTCACATCCCACAAGGCTAGGGGGTAGTGCTACCTTAAACAGAATAAATCCTATGCTAAAAGGATTTAACGGTTGAAGGACATGCCTAGTTGTATGCATGGTGGCCCAGGATGACGACTGAAACTGCATCAGTCCTTAACAGCAGTTTAATGGTAAAACCCGTCTTAATTTGGTCCAAGCATCTGTCCAAAAATGCAAACTGCCCTGGAGGCTAATTTCAGTTACAGTGGGGCAAAAAAGTATTTAGTCAGCCACCAACTGTGCAAGTTCTGCCACTTAAAAGATGAGAGAGGTCTCCAATTGTCATCATAGGTATACCTCAACTATGAGAGACAAAATGAGAAAAAAAAAATCCAGAAAATCACATTGAAGGCTTTTTAATGAATTAATTGGTAAATTCCTCGGTAAAATAAGTATTTGGTCACCAACAAACAAGCAAGATTTCTGGCTCTCACAGACCTGTAACTTCTTCTTTAAGAGGCTCCTCTGTCCTCCACTCGTTACCTGCATTAATGGCACCTGTTTGAACTCGTTATCAGTATAAAAGACACCTGTCCACCACCTCAAACAGTCAGACTCCAAACTCCACTATGGCCAAGACCAAATAGCTGTCAAAGGACACCAGAAACAAAATTGTAGACCTGCACCAGGCTGGGAAGACTGAATCTGCAATAGGTAACCGGAGGTTACCGGAGTGGTGGCTCAGTTGGTAGAGCATCCGCCCCACACCCGGGAGGCAGGGGTTCAAATCCCGGCCGGGTCATGCCAAAGACCATATAAAAGTGGAACTTCCTGCCGTCCAGCTTGGTGCTCAGCAATAACGGAATGGAGGAGGGAAATCTGTGGCGGCGCCTTGCATGGCAGCATCCCGCTGATTCTGCACTGGGGTGTGTGTGATTTGACACTATAGATAGGTAAAGCACAATCTCGTTCAACTGTACATGATTGGTTGTACGGTTGAATGACAATAAGGGTGATTTAATTAATTAAGCAGCTTGGTGTGAAGAAATCAACTGTGGGAGCAATTATTAGAAAATGGAAGACATACAAGACCACTGATAATCTCCCTCGATCTGGGGCTCCACGCAAGAGCTCACCCTGTGGGGTCAAAATGATCACGAGAACGGTGAGCAAAAATCCCAGAACCACATGGGGGGACCTAGTGAATGACCTGCAGAGAGCTGGGACCAAAGTAACAAAGGCTACCATTAGTAACACACTACGCCGCCAGGGACTCAAATCCTGCAGTGCCAGATGTGTCCCCCTGCGTAAGCCAGTACATGTCCAGGCCCGTCTGAAGTTTGCTAGAGAGCATTTTGATGATCCAGAAGAGGATTGGGAGAATGTCATATGGTCAGATGAAACCAAAATAGAACTTTATTGTAAAAACTTAACTTGTCGTGTTTGGAGGAGAAAGAACACCATACCTACTGTGAAGCATGGGGGTGGAAACATCATGCTTTGGGGCTGTTTTTCTGCAAAGGGACCAGGACGACTGATCCGTGTAAAGGAAAGAATGAATGGGGCCATGTATCGTGAGATTTTGAGTGAAAACCTCCTTCAATCAGCAAGGGCATTGAAGATGAAACGTGGCTGGGTCTTTCAGCATGACAATGATCCCAAACACATCACCCGGGCAACGAAGGAGTGGCTTCATAAGAAGCATTTCAAGGTCCTGGAGTGGCCTAGCCAGTCTCCAGATCTCAACCCCATAGAAAATCTTTGGAGGGAGTTGAATGTCCATGTTGCCCAGCGACAGCCCCAAAACATCACTGCTCTAGAGGAGATCTGCATGGAGGAATGGGCCAAAATACCAGCAACAGTGTGTGAAAACCTTGTGAAGACTTACAGAAAACGTTTGACCTCTGTCATTGCCAACAATTGCCAACAATTGCCACTCAATCGCTTCAGGACTGGACATGGCCCCTGCTTGGCCAGCCTTCACAGATGGGGCAGTAGCCCTAGCCCACTGTGCGCATGTGGAGAGGAGCAAACAATGGAACACATCATAGAGGCTTGCCCGCTCCAAAGACTGGAAGGAGGATTACACACCCTCCATACAGCAAACCAGGAGGCAACTGCTTGGCTTAAGGACTTTGCATTCGCTAAATAAATAAATTGCCAACAAAGGGTATATAACAAAGTATTGAGATAAACTTTTGTTATTGACCAAATACTTATTTTACCGAGGAATTTACCAATTAATTCATTAAAAATCCTTCATTGTGATTTTCTGGATTTATTTTTTTTTCTCATTTTGTCTCTCATAGTTGAGGTATACCTATGATGAAAATTAGAGACCTCTTTCATCTTTTAAGTGGGAGAACTTGCACAATTGGTGGCTGACTAAATACTTTTTTGCCCCACTGTAGGTCAGAGAGTCATGAATGGCTCAACACTACAGACGTCCCAGTGCCACATACCTATAGTTACATCACCAAAAATGCTCCATCTGAATTCACCTTTTTTAAGAGAAGAATCAGCCATCTCTATTTGTACAGTAGAACAAAATTGCGTTTTTCCTATCTACAGTGTTAATTACATGCACAATCAGAGGGGTCGCTGACATGCATGGCGCCGCCACAAACAACTTCTCTTTTCCCCATTCTGTTACACTGAGCACCAAGCTAGAAAGAGGGAAGTACCTTTTTTTATATGGTCTTTGGTATGACCTGGCCGGGACTTGAACCCCCAGCCTCCCGGTTGTGGGGCGGATGCTCTATCAACTAGGCCACCACTCCGGGGGTGCAGCTTAACTGAAACGTAAAAGCAAGAAAACAGACATGACACATTTGAAGGATTTTGCTCTTGATATGTCTTGTAAGTCATAAAAAACATTAAAAAAAACTCAATTTTTGGCAGATTGTCACTTTAAACAAAGCTAATATTACAAGAATTTTATCCAAATTCAACACTAAATCCTACTTTCAATGACTGCTGCAGTCTCAAAATTATTCAGCCCCCTGAATAGAATTCTTCATAAATGCACACATTTGTTAGTCAGGTGTGGTCTCAAGCACACCTGATGCAACCAATCAGGAGCTTCATTAGTTGCAACAGGTGTGCTTGAGATAGAACACCTCAAATACCTGCCCTGCGTTCAGTTGACAAAACAGTTCGCCAAACATAGTTTACAAGGCGAACTGACCGTAGGCAGTTCTTGGTGAACGGTTTTTCTGTTTGGCTCACGCATTCTGTAGTTGTGTAGATCTGTGGTTCTCTGTCAGCCGGTAGAGGACCCTAGTAACTACGGCATGGATTGTAGCCTACTTCAGCTTCATATTGCCTAAGAATCCTCCGTTATACCCCCACCAAAAACAATATTTTATGCGTGATATTGTTTTACTTACAAACTGACATAACCTCTACTCTTACTGTAAATTGATGGAATTGCTCCGAAAATAAAAGAAAGCAAAAGAATATCACAAACTATCTTACCTAGCCGCCATCTTTGTTTGCTACGCGAGTCACCTCCAAAAGAGTTCGGTCAAAGAGAAAACAGTTCGCAGAGACCGTGTCATTCAGTTACGGAAACTAACAACGGTTCCGAACAGTTGCAAACTGTTTTGTCAACTGAACACGCCCCTGGACTGTTGAGGGTAACATTTGATTGCATGTTAGAAATATGGCTAAGTCAAGAGAATTGTCCCAAAAATTCAGAGGAGAGATCATTGTCTTGTACAAGCAAAGAAAAGGATTAAAAAAAGAGAGCAAAGGCACTAAATATTCCTAAAGATACAGTTAGAAGCATAGTTTACAAGTTTCAAGTTAAAGAAACAGTGGCTACACTAATGTAAAGGCACATAGTAAACGGTGAAGGGCTCCGTGGCCGAACTCTAAGACGTATGCCACTACTGACCCAAAAGCATAAGAACAGTCTGCTCCAATTTGTTCAAAACTATATAAAGAAGCCAAAGAGGATTTGGGATTCTGTTCTGTAGAGCAATAAAACAAAACTAGGGCTGCACGATTATGGCCAAAATGATGATGATGGTGATGATTATTTTTTGATTAGTATTGACCTCCCACTGATCAATATTGACCTCCCGATATTGATGTCCCAGTAAGACCTACTGGGACGGTTTGCCGCTGAGTGTGAAGCGGCTGGGATGAGAATCAGTAACTCCAAGTTCCAAGTCCATGGTCCTCAGCCGGAAAAAGGTGGATTGTCCTCTCCAGGTTGGGGACAAGCTCCTGCCCCAAGTGGAGGAGTTTAAGTATCTTGGGGTCTTATTCACGAGTGAGGGGAGAATGGAGCGAGAGATTGACAGATGGATCGGAGCAGCATCTGCAATGATGCGGACGTTGTACCGGTCTGATGTGGTGAAGAGGGAGCTAAGCTCTGAGGCAAAGCTGTTGATTTACCAGTCAGTCAAAATTCTTACCCTCACCTATGGTCATGAACTTTGGGTAATGACCGAAAGAACGAGGTCGCGGATACAAGCGGCTGAAATGAGCTTTCTTCATAGGATTAGTGGACTCACGCTCAGAGATAGGGTGAGGAGCTCAGTCATCTGAGAAGGCTCAGAGTAGAACCGCTGCTCCTCCACATTGAAAGGAGCCAGTTGAGGTGGTATGGGCATCTGATCAGGATACCTTCTGGACACCTCCCACTTGAGGTGTTTCGAGCATGTCCCTCTGGGAGGAGACCCCGGGGCAGACCCAGGACTTGCTGAAGAGACTGTCTCCTCGCTGGTCTGGGAACACCTTGGTATCCTCTCTGAAGTGCTGGAGCAGGTTGCTGGGGAGAGGGAAGTCTGGGCTTCTCTGGTTGAACTGCTGCCTCCGCGACCCAGACCTCCGGAAAAGCGGTAGAAGATGGATGGATGGATATTGAAATCATGATTATTAATCACGATTATTCATTATCTTTAGGAAAAACACAGATTACATAAAATTCAGGGTTTTTTTTTCATCCTACTTACCAATTGCTAGATGAAGCCTGTGGCCAAAGCACTGGAGCTTCGTCCATTTGTTTAGAGAAGCTGCCTTGACGACATAAGATCCACTGTCTGTTGTTATGCAGACTAGTCCCTCCTCCTTGCAGGCTCTAAGATGATTGTGCTTCCTTCAGTGCGTGAGCTATAGCTTCTTCTGTGTTTTCTTGTGGGAAAAATGACGTCTGCAACTTTGCAGAATCACGTGGGGATCACGTATTTCTTGTCCCGTGTTTTGACCATGTTTCTGAAGCCTTCGTTGCTCATACAGTCTTTATTGGACACATGTCTTTGGCCAGATAAAATGCTATTGCATCAGTTACTTTAGCGTGTCTTTGGAAAGCGGATGGATACAGTGAAGCTCTGTGCAGGGTTGATGCTATGGTTGCCTGGGTCGGCGCCGGACACAGACTGTGATTTAGTGAAGTGACATTCACTTTAGCCTTTATGCATTTATCGTACTTGTTTGTGGTGTTTTTTCAGGTGGTTGAATAAGTTAGTTGTATTGCCGTGCGGCGCAAACACAGCTCTATGGCACTCTTTGCATATAATTTCTTTTTAATCAGCATCACTTGTACTGAATTCAAAACCTGTCCAGACAACGGATGATGATCCTTTCGCGGCACTAGCTCCTTACCTCCATGTGTTGCTGTACTGTCATCTTCTACTCCGGACATCTGGTTTGTGTTTCACCATCACACCAGTCCGCTATTGAAAACTTAAGGCTGCCGCTACAGGGTGCACTCGCTTGTCAGTTCTGCAGCTTAATGTTGTCCTAACGTGCATTCACCCCCTGGTAGTTGGTTGGCTGTTGGTTGAGAAATGCTTGATTTAATATGCAGCGGAACCCACATTTTAACTGTCAATATCGCCGATGATCATGTTAATTTAATCATGGCAGCCAAAATCGTGATCACGATCAAAATTTGATTAATTGTGCAGCCCTAAACAAAACTAGAACTTTTTTGGGCCTGTGGCTCATCGGTATGTCTGGAGGAGGAAGAGTGAAGCATACACTGAAAAGAACACCCTGCCTACAGTGAAGCATGACAGTGGCTCAGTGATACTCTGGGGCTGCTTCGCTTCCTCTGGCACTGGAAACCTGCAGCATGTGGAGGGCAAGCTGAATTCAGTCAAGTACCAGGAAATCCTGGGAGAAAAGGTCATGATGTCTGTGAGGAAGCTGAAGCTTGGGAGTCATTGGACGTTCCAACAGGACAGTGATCCCAAGCATACCTCAAAGTCCACCAAGGCTTGGTTTCAGAAGAAGTCCTGGAAGATGCTAGAGTGGCCACCTGACTTGAATGCCATTTGAAATTTCTGGTGGGATTTGAAAAAGATGGTGGCAGCATGCAAACCGGAGGTCTTTGCACATGAGGAATGGGCTAAGATTCCTCAGGAACTCTGCCAGAAGCTGGTATCTGGCTGTGCTCTACTAAGTATTAAAGATGCTTGTTGTGAAGGGGGTTAAATAATTTTGAAACTGCAGTAGTCATTAAAAATGGTATTTTGTGTTGAATTTGAAGAAACCACTTGTAATATTTTTTGTTTTGATCTTTTTAAATTGTTGTTGTTTGATTTGTTTATTGCAAACAGCTGCTATTATAACAGCTGTACATTTTGCCAATAAACCTAATTTGCAGGTGGGGTTTTAGGTTACAACTCTGTGTGTTTGTGTACAAATATGAAGGGGTATTTGGGTCACGTTGGGGGTAGGGGGGGAGTGCTTCCTCTGGCTTAAAGACTTTGGCACAGTGGCAACATATTTTTCCGGGGGGGGGGGGCAGAAAACACATATGTATGAATATGTTAATTGTATACTATTTATTTCTATTTTTTAAATTTTGCACAGTAACTTTGCATATGATAATAATGCGTCAGATTTATATATCGCTTTATCATAGACACTCAGATGCTTTTTACAGATACATTATTCATCCACTCCAGACAGACAATGGTAGTGGTAAGCTACTACTGTAGCCACAGCTGCCCTGGGGCCGGCTGACAGAAATGTGGCTGCCAATCTGGGCCAATGGCCTCTCCCGCCACCACCGAACATTTATACACATTCATACCCAGTGTTATGGACACTGGAGGCAAGGCGGGTAAAGTGTCTTGCACAGGGACACAACGGCAGGATATCTGGGGAGAGCGGGATTCGAACCGCCAACCATCCGGTTATTGGATGACCCGCTCTACCTCCTGAGCCACTGCTGTGCATATGAAACTTACAATTTGAAGTATTGTACAACCAAGGCTTGAATGTTGGAATATTGGGCCATTTGGGGTCCCACCTAGACGTCCTGTATTTGGACTTTTTACTGGTGTCATGCTTCTCTCCTTCCTCTGCTCTCACCTCTCCTGGACCCTCTGCCTTAACACTTTCCTCTCCTTGACTGTTCTCTTCTGTCTCATCTTGCCCTCTGTGAGCTCTGTCTAATTAAGCTTCTCTCTCTGTCTATGGTGGTATACAAACAGGTTAGAAAATATCAAGTGCTGTGTAAATTAAAGGAGACAACCCAAAATTTCTAGTTAAGGGTACAAAGAGCACCCACTTAAAACTTGAGTAATGACTTCAGTCTTGAAGGTTTGAGGTTTTTCTCCAAAATTTATAACAATTTTCTTAGTTTTCTACTTTTCTCTGTAAATTTATCTAAATTTTAAACCATTTTCCTCAAATTTGTAATTTCCTCTTGTAAAATTGACTTTTCTTGTACATTTGAAACTTGATTATAAATTTGTGGATTATTTTATGGCTTATTTTTGTCTTTTTTTTTAAATAAAATTACTCTTTTTTAAATAAATTTGAAACAGACTGTGGTAATTTTTTTTTTAACTTTTTCCTTATAACAATTTAAATTTTTGACCATAACTTCGCAGTCAGAACAGAATAATTTAACCCCTTGCACTCTGGTCAATTTCCCTAAAAATGCCTAAAAATAGCATACCCAAAGTAAATCAAAAGCTGTTCTTCAACCCTTTGCAGCATCTTCATGGGGTTGGTCTCATTTAAAAGAAAACACTTCGAATTTTTTGGCAAAACAGTCATAATCTCTCTAAGTGCTCCTGCCACTGAGTATCAGTCATCTAAACATACTGAACTTTTAGAAAATAAAGTTTGCCTGGGTGTTTTTTTGGATACAAATACTTGCAAATAACACACAGCTGTCAGATACGGGCTGGAAAATGCAACAGAAATGTAGAACCAAGTGTTATTCAGCTGAGGTCAAAATTTTGTAACAATACCACAAAAAGTGAATATATTACACAGCTTTTTTCTCAGGTTGTTCCCAGGTGTTTTTGAACTGTGCCAAATTGTGCCAAATGGCACAGTTTGGAAAAACGTCTATAACTTTTGAATGATTCAATATAGAAGCTTGATCTTGGGCTCTAATGAAAGGTGACACTCAGGGCTGTGTGTGTGTGTGGGGGGGGGTTGTTTAGTCATTCATGAATGAATGAATGAACAAACAAGCCCCCCACACACAAAGAAGCATGCCACGTAAAAAATGTGTGGCTTTTTTTTTACAAGAAAAAATAACCTACAGTGCAATAAAAATTATACTAAAATATCTGCAATGTAGAGGATAACCCCACCCCAGAGGAGCGGACCGTGCACCGCGGTCCGTCATGTGAGACACGGTCCGGTCCGTGCGCTGCGGTCTGTCATGTGGCGATGACGCACAGTTGAAATTTACCGATCGGTCAAAAGTCTTTTTTATTACTATTTTCAGTGATAAAGAATAATTTAGCTTATAACACTTACCTGTCCACAACAGCAGTATCGCTGGCGATCATCTCTTCCTCATTGTCAGACGAATATGACGCTGGTCCGCTTGTTACGACTCGTGGTTCTGGTCACGCGACCCGGTCAAATCATGATTTCATTATTGCGGTTTTGCACTTCCATGATTGCGGTTTTGGTGAACGATTTTTCAAAACAAATAAGAACAGTAGTAATAAAAAGACTGGCGAACGCTACCATTACACACAGCGGCTTACACAAAACAGATTTTACGCACGGGACGCACGCTTTCAATCATCGAACTTCTCTGCTTCAGTTGGCTCGCTGTATTCGCAGCCATTGGTAGGCGGGTCCTTCTTGCTAGGTTTTCAGTCATTGGTTCTTCAAGGTTTCAGAAACCCAATTCAAGGCTCTTATTAGTCGAATGAGAGGTCAGTCAAATCTAAACCAATCAAAGCACTCCTTTGGCTTTCTGTTCGCGGCTGTGTCTGTAGTGGAAGAACGGAAATGCAGCTTTTTTTTTTCCCAGTGCGCACTAGGACGCAGAGACGTGACCGCCCGTGGTATCCCGGAGTGCAAGAGGTTAACTCTCATTACAAAGAAAAAATATTAATAAAATTGTATTTAATGATTTAAATTAACTTAAATGACCAAGGATGCCGTTATTTCTGTTATTTCTATATATTTATAATTTTTGTAGAAATCTCCTCACCACCAAGAAAAACCTCCCTTATTTTGAAGTCCAAATGCTGGCATGTTCAGTTTGTCTGAAGGCTGCTGACGGATTAAAGTCATTGACTTCGTGAATTTCAGTCATCTTAACTTGCCAGGTACGTAATTGGGAACATAACTTAATATTGTAGTGGCTGGTGAAATATATCCTCAGCAATTCATCAGTCCCCCTTGCCTTTCCCTTCATATGAAGCCGGCTGCATTTGAAATTAACCACATCTCTTAGCTAAGCGACTCTTCTGTAATTGCTTCCGTTTCCAGCGGGTTAAAACCATGATAAATGCCTCCAGTGCTTACATACTTCTTCTTATTTTTTTTTTCCGCGTTTAAAGTACTTGAATAAACTCATGTTTCTGTCGGACAGTCAAGCCTTATTATGCTGCATTTCCCCCCTAGTCCACCTTGGTCCGCGTACAGTTTGGACGAGCCCAGCACGCACGCAGCGCTGTTCAACGCATGCACACAGCCATCATTTGTAGTTTCACTCCCATCCGATAGGTAGCGCCAAGGCGCTGATGCGCCAGGATTTTCACCAACGAAGAAACGGCGGACTTCTTCACAAAGTTTCTCTTCAAATACAGTCCATTTCTGCTGTTTGACTTCCCAGTTTTCATTCTTTTTCCACGAAGATGCTGCTGCCGCTAACGAGACACTGCCTGCTGACTGACTGGAAAGCTCGCGTGAGCGGGGCGCTTCTAAACTCTGCGCGGATGACGGCCATGCGCGTTGTTCGTGTGCGCATTTGCGGAAAGTCATTGCTTCATATATTTTTCTTAAATTCATATCTCTGTCTTGGTGTGGCGGTAAATTTTCTGGCGCGGCGGGCTGCCACCAAGAAATGTTACCAGAGGAAACCCTGATGGGTTTAGCAATTTGAGAATAAAGTTGAAATTTTGAGGAAAAAAGTCAAAATGTGGAGAAAATGTCCTTTTATAGTCAGAGCTAAAACAGTTAGATGTTTACATGAGCCCTTAAGTTTAATATGGCAACAAGGGCTGCTATCTTGCTCTACTCACTGTAGTTATCACTACAGTTTGACCACTTCTGGATGCACTTCCAAAGGCCAACATATGCGCACACTCTGCACATGACAAAAACAAATGACTTTTCTTTTGACATTTTTCTTGAAGTTTTGACTTTTTTCGTACTTTTTTTTTTTTTTTAGTCACACCGACCACTCAAAGCACTCAACTAGTAGTTACAGGGACCTAGGGACCAGGGACATTGTCCCTACTAGTTACAGTGGATATAAAAAGTCTACACACCCGTGTTCAAATGCCAGGTTTTTGTGATGAAAAAAAATGAGGCCAAGATAAATGATTTCAAAACTTTTTCCACCATTAATGTGACCTATAACTTGTACAAACCAGTTGAAAAACAAACTAAAATCTTTTAAGGAGGAAAAATAAAAAAATTACAATAACCTGTTTGCATAAATATGCACACCCTTAAACTAATACTTTGTTGACCTGCACTCACCCAGGTCATGATTTCTTTCACTATTTTGATCAAGATCTGTTTTTTAATTCACATATTAAACTTGTTTCTAAAACTGCCTTCTATCATTTGTGTAATATTGCCAAGATTAGGAGCATCTTGTCTGAGTGAGGCTGAGAAACTAATCCACGCTTTTGTTAGCTCTAGATTAGATTATTGTAGCTCTTTATTATCAGGTTGTCCTAAAACATCTTTAAAAAGTCTTCAGCTGATCCAAAATGCTGCAGCAAGAGTTTTAACAGGTACGAGAAAGAGACATCATATCGCTCCGGTTCTGGCCTCCCTTCATTGGCTTCCCATAGAGTTTAGAATTAAGTTTAAAATCCTTCTTCTGACTTATAAAGCTGTAAATAACCAGGCCCCTTTTTATTTAAAAGATCTGATACTTGCCTATTAAGATAAGGTAAGATAAGCCTTTATTTGTCCCACAATGGGGAAATTCCAGGATTGCAACAGCACAGGGATAGCAACACTCAGAGCAATAATTTAGAAGATAAGAAAATAAGAGCAGTGAATATACATATGTACACATAAATATATAAATAAATATATACACAGAGCTGAGCATTGTAGCTAGATGGACTCAACAGCATAACCGTCTTTTTAGTTACTCTACATGGTATGAATATGTACCCATACATATTGTCACACTCCATAGCGACTGATATCGTCCTAGTTGTATACTGGAGGGGACCATTTGTGTAAGTCTGTTGCGTCTTTTGCATTCAGTACTATTAGGTTGTCACATTTTTTTTTTGCTCTCTGCGAGCAGCCCTGCTTAGGTTATACAGTCTGACAGCCGTAAATAGGAAGGACCTGCGAAACCTCTCGATCACGCACCTAGGATGATGTAGTCTACTGCTAAATGAGCTCCTCAGTGCGTTCAGTATGTCCTGCATAGGGTGGGACTCGGACTCCAGCAGAGATGACAGTTTAGCCACCATCCATCTCTCTCCTATCTCCTCCACTGGGTCAAGGCGTTGCCCCAGGACAGAGGTAGCTTTCTTGATTAGTTTGTTCATTCTCTTCCTATCGGCTGCTGTAATGCCGTTTCCCCAGCAGACCACTCCAAAAGTGATGGCTGATGCCACCACCATGTCGTAGAATGTCTTCAGGAGCACCCCTTGTACACCAAAAGACATGAGTCTCCTCAGTAGGAACAGCCTGCGCTGTCCCTTCTTGTAGAGTGCGTCAATATTGTGTGACCAGTCTAGTTTATTGTTCAGATGAACACCCAGGTACTTGTAGGATGTCACCATCTCAATGTCTGTTCCCTGGATGTTTACTGGTGCTGTGAGGGGTTGTTCTTGCCTATTATTATCCTGACAGAGCGCTACACTCCCAGAATGCAGGATTACTTGTTATACCTAGAATCTCCAAAAATACAATGGGAGGCAGAGCCTTCAGTTATCAAGCTCCTCTCCTGTGGAACCAGCTGCCAATCTGGATTCGGGAGTCAGACTCGATCTCTGTTTTAAGAATGGGGTTAAAACCTTCCTTTTTGATATAGCCTATAATTAGGGAGGGATCATGTGCCGCTGAACCCTCCCTTAGTTATGTTGCTCATAGGTTTAGACAGCAGGGGGACCTCCAACAATGCACCGGGCTTCACTCCTTTCTTCACTCTCAATGAAATATTTTTGTTGGTCATTAACATCTGTTTGTTCTCTCCCATAGATTGAGTCCCCATCGTGCTGTTCTTTTCTTTTTCTTCTCTATCCCCTCACCCCCCAGCCAGTCGCAGCAGATGACTGCCCCTCCCTGAACCTGGTTCTGCTAGAGGTTTCTTCCTGTTAAAAGGGAGTTTTTCCTCTCCATTGTTGCCAAGTGCTTGCTCACAGGGGATCACCTGATTGCTGGGGTCTTTCTGTGATTGTGGGGGTTTCCCCTACATTTGAAAGTGCTATGAGATGACTGTTGTTGTGAAATGGCGCTATATAAATAAAGTTGAACTGAATTGAACTTGCTCTCCTCGGGGAAGCGGTACAGATCCCATAAAACCCGGACTACCAGATTGAATCATAGTTTCTTCCCAACAGCAGTATGTATTTTGAATGGATTCACATAACACATACAGACTACTGATGTTATTTTCAGGCTATTTTATGGGCAATAACCTTGTGTACAAGATGGTCTTATTTTATTCACTGCCCAGTATGTTCTTATTTACTGCTATGTATATACTTTTTTTAAAAAAAATTTCAGGTATTATTTTAGGCATTATTTTTTGTTGTAATTATGAGGATGCTAAATGCATGAATGAACTGTGAATGTGATAGTCGGTCTTGGGGAGCAGCATCTTAATTTTGTTTTATTTCTTAATGGAATGACAATAAAGGCACTTTGACTTTTGAGCTTTTTGGGTAGGAGTCTGTCAGCATGGCGCATCTTTGATGTGGCAATATTTGCCTACTCTTCTTTGTAAAAATGCTCCAAATCTGTCACATTGCGAGGGCATCACCTATGCACAGCCCTCTTCAGATCACCCCACAGATGTTTGATCAGATTCAGGACTGGACTCTGGCTGGTGAAGCCATTCTTTTGTTGATTTGGATGTGTGCTTTGGGTCATTGTGCTGAAAGATGAAGTTCCTCTTCATCTTCAACTTTCTAGCAGAAGCCTGAAGGTTGTGTGCCAACACTGACTGGTATTTGGAACTGTTTATAATTCCCTCCACCTTGACTAAGGTCCCAGTTCCAGCTGAAGAAAAACGGCACCAAGGCATGATGCTGCCACCACCATGCTTCACTGTAGGTATGGTGTTCTTTTGGTGATGAACAGTGTTGTTTATGCCAAATATACCTTTTGGAATTATGGCCAGAACATTCAACCTTGGTTTCATCGGCCCATGAGACATTTTTCTACATGCATTTGGGAGATTTCAAATGGGTTTTTGCAAAATATAGCCGAGCTTGGATGTTTTTCTTCGTAAGATAAGGCTTCCGTCTTGCCACCCTACCCCATAGCCCAGACATATGAAGAAGATGGGAGATTGTTGTCACATGTACTAAATAACCAGTACCTGCCAAAAATTCCTGCAGCTCCTTCAGTGTTGCTGTCGGCCTCTTGGCAGCCTCCCTGACCAGTTTTCTTCTCGTCTTTTCATCAATTTTGGAGGGACGTCCAGTTTTTAGCAATGCCACTGTTGTGCCATATTTTCTCCACTTGATGACTGTCTTCACTGTGTTCTATGGTATATTTAATGCCTTGGAAATTCTTTTGTACCCTTCTCCTGACTGATACCTTTGAACAATGAGATCCCATTGATGCTTTGGAAGCTCTCTGCGGACCATGGCTTGTGCTGTAAGATGTAACTACAAAAATGTCAGGAAAAGCTTACCGTATTTGACGGTCTATCTTCATACATAAGGCGCACCGGATTATAAGGCGCATTAAGCGAGACACATTAAGCGCAACAAAACCGTCAGATAAGTGAAATTTTATTCAACTTATTCACAATAACTCTCAACATTGTTCAGTTGTAACACAAAAAACCAGTTGGAACACATACTCTCAACATTACGGTATTCAGTTGTAACTAGGGATAGGCATTCGGTGAAATTTTCTTCACCGATCGTCGGGAGAATTAATGATTAATAATCGGTTAATCATTAACATTTTTAGGTACGTAACAAGGCAGGTAGACTACATTAGAACATCAGGTGCACGGAGAGCCGCACAACTCAAATCCACCTCTCTCTCTCAAATCTCTCTCTCTCTGTTCGCTGTTCTCGTGTTGGCTCGCTCGGGAATCTCGCAAGCTGATTGGCCGAGACGTTTCACCCCGCAAGCTGATTGGCCGAGACGTTTTACCCAGCTTCTGTGCCGCTCGCCACCCAACAAACGAAGACCGCATTCATTGCTCTATCGCTCGTGTTACTTAGTCTAGCCGCGCGGAACTTTTTGCTGTTCTCTTGTGCCATTTTGTGCGAAATAGTCTTCCCGTCGAGCCACTACGCCGCCTCCTGCTGCTTCTCTCGACGATTCTGCGCCTCTAGCACCTGAGGAGCAGTAAAGCTCTCATTAACCTGTGCAGTAAATCATTTTCATCTTGAGTTACGTATCTTGTTATAAGAATAAAAGAGTTCTAAAAACATATTTATGTACACTTTATTTACATCTACGTATGTATGTACACTTACACACACACACACACACACACACACACACGTGTGTGTGTCTTCTACCGAATCTTCATGACCTTCTCAATAAAGTTTCTGAAAAAAAAAAAAGAATCTTCACGACCGCCATTACTCAGCGCGCAACCACTGTTGGCGGTTTCTTCGCGTAATAAGGGTGTTCCATGGACCCTGTCGATGAGGTATATTTGTATGCTGCATTGCAGTGATTGCAGTACACCTGGTCATTTTTTAAACTGAAATGGTCCCACGCAACACTTCGCCGTAACCGCTTCATGATTTGGCGATTGCCCTACGGAAGCGCGCATGTATCAATTGAGGCACGCCAGGGTATGGCGATGGTGTAATGTTGTCCCCTGGTGCCCAAATTTTGCCATTGCATTGTTTGAGGACGGCCGTGCACTAGGCCTAATAACCTCGGATTGTTTAAAAAAAAAAAAAACGGTTTGTCGACGAAAATGAACTTCCTTGGTGAAATTCTTAATGATCAATTATCGGTTAATCGGTAAATTATGCCCATCCCTAGTTGTAACACAAAAAACCAGTTGGAACACACACTCAACATTATTCAGTTGTAACACAAAAAACTAGTTGGAACACATAAAATACAAAACGGTACACTCACTTTTTTAGTTCATTCCTCTTCTATATATCCATCAAATTCTTCATCTTCAGTGTCTGAGTTTAACAGTTGGGCGATTTTGGCATCAAACATGCCCGGATCCCTCTCGTCATTATCCGAGTCAGTCTCGTTGCTGTTATTTAGTGGTTCAGTGATGATTCCGGCCTTCGTGAAAGCTCAGACGACACTTGAGACTGATACCTTAGCCCAGGCATCCACGATCCACTCGCAGATAGTGGCGTAACTCGCCCGGCGTTGCCTCCCTGTCTTGGTGAATGTGTGTTCGCCTTCTGTCATCCAATGCTCCCACGCAGCTCGCAATTTAACTTTGAATGACCTGTTGACACCAATATCTAGCGGCTGGAGTAATTTGGTTAATCCACCCGGAATGATGGCAAGCTCCAAATTAGTTTGCTTCACTTGGCTTTTGACAGTATCGGTGAGATGGGCGCGCATGGAGTCGCAGATCAACAGAGACGGAGATTTGTGGAAAAAGCCATCCGGTCTCTTGACGTAAACTTCTCTCAGCCACTCACTCATTTTCACCACTCATTTTCACACCGTAATATTACCTGTTGAAGCACATATTACTCCGTGAGGCTCCTGACTACCGTAATGCTCCGACAATCCATCAAGCGGTGCGGCTTCATAGTTTACCAAAGTCGTACTAAAACATTTTGACAGATTTTTGAGCGCCGTGTACCACATAAAATCGGTTCGAGGTCAGTAAGCACAACAACCAAAAGTAATACATAAGGCGCACTGGATTATAAAGCGCACTGTCAATTTTTGAGAAAATTAAAGGATTTTAAGTGTGCCTTATAGTCCATAAAATACGGTACTACAACAGCTGAACTTTATTTGGTGTTAATCAGAGGCACTTTAAATTATGGCAGGTGTGTGCTGACTCCCATCTAACATGAGTTTGAATGTGATTAATTCTGAACACAGCCACATCCCCAGTTATAAGAGGGTGTGCATATTTATGCAACCAGGTTATTGTAAGTTTTTTATTTTTCCCCTTAAAAGATTTCAGTTTGTTTTTCAATTGGGTTGTACAGGTTATAGGTCACGTTAATGGTGGAAAAAGTTTTGGAATGATTTACCTTGGCCTCATTTTTTTACATCACAAAAAACTGGCATTTGAACAGGGGTGTGTAGACTTTTGATAGCCACTGTACCTAGGGACAAAGTAGACTCATCAATTAACCCTGACATGCTTGTCTTTGGATTGCGGGAGGAAACCTGAGCCTATTCAGTGATATACAATATCGTGTAATTCTGTAATATATTACCTTGGTGTTTTTGAATATATTGATATATCTCTCAGCCCTACTTGAATCTTTTTTTTTTCTCTCTCCAGCCTTCCAGAAGTTGCCATCAAGCAGCCCCAGGCTGATGCGAATTCTGGAACATCTGACACTGCTCTCACCTGGAGATCTGATCCCCTATGCAGATGCCCTCACAGCCAGCATGGCTTTGCTGCTGGAGCCTGCTGTGCCTCGTCGTATTCTGCAGACCCTCAACAAGCTGTGGATGGGTCTGAACACAGTGATGCCCCGCAGGTACGTACTTTGGACTTGACTACACATATAGACACAGTGAAAAATAAATGTTAAGCAACAATATTACTGTTGATCACATACATATAATAATTATAGCTGTTATTTTCTTTTTACAAGGATAAATTTGATATCAGAAAAAAAATGTACTTGTCATTGCAAACATCTTTGCCTTAAGACTAGAATGACATAAAAATCGAGAAGTATAAGGAGTATGTTGTCCTCTGCTTTTGACCGGAGTGGTGGCCTAGTGGTAGAGCATCCACCCCACAGCTGCCGGGAGGTCGTGGGTTCAAGCCCCAGCCAGGTCATACCAAGTACTTCCTGCCTTCTAGCTTGGAGCTCACTATAACAGAATGGGGAAAGGAAAAGTTTTTTGTGGCGGCGCCTTGCATGGCAGCGGCTCCTCTGATTCTCGATGGGATTAACGTTGTAGATAGGACAAATGTAATTTTGTCCTACTGTACATGATTGGCTGTATGGATTGAATGATGATAAAATTGGCTTCTCTTGTCTCTTATTCATTTTAAAAATCTTTTTTCAACTTCCCTTCTTACTGGTTTCTGGATATATAAATTATGTAGATTAGTTAAAACACTAATATTCTAATACTAGTCCCTGGCATTGTCTTTCCCAGAACTGTCAAAAGCAGCTGCACTGCTCAGTAAGTGGCTTAAGGCAAGGCAAGTTTATTTGTATAGCACATTTCGTGTACAAGACAATTCAAAGTGTAAAAGACCTGGGGTTGCAGTGTTGCTGCCCTTGATTCCGGGCTGCCTGCTCAGTGATTATTGTATGACAAGGTCAGATATACTAAGCTAAGTATCTCTGTCAGCCTTTGTGAACTCTCTGGACATAGGAGGGTCAGCCTCATTCTGTCCCAGGCACAGAGAAGCACGGTTACCGCAGCTTTGAGCAGACACTCCATTCATCCTCAAAGGACCTGTAAAGAGAAGAGCCCAAGGCAGAACAACTAAAGGCCCCATGATGTCGATGTAAGGGATGGATGCACCCGCTTGTAGAGCCGTTCGATAAAACGATAATGATGTCTTATCGAAGGGGGGTGGCGATCACGATGATAAATGTAAGCTGCAAACTTTGATCTTTGATCCTATCACGCAGCAAGCTTGGCATAACATGATGCAACAGCCAGTCACAGTCAACATGTTGAGCACCCTTAACCCGGAAAGAAAAAATGTAAACTAACACATTTGCGTCAAAAAGAAAGCATGCTGGGCAGCCACGATCTTGGAGCAAAAATGCTATCCAAGTGAGCGAGCAGATGGTTGCGAAAGTTGAATTAAGTGATTTAGTTAAATGGTTCCCAACCTGCGGGTGACTTGCAAAGTAACTGCAAATGGACATTAAAAAGCCATGTAAAAAAGATTAGTGGTGGTGTAATGGCTCCCCAAATCAGGTGCCAACTCCTGTCATTTGGAAATCAAGGTCCCAGAATCTGGAGGAAGAGAAGGATCCAAGTTGCTTGAGGTCCAGTGTGAAATTTCCACAGCCAGTGTTGACTTGGGGAGCCATTCTGCTGGTGTTGGTCCACTGTGTTTATTAATGTCCAAACTCAGCACAGCCATCTTCCAGGGATTTTTAGAGCACTTCATGCTTCCCTCTGCTGACAAACTTTATGGAGATGCTTGGCACCTGCCCACACTGCCAAAAGTACCAATACCTGGTTTAATGGCCATGGTATCACTGTGCTTTATTATTGGCCAGCAAACTCTACTGACCTAAACCCCATAGAGAATCTATAGAGTATTGTCAAGAGGAAGATGAGACACCAGACCCAGAAATGACCCAGACCCTGAAAGCAACCTGGGCTTCCATAACACCTCAGCAGTAACACAGGCTGATCACCTCCATGCCACGCTGCACTGATGCAGTAATTCATGAAAAAGGAGTCCCAACCATGGGTTAAGTGCGTACATGGACATAATTTCAGTTGGCCAACCGGTCTATTAAAAATATTTTTTTTAAATTGATCATATGTTAATTATAATTTTTTGAGAACCTGAATTTGGAGTTTCCATTAGCTGTAAGCCATAATCATCACAATTAAAAGAAATAAACACTTGCAATATATCAGTCTGTTTAAATAATCTATATAATATGAGTTTAGCTTTTTGAATTGAATTCCAGAAATAAATTAACTTTTTGATGATATTCTAATTTATTGAGAAGCACCTGTAAACTCTGACAACAATCCTCTGCAGCTGGGTTGTGGTCAGCGCTAAAAGTCACAACCTATGAGTATGCATCATTTCAACTTTCCTTTCAACCACATTTTGCCTCCTCGTGTCTGAACAGATGTTTTAAGTATCTTTAGATTGTGAAGTTCAAACCAAAAAACTCTCCTTTTCAGGTAATGTACAAACTTTGCTTCATAAATGTTACATGCACTAATAAAACTAATATTTATGTTTCTGTGTGACAGGTTGTGGGTGATGACCGTAAACGCCCTCCAACCTTCAGCCAAGTTGCTGGGTCAGCAAAAATACACTCAGAATGACTTGATGGTGGATCCTCTTATTGTGCTGCGATGTGATCAGAGGGTTTACAGGTAAATACAGGATATAATAGAAAAGGACACGTATGGATGACCACATGCACAAAGACTACATTCAGACTGTAAATATGGCCCCAAATCTGATATTTTTAATGAGTGAACAGCAAAAAATGACATGAAATCTTTATTAATCCTCAAGGGTAAATTAAAATGTTGGAGCAGCCAACAAGAAAAACAAAAACACACAACACAAAGCACAAGATGCGTGGAATACTTAAAAACATAGAAACGTACAACCCTCTGCCCCATATTAGTGCACAGTATAAAAGACATTAATAAATAATAAAAACAAATAAGAATAGAAAAACAATGAATATGTGGATAAATGTCTATAACTTAAAACTGGATGTAAAAGGGCAAATAAAAGCCACTTTCAAATGTGGCCCTAAATCTGACACAGATCCATGTTTTACAATTCAGCCTTAGTCTGACCAGCCATGCTGCCCTTCTTCCAACATTTACCTCGTTCTAGCATGGCAGTCTTGTAAAATTATAACTTTTAAATATAAATTCTTGTAGAAAAACTTTCTTTCTCATAAATTTGTGTTTTTACTGTACATTTTCTGCCTTTTCTTTATTCATTTGAAAGTTTTCTTCTCAGAAATTTGTAACTTTCTTGGTAAGTTTGCAGCTTTTAAAATTTTCCTTCTTTTACTCCCTCCATTTCCTGTAAAAAAAAATAAAAAAAAATGTCCTTATAAATGAATGACAGCTGTGTAAAATTATTTTTTTTTTGTGAATTTACAAATTTTTCATCTTAAATTTGCACCTTTTTCATTATAAATGTGTAACATTTGGATGTGCCTTTTTTTAATTAAAAAATGGCAGCGTTTGCTTGCTTCACAGTTGATCTTTGTAGAGGTCATGTGAGTAGTGGAGGTCCACTTCTCCATGGATCTGCAGCCAGAACATTCTCGTTTACTTCAGTGTGTTCCGCATGCATGGGACATCTTATTCTTCTGCGCATGTGAGTCACTTCGGGGTTGTGGCCTGTTCACACTGGACTCTGATATGGACCACACTGACACGACGTTACCGCTCACGTAACTTTGTTCATTAGCCATTTTGGGTATCGCGCTACAGGAGTTGCCTGGCAACTTTTAGTCTGTTTGTCCACCAAGTACATAAAAATGCTCTAATTGTGTACCCAGTGTGTTAAAGGTGCCACATTTTGTTTTCCAGTGGTTATTTTGTTTTGTTTTTTTTAGATATTTTGAGTTTTGATATCTTCAAGGATGTACAATATGTAATCTTAAAAACTAAAATCCATTTCTGTGTTGTTTTAGAGATTACAAAAAAAGTTATCTTGTTCAATTTGAAACAGTTATCAGCTTACTCATTAATGTTAGCACCTACAGTATAATCTGATTGGGTAAAGATGGACAAGGTGTTTGTGATGTCATAAAACCCAGGAAATGTGATCCACTCATTTCTTTCACAGTTTTGCTAAATAACTCTGTCAGGTGAGTGCTTTGATATTTTAGCAGCATACATGTGACCATGACTTTATTTTATAGCTTAAAAACCTATGAAAACACCATGTTGTACGATATGGGTCCTTCAAGACGGTGCTTTTCAACCAAGGTTCCCAGGAACATTTGGGGGAATTTTCTAATTTCACTCCTTAATTAAAAACTGAAAATAATTGAATCGGTGAATTCAGAAAGGGCCCAAGTCCACACTTTTTCAAAGGGAACTTGGGCCCCTTTTGAATTCACCGATTCAATTTGCTTGGGTGCACTGGTGCCTATAGAAACCATACACAACAACGGCAAATTATTTAAAATTTTTGGGCAAATAAAGAAGTGAAATTAGAAAATTTCCCGCAGATACCTTGGATGTTCCAGGGAATGCTGGTCAAAAAACACTGCTTCAAGACAAAGAAACACATGCAATCACCAAAAATATGTACTTTTTCCTTTCACTCTTTGAGTCTTCAGAACCAGTGACTGCTTTGTATAAATTATTAATTGAAATGTTTCTATCGTTTTTATGCAGGTGTCCTCCACTGATGGACATTGTCCTTCACATGCTGAATGGATATCTACTGGCATCAAAGGCCCATCTGCAGTGTCATCTGAAGGAGACGGCTGACTTTGAGCGCCAGAGCCAGACCGTTTCAAATTTAGGTGTGCCTGGACAACCAGATACACCCGAGGTCACCAGGGAGGAGCTGAAGAATGCCCTGCTGGCAGCACAGGTATGCTGAGAATTCTGGCAGATGGCTTAAAATTGTACAAATATACAGCAAAAAGAAGTGCAACACAAAACCAAATAGAAGCATGTATAGTACTGAATCTCACATTGAAACATTCCGTCACAATAATGTGAAAGGAAAGATTTCTCTGCTACAGAATCACTCCCCTCGCAGATGCATGGAAAATGGGTCTGAGGAGAGCATAAGTTTGGTAACATTTACAGAGTATACTACTGCTTAATTCCTAGAGTCAGTGACTCTCATTTATTGAAAGTTTGTAAAAATCTGCAGATATTTGGGTGCAGAAATGATCGTAGAAAAATGGGCCACGTAGTTTTTATGAAACTGTGTGTACCTGGTCAGTCTCGTCCTACGATCGTTCAGTCATTGATAAATCTGACAACTGGATCCAAGCATTATTTGAACACCACGCCTTTCTCCCAGCGTTTTTAAGACTGAAAGACAAACTTCTCTGCAGTAGAAATTGAAATTATGATAAAAGAAGAACAAACAAAATTGTGTTTTGTGGCAACTTCAAAAGTCAATTTTAATGCAAAAGAACCCCAGAGAAGAGATTGGTACCGTGCATCACCATTGGATTGACCAGCTGATCTCCCTCTGAGGATTAGGCAATAATGAAAATAACAAAGTAGTGATGTGTGGCAGCCTCAACAAGTGTCATTAAAGGCAGAAGAGCCACAGCTGTAATGGTATCCATGATGCGCAACAGCTTGGCATGAACTCGCACTGAGGGTTATGATATAAATATATACAACCATGATATAAATTGTGTAACTTCAGATATATTATCTTCATAATTCTTTATTTTAAGGTTAAAAATGCAGTCAGACTTTGCCCCCAGCAGTGGAACAGATGTGCTCATCGGTTCTATTACAGGCATTGGTGAGATAGGTGATTAAAGTGTTTGAATGAATGGAGTTCCCCTAGTCATTTTAAAAGCAAACATGTCAACCATAAGAATTTAATGCTTAATTTTAGAAGCTATGATCACCTGAAAGTATGCACTGCTCAGTAGAACCTGATATGATCAAATAATTCTCAGCTGCATCAGGAGTCTGCAGCGACTTCAGCATTCGCGTAGCGGTACACAATCTCAGAAATGTGAGATTTAAGTAATCATATTCAGAGTGATAAATGCTGAACTTTTTGTTTCTGTCTTGTGCACATTTGATAAACGAATGCCATTGTGTTTTAACTTGAGGCTTTAACACCACCTCTGAAAAATGTTGTTACTGTCAACATAAAGGTGTTCTTGCTAGAAGAGTTTTAACCTGGGTCTGACTCATTCTGAAAGACCTTTGCAGTGAGCAATGACTCAATAAATAAATAAATAAATGAAATAAGACTTATTATATGCCGTTTTACACCCAGCCATGGTTAATCACCTGTGACTGTTCATACCAGGATAGTGCAGCAGTCCAGATTCTTCTGGAGGTTTGCCTGCCAACTTCTGAAGAGCAGCAGCTGGGGTCCACCACAGAAAGCCTGTTGAGTAGCATTCAGGATGCTGTGCCAGGGAAATTGAAACAGGGAGACCTGGGGTCGACAGCCAAAGGGGGCGTGGATGCCGCTGAGCCAGAGGGAGGCCTGCTCAGCGACTTAAGGGAGGTGCAGTGTCTCATCTGCTGTCTGCTGCATCAGATGTTTATCGCCGACCCCAACATTGCCAAGTTGGTTCACTTTCAGGTAATATAATGTGAAGAAGGCTGACGGCTTTATTGTGCCATTTTCACTCCATTTTCCTGTTTCCCATCACATTATTGCACTGAGAGTAATATTATCATAGCAGTTGGATGCTGCCACAGTGCAGAAAATAGATTCAAGTGAGTTTTCAGGAAGAGCCAAATCATGTTGACCCCATTAGTCATCACATTCTGCTGTAGCATAAGTAATGTGGACTACCATATGAGGGACTTTATTGAACCAATGCTTCTTCTGTCACAACAATCTAAGCAGATATTGCTCTTTTCACATCTAACATACTGCTAGAGTGCATAAATGACTACCTTTTTTTTAAAATCATGTTGGTTTAATCATAAGTTCCATGTCTCCTTGCCCTACTTCTCTGTCAGGGTTACCCTCAAGCTCTGCTGCCTCTGACTGTGGCAGGCATCCCCTCCATCCATATATGTCTGGATTTCATCCCAGAGCTGCTGGCCCAGCCTCAGCTGGAAAAGCAGGTGAGGCCTCCCAGTCTCTTATTACCTCCTTCTTCCTTTCAGTCGTAGACTTGCCCTGGGCTTTTGCCAGAGCCTCTCTTGCACAGTTGTGCCATTTTTTTTTTTGAACCACCTTTACTAGGTTCTTTCTGCTGTGTTTTTATATTTCCCATATAAATTATTGGAGAATTGTGTGTTTTGTTTTGTTTTGTTTTTTAATACAGTATCTCTCCACAGATCTTTGCAATTCAGTTGCTGTCATATCTGTGTATCCAGTATGCCCTACCAAAGTCTCTGAGTGTGGCCAGGTTGGCCATTAGTGTGATGGGCACCCTCCTTACAGGTCAGAAATGTTTTCTTTTTTTACATTTTTCAGCTGTTATAGCTTTAGCGCCATTTATTTAGTCAGGTTTTCTCCCATATACCACTCCAATTCCGGTGGAGTTGAGACCTTGTGTAAAACATAATTTTGAATTTGATGCCTCCAACATGTTCCAACAGAGCTGGGACAAGACTAAGAAAGTTGAGGAATGCTCAAAAAAACACTTTTTTGGGATATTTCCACAGGTGAACAGGTGAGTGTCATGGTTGGGTATAAAAGGAGCATCCCAGAAGGCCCAGTTGTTCACAAGCAAGGATTTAGTGAGCTTCACCACTTTGTGAATAACTACGTCGTCAAATAGTCCCAACAGTCCAACTTTTCTCAATGTCCAGTTGCAGGGAATTTAGGGATTTCATCATCTACAGTCCATAATATCATCAAAAGATTCAGACAATCTGGAGGAATTTCTGCATTTAAGTGGCAAGACTGAAACCAACACTGAATGCCTGTGACCTTCGATCGCCCAGGCGGCACTACATTAAAAACCGACATCATTCTGTAAAGGATATTACCATGTGAGCTCAGGAACACTTTAAAAAAATATTGTTAGTTACAACAATTTGTCGCTACATGTGCAAGTACAATTTAAAGCTGTACCATCTGAAGCCAAAGTCGTATATCAACAACACCCAGAAACGTCACGGGTTACTCTGGGCCTGAGCTCATCTGAGATGGACTCACACAAAGTGGAAAAGTGTGCTGTGGTCTGACAAGTACATATTTCAGATCGTTTTTGGAAATTTTTGATTTTTTTTTTTTGATTTTGTATACTTTATTGATCCCCAGAGGGGAAATTGAGGGCATCCACCTGGATGGATGAAGCAGCCATGGTACGGCGCTATCCCTAAACCATTCACACACACATTCACACCTAGGGCAACTTTAGAGTCTCCAGTTAGCCTAACCTGCATGTTTTTGGCCTGTGGGAGGAAACCAGAGAAATCCCGGAGTAAACCCACACAGATATGGGGAGAACACGCAAACTCCACACAGATCACTGTTGGTCAGGGGCTGGGATTGAACCAGGGATCCCATGGCCAAGGGTGAGTTGCTGTGCTGGTGCAGTGCTAACCACTGCTCCACCGCACCGCCCCGGGCGTTCATGAACGTTGTGTCCTCTGGGCTAAAGAAGAAAAGGATCATTCACGTTGTTATCAGCACAAAGTTCAAAAGTCAGCATCTGCGATGGTATGGGGGTGTGTTAGTGCCCATGGCATGGGTGATTTGCAGATCTGCGAAGGCACCATTAATGCTGAACAGTATATACAGGTTTTTGAGCAACATATGCTGCCATCCAAGCAACGTTTTTTTCAGAGATGTCCCTGAAACACTACACACTGCTAGACATGTGCGTAGTATTGTAGTCCACTTCAGTGGGGCCCGTTGTGCATGCGTTTGATTCTGTTTGTGTATGAGCTATGCAATAGCTGGCTAGCCTAGATGTAATATCATGTTTTAACTGAATGTCATTCTCAAGTGTAGACTGGATTTTGCACGTCATAGTTTTGAATGTTATTATTAGTAACTATTGTGTCCACTTACGCATATATAAAAAACAAACAAAAAAACCTATTTATGCTCACTGTGCATAGCGTTTGGGCATTACACCACCAGGTGCAGCTACAGATGTGTCTGCTCGCAGTGTTTCCTATGAGATTCTTTAGTTAGCTTAATAAGCCTGAAAAAAAGCTCATAAAATGCTGCCATCTTAGGTCAAATTAGCTTTGATAGAATTTGCATGTCATATCTGTCTACCTGCGTGTTGTTACGTTATGAATAGTATGTTTCTTCTTTCTTCCTTTCTCCCCTCATCCCCCAACCCGTCGTGGCAGAACACTGCCCCTCCCTGAGCCTGGTTCTGCCAGAGGTTTATTTCTATAAGGGGGTTTTTCCTTCCCACTGTTGCCTAGTGATTGCTCATAGTTGGGGCTTTTCTCTGAATTATTTATTGATTTGTGCTTATGTATCTAGTGCCTTGAGATGACTTTTGTTGTGACACATAAAGTTGAATTGAATCCCTGCTTATTTCAGCAAGACAATACCAAGCCACATTCTGCACGTGTTACAATAGCGTGGCTTCATAGTAAGAGTGTGGCTACTAGACTGGCCTGCCTGCTGTCCAGACCTGTCTCCCATTGAAAAAGTGTGGAGCATTGTGAAGCACAAAATACAACAACGGAGAATCTGGACTGCTGAGCAACTGAAGTTGTACATCAGGCAAGGATGGGAAAGAATTCCACCTGTAAAGCTTTGACAGTTGGTGTCCTCAGTCTCTAAACACTGACTTGAGTTTTGTTAAAAGGAAAGGTGATGTAACACAGTGGTAAACATGCTCCTGTCCCAACTTTTTGGGAATGTGTTGTAGGAATCAAGTTCAAAATAAGAGAATATTTGAAAAAAAACAAAAAAAACCCCAAAGTTTATCCATTTTAACATTAAATATCATGTAGTGTATTCAGTTGCATATAGGTTAAAAGGGATTTTTAAATCACTGTATTTTGTTTTTATTTACACAGCATCCTGTCTTCACCAGAATAGTGGTTATATATGCTCTGAATAACTGGCAATAATTATGTAAGATGAGCTGTGATATACAGTATATGGACATTGTGTTCCCTGATATTTTTCATCCCTTTATCTGGCTGCCACCATCTGGCCTTTGGCTGTTAGTGCAACATTTACCCTCGATTACAGAGGTGATCTTCATGCACCAGCCTTTGGGCCACTGTTTACAGACATCTGTTCTACACTGTTTGTTCTGTTTTACAGTGTTGACTCGTGCCAAGCGTTTCTCCTTCTTCATGCCCACCCTCCCATGCCTGGTGGCCTTCTGCCAAGCCTTCCCTCCCCTCTATGATGAAGTGGCTGCTCTGTTGGTGCAAGTGGGCCAAGTTTGTGCTTCAGATGTGGCCACCAAAGCCAGGGACATTGACCCATTCATTGTCCGTGAGTATATTTAATAATTCTTATGACATGAAAATTGGTGAAATTATAAACTTGAGGGCAGAATTATGAGCCCTCCGATGACATTTTCATAGGGGGGCTCGTAATTCTGCCCTCAACTGTACTGTAAATCTAAAATGATGGTAGTAAATTAGAGCAGTGTAGTGGTGAGCCCCACAGCCTGGATTAGAATCCACCAGCCAGCTGCCTAGGCCTTTCTACAGTGGGGTGAAAAAGTGTTTGCCCCCTTCCTGATTTCTCATTTTTTTGTATGTTTGTCACACTTAAATGTTTCAGATCATCAAACAAATTTAAATATTAGACAAAGATAACACAAGTAAACACAAAATGCAGTTTTTAATTGAAAGTGTTTATTATTAAGGGAAAAAATCCAAACCTACATGGCCCTGTGTGAAAAAGTGATTGCCCCCTAAACCTAATAACTGGTTGGGCCACCCTTAGCAGCAACAACTGCAATCAAGTGTTTGCGATAACTGGCAATGAGTCTTTTATAGCGCTGTGGAGGAATTTTGGTCCACTCATCTTTGCAGAATTGTTGTAATTCAGCCATATTGGAGGGTTTTTGAGCATGAACCGCCTTTTTAAGGTCATGCCACAGCATCTCAATGGGATTCAGATCAAGACTTTGACTAGGCCACTCCAAAGTCTTCATTTTGTTTTTCTTAAGCCATTCAGAGGTGGACTTGCTGGTGTGTTTGGATCATTGTCCTGCTTCAGAACCCAAGTGTGCTTCAGTTTGAGGTCACGAACAGATGGCCCAACATTCTCTCAGGATTTTTTGGTAGACAGCAGAATTCATGCTTCCATTTACCACACCATGTCTTCCAGGTCCTGAAGCAGCAAAACAGCCCCAGACCATCACACTACCACCACCACATTTTACTGTCGGTATGATGTTTCTTTTCTGAAATGCTGTTACTTTTACGACAGATGTAATGGGACACACAAGTTCAACTTTTGTCTCATCAGCCCACAGAGTATTTTCCCAAAAGTCTTGGGGATCATCAAGATGTTTTCTGGCAAAACTGAGACAAGTCTTTGTTCTTTTTGCTCAGCAGTGGTTTTCGTCTTGGAACTCTGCCATACAGGCCATTTTTGCCCAGTCTCTTTCTTATGGTGGAGTCATGAACACTGACCTTAGGCAAGTGAGGCCTGCAGTTCTTTGGATGTTGTTGTGGGGTCTTTTGTGACCTCTTGGATGAGTCGTCGCTGCGCTCTTGGGGTAATTTGGGTCAGCCGGCCACTCCTGGGAAGGTTCACCACTGTTCCATGTTTGCACCATTTGTGGCTAATGGCTCTCACTATGGTTCGCTGGAGCCCCAAATCTTTAGAAATGGCTTTATAGCCTTTTCCAGACTGATCGATGCCAATTACTTTTTCTCATTTGTTCCTGAATTTCTTTGGATCACAACATGATGTCTAGCTTTTTTTTTTTTTTTTTTTTGGAAACTTTTTATTTATGAACGTTTTTCAATTATAAAAACTAACTAACAAACTAATAGTTTTTTTTTTTTTTTTTTTTTTTTTTTTTTTGGAATGCAAAAGATGCAATAGACTTACACAATGGTCCTCTCCGGCATACAACTAGGAACATACCGGTCGCTATGGAGGGTGAGAATATGTATGGGCACATAATCATACCATGTAGGATAACTAAATAGACGGTTATGCTGTTTCATCCCACCTAGCAACAATGCTCTGCACTGTGTGTGTTTATATATTTACATATTTATTCCATCTAGCTACAATGCTCTGCACTGGGTGTGTTTATATTTATATATCTATATATTTATTCCATCTAGCTACAATGCTCCGCACTGTGTTTTTATATATCTACATATTATTCCATCTAGCTACATTGCTCCGCACTGTGTGTGTTTATATACTTGCATATTTATTCCACCTAGCTGCAATGCTCCATACTGTGGGTGTTTATATATTTACATATTTATTCCATCTAGCTACAATGTTCTGCACTGTGTGTTCATATATTCATATATTTATTCCATCCAGCTACAATGCTCTGCACTGTGTGTCTGTGTGTGTGTGTGTGTATATATATATTTTATAGTAATATGTACATATGTATATTAGCTGCTCTTGCTTGCTTGTTTTTTCTTGCCTTCTGATTGTTGCTCTGAGTGTTGCTATCCCTGTGCTGTTGCAATCCTGGAATTTCCCCGTTGTGGGACTAATAAAGGCTTATCTTATCTTATCTTATCTTATCTTAACTAACTAACCTGCACTTATATAGCGCTTTTCTAGTCACAAAGACCACTCAAAGCGCTTTCACTAATGCTAACCCTCTATTCTAAGGGCCTATAGGAAAAAACACAAACATATGAGGTCATGGGATGATTAATATAGTACAAATCAGATGCAATAAAAATATACAATTCCGAATCCGCATATTAATAAGTACTGTCACATCCTGTGAAGTCCAACCATTTTTTCCAACGTCTTTTTCCTAGCTCCTCTTGGAGTCGCAGGGATAGGTCATGCATTCCATGGACCTTATATTGTCTATTATAGGGGTGAAAAGGTTCAGTGTGGGGGGCTGTTTTTATAACCAGCACTTTGTTATAGCCTTTTTGGCTGATGCCAAAAAGATTTTCAGGAGATAAGTATCATCTGCAGTCAGCTTGTCAGGGAAACATCCAAGGAATAACAAAATAAAAGAGCAGCTGATATTAAAGTCCAGTGCCTTAGAAATGACATTTGCTACATCTGTCCAGAAAGGCTGAATGTGTGGGCAAGACCAGAATACGTGCCCATGGTCTGCTGTTGTTTCCCCACATTCTCTCCAGCAGTGTGCAGGAACTCCACTGTACTTGGATTTCTGATTGGGTGTTATGAAAAAACGAATAAGAGTCTTCCAGCAAAAGTCCCTCCAGGTGCCGGAGTTGGTGGATGAGGATTGCACCTCCAAACCCTTGACCACATGTCATCAGTTATTACAATGTTCATTTCCTTTTCCCACTTTTGCTTTATATATATTGTTGAGTCTGTTTTAAGTGTCATTAAACTGCAGTATAACTTACTAATAAGATTTTTAAGACTTGTTGACTTATATGCATTAATAAAAATATTAAGAAATAATGAAGACTCTTTGATATTACTGCTTTGTACCCTTTTATTAATGAAGTCGCGAAGCTGCAAGTATCTAAAAAAAATCTTGCTTCTCCAGATTGTACTTCCTGCGTAGAGTATCGAATGACATTAGGTTTGATTTCTCATACATTGTACACGCTGCGGTAAGGCCCCTGAATGTCCACTGTCTAAATCTAAAATCATGTGAGGCGGGCAGAAAGTCAGGATCATATGCTGGCCATCTGAGCAATTTAATTTCTTCCTGGAGTTTTAGTTTTCTTATCTCTGATTTCCAGATTTTAAATGTCAGATTAGCCCACTGACTAGTTGTTGGAGTAATTTCGCTTTCAAGGGTACCTAGTTTAGACTGAATTGGGACCTCAGATAAAGACATCTCAATTGTTTTCCATTTTGCATTATAAGATGGGTCACACAAACAAACCAGTGGTCTCAGTTGGGCTGATATATAGTAGTCTCGTAAAGAGGGCAGAGCCTGACCCCCCCTCTCCTTCGGCAACTGTAAGGTAGAATACTTAACTCTTGGTCTCTTTTTAAGCCAAATGAACCTTGAAATGTATTTATTCCATTTCCTAAATTGTTTGTCAGGAATTGATACTGGAAGAGATGAAAAGAGATAGCAATTTAGGGAGGATGTTCATCTTGATTGCCTGTATTTTGCTGCCAAAGTCAAGGGGGAGCAGACTCCAGCTATCAAAATTACTAATTATTTCTTTATTTAGTCGGTTGTAATTCATATCATACAATTGTGACAAATCTTTGGGTAGGTACACTCCTAAGTATTTTATATAGTCAGAATACCAATTAAAATTATATTTAGATATTAATTCTTGTCCAGGGTGAAAACTGAAAGTCATAACCTGAGTTTTATGGATATTAAGGGCGTACCCAGAGAATGAACCGTACATTTCTAAGATTTTCATCAACACTGGTAAACCAGAGACCGGATCTGAGATTGTGATCAATACATCGTCCGCATACAGGCTCAATTTATATTTCTCCTCACCAATCCGAACACCCTTTAGTGTGGTCTCTTGGCGTATTGCTTGTGCTAAAGGCTCTATAAATAAATTAAATAAATTGGGGCTACCGGGGCAACCCTGTCTACATCCGCGTTGTAGTTGTATAGAATTAGAAAGACTCCCATTTATTTTTATTCTAGCAGTAGGGGAAGAGTAAAGAGCTTGAATGCATTTTATAAAGTCAGTACAGAATCCAAATCTCTTCATTACTAAATAGAGAAAGTCCCACTGAACTGAGTCGAATGCTTTTTCAGCATCAAGACTGAGAATAACTGAATTTATCTTTCTTTTATTAATCTATTCGATTATATGTAGAGCTCTCCTTATGTTATCCGAAGTTTGTCTGTTTTTAAGGAAGCCTGTTTGGTCTTCATCAATCAGTGAGGGCATCACAGTGTCCATTCGTTTGACCAAAATAGTTGTGTATAATTTATAATCCGTGTTCAATACACTTATTGGTCTATATGATTTGCAGTCTATTTTATCCTTTCCCTCTTTTGGTATAACAGATATAAAGGCTTCCTTCCAGGACGGAGGTACAGGGCCTCCTTTCAGAATATAATTGAAACTGGTTTCTAGTAGAGGTATCAGACTTTCTTTCATTTTCTTGTACCATTCAGGGGGGAACCCATCAGTACCAGGAGACTTGTTAGGTTTAAGGTTAGAAATGGCCTTGTCAATTTCCTCACGTGTTATTGGTGACATAAGCTTATTATTTGCATCTGTGCCGAGTGGGGGAAGATCCAAAGAGTCCAAGAAATCAACTACTGCATTTTTATTAATCGGCACAGATTGGCTATATAGGCTTTTGTAATATGTTTCAAATGATTTTTGAATACCATCCAAATCAGTTAAAATGTTGCAACTTATAGGGTCTTTTATTTTGTAGATTGAATTTTCTGCTTCTTGTTTCCTAAGTCGCCATGCCAACAGTTTAGATGCCTTAGCTCCTGCCTCATAATATCTGTTTCATAAACCGTAAATTTTTCTGTACTTCCTCACCTAGTATCCTATCTATGTCTTGTTTAACTTGTCTTATTTGTTGTGTTACAGTGGGACTTTTTTTTGTCAGTTGTGTTTTCTCTAGATCTTTCAGTCTCTCTTGTAGTCGTAACAATTCTTGAGTCTTTTGCTTTTTAAGCATAGCCGACCTTGCTATTATTTTCCCCCTCAAAACCGCTTTAGCTGCATCCCACACGATGCTGGGGTTTGTCTCGCCATTATTGTTATCCTGTAGGTACAAATTTAGATCGGTTGTCATGGACTGTAGAAAGGAGAGATCATTTAGCATCCCTGTATTTAATCTCCATAGTGTTTTTCTCTTTCTGACGTCAAGGTGTAAACTTAGGTAAATTCCAGAATGGTCAGAGATATCTCTTTGACCAATTCTACATTCTTTTATCCTGTTTAAGTCTTTATTATACATGAAACAATAATCTATCCTTGAGTGGAAAGAATGGGGCGCAGAGTAAAATGTAAATCCAGGGGCAGATCTGTGTACAGAGCGCCATACGTCAATAAGTCCTAAATCTGAAAGCATTTTTTTTACACGTTTCTCTATAGGCAGACGTTTCCTTCTAATATTTGTTGTATCCAGTTGGGGGTTTAACAATAAATTAAGGTCTCCAGCAAAAATTAAAGGTCCATAAGATTCTTTAGTAGTCAAATCAAAAACTTTTTTATAGAAGCCAATATTACTCCCGGGGGGAGCATATACATTCAATAATGTAACCTCTTTATGGTCAATTTTACCTTTCACTAAAATATATCTGCCTTCTTTGTCGCTTGATTCAGATATAAATTCAAAATTAATTCTATTAGAAATCAAAATAGCTACTCCTCGTTTTTTACCACTTCTATGAGAGGAATAATATGTATTTTTGAAACCCATTCTTTTTAATTTATCATGTTCTGTGTTGGATAGATGAGTTTCTTGCCAATATGCAATATCTACTTTCTCTTTATACCTCCGCCAAGGAGGTAATGTTTTTGCCGGGGTTTGTCTGTTTGTCTGTCTGTTGGTTAGCAAGTTAACTCAAAAAGTTTTGGACGGATTTCGATGAAACTTTCAGGCATTGTTGGAAATGGTACAAGGAAGAACTGATTAAATTTTGGTGGTGATCCCGATCACCGTCCATAAGAAAAACGCCATTACGGAAAATGCCATTTTCGTGAATAACTACTGAACCACTAATCCTATCATTGTCAATCCAATTGCTAGTCATATGTTCTCATGGTCAAGGAATCTGAAAACGTACACACAAACACTGTATGGGGGGGAACTGTGGCCACCATTACGGAAAATGCCATTTTCGTGAATAACTACTGAACCACTAATCCTATCATTGTCAATCCAATTGCTAGTCATATGTTCTCATGGTCAAGGAATCTGAAAACGTACACACTAACACTGTATGGGGGGAACTGTGGCCGCCATTACGGAAAATGCCATTTTCGTGAATAACTACTGAATCACTAATCCTATCATTGTCAATCCAATTGCTAGTCATATGTTCTCATGGTCAAGGAATCTGAAAACGTACACACAAACACTGTATGGGGGGAACTGTGGCCGCCATTACGGAAAATGACATTTTCGTGAATAACTACTGAACCACTAATCCTATCATTGTCAATCCAATTGCTAGTCATACTGTATGTTCTCATGGTCAAGGAATCTGAAAACGTACACACAAACACTGTATGGGGGGAACTGTGGCCGCCATTACGGAAAATGCCATTTTCATGAATAACTACTGAACCACTAATCCACCACTAATCCTATCATTGTCAATCCAATTGCTAGTCATATGTTCTCATGGTCAAGGAATCTGAAAACGTACACACAAACACTGTATGGGGGGAACTGTGGCCGCATTACGGAAAATGCCATTTTCGTGAATAACTACTGAACCACTAATCCACCACTAATCCTATCATTGTCAATCAAATTGCTAGTCATATGTTTTCGTGGTCAAGGAATCTGAAAACGTACACACAAACACTGTATGAGGGGAACTGTGGCGCTTGGCGGAGGTCTGCGCTCTCCGAGCGCTTTTCTAGTTTCATCTTTACCACCAGTTTACTTCTTTTTACAGGGTTATTCACTCCATTAACATTTAGTGACAGTATATTATAATATTTAAAAGACATAGCTTAGCATGTAAGAACAAAATATCATCCCAGACCTCAGAACAACAACTGTAAAACGTGAACATGCTGAACAGTAAAACAACATAACATTGAACTGGGCTTCCAATAAGAAGGATACAATGTGGGCCTTGAAAAAAGAGGGGACTGGCCACAAGGTGGGGCTCCTCTCCACGGTGAGCATCGTGGGAAAAAAAACAAAACAACCAATAATAATAAAGGAAGGTCAGTAGTTATGTAGAAATAAAGTAGTCTGGTGACCCTCAGCTCGAGTCTGCAGGCTCCAGCCCTTTCATCAATAATGAGATCGGATAAGGCTACAAAGTCATGGTCATGAATAATCCAAAACAACTATTCTCACCATAGTAAGGCCGTGTGTTCTTGCGGAGTACTCATTAGTCCCCCGTTGTTTCTTCTGATGTCCGCCGAAACTCACTCAGCTTCTCCCGGATGTGTTTATGGAAATCCCCACGGCGCGTCCTTTGCGTCTCCCATGGCAAAAGCTGCTTCAGCATCTCCTCCGTCATCGTCTGAGCAGCTCTGTTTCTGGCAGTGGTGATCTGGACCGTGGCGATGCCTCGCCTTTGTAAATCTTCCGCGGCTTCTGTGGCACTATTGTAGAGAACACTTCCTGATGCATAAAAAATACGCATCTTGTTGAGTGGAGTTTGAAAGCGAATCCCTTTCTCCTTCAGAGCTCTTTTAACGGGGATATATTCTTTTCTTCTTTTCTGTACTTCCACCGTGTAGTCATGGTCAAAATACACTTGCTTGTTGTGAATGCGTATTACCTTTTTCCATGCAGCGCGGAGTATTTCTTCCTTAACTGTGAACCGGAGGAAGCGGACTATTATTGAACGTGGCGGGGCACTCGCTGGCGGCTTTGGGCCCAAGGCATGATGGGCGCGCTCAATGCCGAGGTCGTAGTCTTGGCCTAAAACATCACCAAACTCTTTTTTAATGAGACTTTCGGCAAAGGAAGTTACAGATGTGCCTTGCTCTGAGTCCTCGGGTACCCCGTATATGCGAATATTATTCCGCCTGGCCCGGCCCTCCATTTCGGATACCTTATCCTCAAGTGTACGCTGATTTTGTAACAGTTGAACAAGCTTGTTTTTAACGCCAATGTTCCAATTCTCCAGTTCGGCCATATTTTCCTCAGTCTGTTTTATACGTTCTCCCGCGTCATGCACTTGTTTAGCGGTTTCCTGGAGCTGTTGCTGTACTTCCGCTGTGAATTCATCCATTTGTTTCTTCATATCCTCACGAATTACTGAACGAAAATCTTGTAGATCTGTTTTTAATTCGGCTCGGAGAGTTGCCATTCCAGCTGCCATGGCCTCGCTCATGGTAACTCGAATCCGGTCCAAACCAGCCATGCGGTCGCCATGTTGGTCCGATGCTAGGTCCGTTTCATTAGCCGAGATTTCTTTTGTTGCTTCATTATCGGGATTGTTTCGTAGCCCGTATCCGCCTTACTTGAATTTGTCCCCACTCATTATGGCAGCAAAATACTGCCGTTTTTCCCAGATTTGGATCTCGAGTCTAGGGGGAAAATAGAGCTAGAGCCAGAGCTCAATTTTTATGCGTCCATGCTGTTACGCGTCACCGGAAGCCTCCGATGTCTAGCTTTTGAAGATCTTTTGGTCTACTTCACTTTGTCAGGCAGGTCCTATTTAAGTGATTTCTTGATTGAGAACAGGTGTGGCAGTAATCAGGCCTGGGTGTGGCTAGAGAAACTGAACTCAGCTTTCCAAAGATGTGATGAACCACAGCTAATTTACAGTGGGGCAAAAAAGTATTTAGTCAGCCACCAATTGTGCAAGTTCTCCCACTTAAAAGATGAGAGAGGTCTCCAATTTTCATCATAGGTATACCTCAACTATGAGAGACAAAATGAGGGGAAAAAAATCCAGAAAATCACATTGTCTGATGTTTAAAGAATTTATTTGCAAATTATGGTGGAAAATAAGTATTTGGTCAATAACAAAAGTTCATCTCAATACTTTGTTATATACCATTTGTTGGTAATGACAGAGGTCAAACGTTTTCTGTAAGTCTTCACAAGGTTTTCACACACTGTTGCTGGTATTTTGGCCCATTCCTCCATGCAGATCTCCTCTAGAGCAGTGATGTTTTGGGGCTGTCGCTGGGCAACACGGACTTTCAACTCCCTCCAAAGATTTTCTATGCGGTTGAGATCTGGAAACTGGCTAGGCCACTCCAGGACCTTGAAATGCTTGTTACGAAGCCACTCCTTCGTTGCCCGGGTGGTGCGTTTGGGATCATTGTCATGCTGAAAGACCCAGCCACGTTTCAACTTCAATGCCCTTGCTGATGGAAGGAAGTTTTCACTCAAAATCTCACGATACATGGCCCCATTCATTCTTTCCTTTACACGGTTCAGTCGTTCTGGTCCCTTTGCAGAAAAACAGCCCCAAAGCATGATGTTTCCACCCCCATGCTTCACAGTAGGTATGGTGTTCTTTGGATGCAACTCAGCAGTCTTTCTCCTCCAAACACGACAAGTTGAGTTTTTACCAAAAAGTTCTGTTTTGGTTTCATCTGACCATATGACATTCTCCCAATCCTCTTCTGGATCATCCAAATGCTCTCTAGCAAACTTCAGATGGGCCTGGACATGTACTGGCTTAAGCAGGGGAACACGTCTGGCACTGCAGGATTTGAGTCCCTGGCGGCGTAGTGTGTTACTGATGGTAGCCTTTGTTACTTTGGTCCCAGCTCTCTGCAGGTCATTCACTAGGTCCCCCCGTGTGGTTCTGGGATTTGTGGTTCTCACCGTTCTCGTGATCATTTTGACCCCACGGGGTGAGATCTTGCATGGAGCCCCAGATTGAGGGAGATTATCAGTGGTCTTGTATGTCTTCCATTTTCTAATAATTGCGCCCACAGTTGATTTCTTCACACCAAGCTGCTTACCTATTGCAGACTCAGTCTTGCCAGCCTGGTGCAGGTCTACAATTTTGTTTCTAGTGTCCTTTGACAGCTCTTTGGTCTTGGCCATAGTGGAGTTTGGAGTCTGACTGTTTGAGGTTGTAGAGAGGTGTCTTTTATACTGATAATGAGTTCAAACAGGTGCCATTAATACAGGTAACGAGAGGAGGACAGAGGAGCCTCTTAAAGAAGAAGTTACAGGTCTGTGAGAGCCAGAAATCTTGCTTGTTTGTAGGTGACCAAATACTTATTTTCCACCATAACTTGCAAATAAATTCTTTAAACATCAGACAATGTGATTTTCTGGATTTTTTTTTTTCCTCATTTTGTCTCTCATAGTTGAGGTATACCTATGATGAAAATTGGAGACCTCTCATCTTTTAAGTGGGAGAACTTGCACAACTAGTGGCTGACTAAATACTTTTTTGCCCCACTGTATGTTTTAACGGGGGGGGGGGGGAATCACTTTTTCACACAGGACCATGTAGGTTTGGATTTTTTTTTTACCCTTAATAATAAACACCTTCATTTAAAAACTGCATTTTGTGTTTACTTGTGTTATCTTTGTCTCATATTTAAATTTGTTTGATCTGAAACATTTAAGTGTGACAAACATACAAAAAAATCAGATATCAGGAGGGGGGCAAACACTTTTTCACACCACTGTATGTAGTATTTGCATGTTCTTACCATGGGTTTGCATGGGTTGTCTCCGGTTTCCTCCCACAGACAGAAAACATGCGTGTTGGGCGAACTGGCATCAACTGAGGATTCTAATTTGCTTGTAGGTGTGAGTGGTTGTCTCTCTCTGTCTTGGCCTCGCGATGGAGTGACATTATGCCACCCTGCCTGTAGATATGCTGTACTTTAAATGGCTTTACCTTAAGCAGATGGCAGATTCTGTATTACGATTATGTAGAGCTGGGTGATATACCAGTTCATTCAACATACCGGTTTTAATTTCATGCACCAGGCTAGTCACATTTTTATATACATAGCTTACATGATGACAGTCAATACAATGAACAGTCATTTGTGTATCCAGTTGTCACAATGCTAATATGGCACCTCTGTTTGCCATGAAAATGTTGTGTGTCCTATCTAGTGTCTATATGTCTATGATACCAGCAACCAGAGTCTCGTCATTCAACTGCCAGATGTAAATGTAATTATTTTGTACCTGTAAAAATGTTTTAAAGGTTTTTTTTATCAATACATTATTTTTTTGAAGAATTTTCTGCACATTTCTAAATATTTTCTTGATGTATTATTATTATTTATTTTTATTATTATTAATGTTTAAAATTATTATTATACCCCGCACAACAAAGTTGCATAGGGTATAATGTTTTTGACCTGTCCGTTTGACATGTTGTCGCCACTTTAGCATCTACATTTCTGATTGGATTGACTTCAGATTTATACAGAAACTTTGATTGAACTGAGGGGTTCCATTTTTGGGGAGAGGGCTTATTTTTTTCCAATTCATTCTATGTTGATCACAGTTCTCATTAGTGGAGTTCTGAAGCGTGCCACTCTCGTAACAGTTCCAGCCGGCAGTCAGGTGTATGTAGCATTGTTGTCCAAGAGACAAAACTAAATCGGTGTACTTGCTCCCCCGATGTCAGAGTGAAGCATGAACGTAATAAGTACTTTCAACAGAGAAAAGGCAGAAGAGATATGTAAGCAGCAGAGGCATTTGTCGTGGTTTCAACCCACTGGCAATGGGTACAATAATAAGTCGCGTAGCTAACAGGTGTGTTTAGGCTTGATATGCAGGCTAATCGAGGCAGAGGCAAGGATGACTGAGTTGTTGAAGACTTACTTCACCAATCACTACAACATTAACTAATGTGGTACATTATATAGTTACAATCAGTGTTGGGCAAGTTACTAAAAATAGTAACTAATTACAGTTACTAGTTACTTCGTTTCAAAGGTAATTGAGTTACTTTACCAATTACTGCATGGTTAAAGTAACTAGTTACTTGGAAAAGTAACTTTCATGTTACTTTTAAATGCATACTTAAATCATCTTGCGCACGTAGCAAGATAATTTAACTTATGGATTACATTTCGGGCTTATTAATGTCTGGCTGAAAACAGACTGTTTCAGACAGAGCTTTTAGAACATGTTCAGTCTGATTTATCGTGCCTTGAGAGCTCTTACTGTGGGGAAAAATCTGAAGAAAATCAACATGATATTTCCAGTAATTTCCTCATTTTGGAGTGAGAGTTGGCAACACTGCATAAAGCTGTCCATGTTTCTTACCTTTATGATATGGATTAATCTGATGTGCAGTGATCCAAAGAAAATGTCCATTATCCACAGTCCAGATGTCTGCTGTGACAGAGACATGATCCAGTTCTTCACATTCCTTTTGGAGAGCAAAATCCATTTTTGAATACTCTTTATCCAGGTAGCAAGTAAATGTGTTTTATCTTCAGTGGATCACAGTCTCAGCTGTCTAATGGAAAGTGACTATTATCACATCTTCAGTCTGTAACATCGTATCTGGCAATCAGGTTTAATTCTTGCTGGGTCACAAACTGTCCAGATGCATACCTGTGCTTGAAATCCAGCTGTGGCTGTTAAGACAAGAGTATTTCCACTTTATATCCAGTCGGGGCTGTTCAGATAGCATAGATCCACTAACACGGTGTTGTTAGCATAGCTAGCCGTTACTTAGCGCTAGCTTTGTCAAAGCTTTGTTGCCGTTTCAAGCACTTCTCAAGATTGCAGTAGGTCTCAACCGGCACTTTAGCTTACAGCCCACCTATATGCTTTTGTCCTTAATCGTGACAAAGGAAAAATAATCTATTTCCACAAAATCAAAGTCACTTCATCTTTTCCTCTGCTCAGTAGTGAAGACTCGGCTCTCAGCAACAGGTCACGTCAACTGACAGCTCATCTCAGCTACGGTAGGGTCAGTTTGTACATTCATTTATTTGCGCTAAAAGCAAATAAATTACACATCTGATCAAATTTCAGTAACTGTAATGCATTGCTGAATTTTTCAACAGTAATTTCGTTACACAGCACGTTACTGCAAAAGTAGTGGTGTTACAGTAATGCATTACTTTGTAGCACGTTACTTCCAACACTGTTTATAATGATCAAAATTCACAAAGTCAGTGACTTAAGTCCATGAACATCCTTCAGCCTTCAAACTCAACCTGCCAGCATTTGGATTTCAAAATATGGGAGGTTTTTCCTGTTTTCTGGGTCGTGAGGAGAGTTCTAGAAATTGTAAATATAGAAATATTATACCAGAAATAACTATCTTTGGTCATTTTATTTCATTTTAATACATTAAAATATAATTTTATGAATACTTTTATTTCTTTCTGAAATTAGTTGAAACTATTATTCTATTCAGTCTCTGCAAAATTATGATCAATAGTTTCAATTATATGAGAAAAAGGTCTACGTTTTACCACAAACTAAGTATTCATTAGAAAAACAGTAATTCCATAAGAAAAGTAGACGAAAAAATTTGCCATAAAATAAACCACATATTAATGATGACAAAGTCTCAAATGTACAAGAAGTCATAATTTTACAAGGGCAAATTACAAATTTATGAGGAAAATAGTTGCAGATTTAGGTAAAAACAAATTTACAGAGAAAAACTTAGAAAACTGAAAGAAAATGGTTATAAAATTTATAAGAAAAACCTCAAGCTTTCAAGACTAAAGTCATTACTCAAGTATTTTAAGGGGGTCCTTTTGTACTCTTACTCAGCTGAAGTAGTAATGCTCTTCATTATTAATTTCATAAGGTAACACTGCTTTTACATTTTATTGTATTTATATGGGGGCAAGTCCAATGAGAGGCAACCTGTCTTTTTCAAGGACACCCTGTTCACACTCAGTTACACATTCACACCAGGAAGCTGCCCAGTACAACCACAGAAAACCTGTGGCCACTGAGCAGCTCCACTGGAGCAGTTGGGGTTAAGGGCTTTGCTCAAGGGCATCACAGTGGAGTTAATGACAGCAATTTCTGGCTCCTATACCCACCTCTGATCATATCGTTTAAGTCTACGTCAGTAAATTACTACAGTATTCTGAATCTTCTTTCCTTTTGAGTGTCATGTGTTTCCCCATGTTTATAATAGGCTTCACATACCCCCCCACCCCCCCAAAAAAATAGTTGCCACCACGCCAAAGTCTTTGAGCCAGGGGAAACACTGTCTTTTAGTCTAATTGTGATTAGAAGGGTGTGCCGCTGGTGAGCGCAGTTGAGCTTTTTTCAACTTCAAGTGCCATGAGCGCAGCAACAAAAAAACACCATTAAAAAAATGTGGATTAAATGCTGGACTATGTAGAAAATGAACAAAAAATAGGCACTCTTAAGTCGGAGGCTCTGTTGTGGTTAGATGAAACCAAGGTTGAACTTTTTTCCACAAATCTGCAAGGATTATTGGGTGCAGAAATGTCAAAAAAAAGGAACACCATTCCCATTCTGAAGCATGGTGATTGCAGCATGATGCTCTGGGGTTGCTCTTCTTCAGCTTGAACTTCAGCTTTCATCAAGCTGGAGGGAATTAACTGTTCCAAATATCAGTCAATTTTGGTCCAAAACGTTCAAGTCTTTGCTTGAAAGGTAAAGATGAAGAATATCACCGATCAGCACAACAATGAACCCAAGCAGACATCTAAATCAACAAGAAAATTGTTTTTAATAAAAACAAGTTTGAGATTAAACCAGCCAGAGACCAGATTTAAGGCCATCTGAAAATCTGTGGGGTGACCTGAAGAGGGAGCTACCCAAGAGATGCCTCAACAGTCTGACAGGTTTGGAGAGCTTTTACCAGGTGGAGTGAGCTAATATTGAAAAGTCAAGCTGTGATATCTCTTATACAAAAAGATTATGTGATTAAATCAACAAGTGCTTCAGTAATGTATGAGTTTAACAGATTAGTGTTTTTCAGTTGAATTCTACAGGTACTAGGCCATATTAGACAAGGGGAAAGTCTGTTGGGGGAAGTTTGTAAACAATTTTTTGTTGTTTTTTTTAACATCTATAACTTGAAATTTTTTCAGGGGTGTGTAACTTTTTATAACCACTGTATAAATCTTTTAATATAATTGTTTTTTCACCTCAGGCCTGCAGTATCTTAAAGAAAAACCACAGGAGGTTGTGGTTCCTGGAGGTGGCTCATCCAAGTTGACTTTACCTCAGAAGACGGCTGAGGAGCTGGGCGGAGCAGACCCTGATGTTCAGCTCTGCTACTGCATAGAGGCCACCTTCATGGACATTATCAGCTCCACCCTTCACAGACTTTAATCCAACTTCAGACACCACCCCTTTGTTTAATGTGGTGTATCACAAGTTGTAGAAAATAAATATTGTAAATGTTTTTTTTTAATTTGAAGGCATATTTTTCTAATCTCCAATGCAGTTAGAAATTGAAAAAATGCCTATAAATATGTAGAGTTTTGTATGGTGTTTGTTTTTAATTAAAAAAAAAAAGTCTTGCTATTTTCTTATTTCCCCTTCCCTTTTCTTGACTTGTTTGTCCAATCACAGTTGTGCTCCTTGATTCCAGAGCAGCTGAAAAAGACATCTATTTAGTCAGAGCTTTAACTCTTAAAATTCCAGTGTTCCACCCGTGGAACATTTCAAATTGGCTGGAATGCTAAGGGGTTAATTTCCCCCATAAATATTCTTGCCTAAAAGGTTAACCAAACATGGCTGTGGTGTGAGTGCTCCCTGAATTTTCCAGTGTGATCTGGTACCCACTCAAAACTCAGCCTTTTTCTTGTTAAAGACGCACTCTGGTGGCTTTAACTTGCCTATAAAAACAAATCTACATTGTCGAAAATGGCATCTTATGCCCTTTTTTCTACAAAAAAAACCTTTCATTGTCTCACAGGTTCCAGTCAACCCCCCCCCCCCCCCAAAAAAAAAGAAAAAAAAAACAAACACCAGAATTAGTGACTAGACCCAACCCACATACCACAGGGCTAATAGTGGCTAGGGCTACATTAAATTGAATACATAAATCTTGTGATAAAAAGACTTAATGGTTGAAGGACATACCCAGTTGTATGCACGGTGGCCCAGGATAATGACAAACTGCATCAATCCTTAAAAGCAGTTTAATGACAAAACCCATCTCAATTTGGGTCAAGTTTTCAAATCAGCTGGTTAAAAAATGCTAACTAGTCTGGAGGATAACTTCAGTTAGGCCAGAGTAGGGGTCACCAACTGGTGGACTCTGGTCTGGACCTCGAGAGTCCTCTGTCCGGCCTCTGAAGCTTTTTTTTTTTTTTTTCCCACAATATCTTTATTGAACCTTTTTTTTTTTTTAAACAAACATGATACAAACAATCAAGCACTAACACTAAAGTACTACAAAAAAAAAAAAATGCACTAAAAAACACCAACAACCACCAACAAAATCAAATCCTCAACAATGCTCCTCTGTTTAGTCTAGACAATCCAACACATAAGTATATACTGTATATTATGTTCACCAGTTTGGAATTTACAAGGTCCACACATATCATTCACCTTCTTCTTCAAGAGCTATGTTTAAATTTTTTACATAATCAATAAAAGGTCTCCATATATTCTCAAACACAATTTCCTTTGATTTCAGTATATATGTTATTCTTTCTAATGGAAGGTTTGTTAACATCTGTCTTAACCACTGAGTCACATCTGGTCTATGAGTCTTTTTCCATAATAGTGCAATACATTTTTTGGCATTAAGCAAACTGAGGTCTATGAATGTTCTTTCACTTTTATTAAAATTATGCTTTTCTGGGTACAGACCCAACAAAAACAGTTTAGGATTCAATATGATTTGTTTTGAAATTATTTTTTCAATTGTTACCCTCACCTCTTCCCAAAACATTCTTATTAATCTACATTCCCATACACAATGAAATAGAGTTCCTTTACTTTCCATACATTTTGTGCACGTATCTGGTATATTTTTGTTATATCTATTTAACTCCTCCGGTGTAACATACATCCGCATTAACCATTTGAAATGTATCAATTTAAGGCGTACATTTATTGATTTGGTTTGAGCTTCTGTACAAGCCAATTCCCATTGTTCCTCTGAAATTTCAGTTTGCAGATCTTCTTTCCAGTAGTTTAATCTTTTCAGTGAATTTTCACTTGAAAATAGTGTCAATGAGTTATAAAACTCTGAAATAATACCCTTTCTTTTACTATCTTTCATCAACAATTTTTCCAAGGATGAATAGATAGGTCGAGTGAGAGCATTATTTTGATTTGATCGAATAAAGTTTCTAAGTTGAAGATATTTAAAAAAATGTGTTCTATTGAGATTAAATTTGATCCTCAACTCTTCAAAAGACATTATGTTTTCTGCACATGGCAAATATAAATCCTGAATCTTTTGTATCCCTTTTAAATTCCATACTTTAAATACAGCGTCCGCTCTCCCTGGTTTAAAATATTGATTACCCCATATTGGACTAAATTGTGACAATAACTGGGGTTCTTTTAAATAGTTTTTAGCTTCACACCATATTTTGATCATATGCTTTACAAATGGATTTTTAACTTGTTTTTGTAATTTTTTTGCCGAATCTGAGTATATGAATATGGGAAGAGGTAAAGATAAATTGTATGATTCCATTTCAGTCCAGTGAGGGAGATCATTTGATGAAAAATAATATGTCATAGACCTCAGTTGTGCCGACCAATAATACAACATAAAATTTGGACATTTCAGACCTCCACGATCAAATGGTAAATATAATAAAGACAGACGTAATCTAGCCCTCCTGTTGTTCCATATAAATTCCACTAACTTTTTTTTAATTCTTGAGAATAAATCTAAAGGTGGTGGTAAGGGAATGTATTGAAATAAATAAAGTATTTTAGGTAAGATATTACTTTTAAGTATATTAATTCTCCCGATCATCGACATTGGTAGTGACATCCATCTCTGAAGTAACTCATCAATATCTGTCATTAAGGCTTCATAATTGACACTGGCGACTGATTCTAGCTTAGGCACAATTTGGATTCCTAAATATTTAAACTGATTTACAACATTGAATTGATTTACCTCAGGGGCTGGGTAATTTCTCTGGGTCTCATTTAGCATTAATATTGAAGATTTAGTTTTATTTATTTTATATCCTGATATTTCCCCGAAATTCTTTATTAAATTCAACAAGGTCGGAATTGATTTTTTAAGATTCGACATAAACAAAATTATGTCATCGGCATACAGGGAGATTTTATGTTCTGTTGGTCCAACTTTAATTCCATATATTTGTGACTGTAGACGTATCGCCATCGCTAAAGGTTCAATTGCCATAGTAAACAGTAAAGGTGAGAGTGGACAGCCTTGTCGACATCCTCTATTGATTTTTATTGATTTTGAAATATTATTTGTTAGAATTTCTGCAGTAGCATTATTATATATTATCTGAACCCATTTTATGAAATTATTTCCAAGTCCAAACCTTTGTAAGACTTCAAAAAGAAAGGGCCATTCAACTCTATCAAAGGCTTTTTCGGCATCCAGTGATAAGAGAGCTGTATCCGGTGTTTCTTTATTAGAATAAATAATATTAAATAGTCTTCTTACATTATGGAAGCCTTGTCTTCCCTTTATAAAGCCATTCTGATCTCGATTAATAATATTTGGTAAAATTTCTTGTATTCGTCTTGCTAAAATTTTACAAATTATCTTAAGGTCGGCATTTAATAGGCTTATTGGTCTCATATTTTCACATTTATTAGAGGGCTTACCTGGTTTTGGCAACAGTATAATTAAGGCATTATTCATATATGATGGTAAATTACTATTTTGAAATGCTTCTAAAACCATTTCCAAAAAAGGTTTTGTTAATTTATTCTTAAATTTTTTATAAAGGTCAACTGGAAGACCATCTGGTCCTGCACTTTTTCCTGATTTCATATTATCAATGGCTAGTCCAACTTCTTCTTGACTAATTTTAGACTCCAGTATCTCCCTATTTTCATTTGGAATACACGGTATAAATAGTTCATTCAAAAACCCATGTAGTTTTGTTAAGTCAGATTCATTTTTGGTATCATATAATTTTTCATAGTAATCTCTAAAGGCTCTATTAATTTCTGAAGGATCTATAACTACCTGTCCGTTACTTATAATACTGGTAATTGGTGTTTTAGATTCTAATTGTTTAATCTGCCATGCCAATAACTTTCCTGATTTTTCACCTTGTTCATAAAAAGATTGTTTCAATCTTAGAAGACTCGAGGCAGCTCTATTCGCTGATTTTTTGTCATATTCAGCTCTCAAAATCAGTAATTCGTTCTCCAACCTTGGATCTCTTCCTGCATATACTCTTTCTTGAAGAATTTTTTTATGTTCCAATTGGACTCTCTCCTCTCGAGTCTTCTTAGATTTTGAACCTGTATAACTAATAATATGTCCCCTAATAAAAGCTTTGAAAGCCTCCCACTTTACACATGCTGATGTTTGTGTAGTATTGATATCAAAGAACTCATCTATCTGTTTTTCTATATACTTAACAAATTCCTCATCCTGAAGCCATTTATGCTGAAATTGCCATCTACCTGGTTCCTTTGTCAATTTCTTATCTACATACATTAGACAGCAGGGTGCATGATCAGAGATCACGATGTTATCATAAAAACAGTTTTGAATCCTGGACCTTAATTCTGTGGAGATCAAAAAATAATCTATACGTGAGAATGTCTTGTAGGTATTGGAATAACAAGAGTATGCTTTAACTTGTGGTTTCATTTCTCTCCATATATCTATCAATTTCAATTCTTTCATAAAATGATTAATGGTCATCCTACATCCATTGTGCGTACAGTCCAGTCCTGTTGATCTATCTATACTGGGATTCAATGTACAATTAAAATCCCCTGCTATTATATGTTGCCCTGTAAGTGATGATAAGATAAGAAATAAATTGGCAAAGAACTTTTGATCATCTATATTGGGACCATATAAGTTCACCAAATTTATGTTTTCTAATAGCAAAGATCCTTGAATGATTACATATCTTCCAAATTTGTCTCCAATTACATTTTTCACTTGAAATGGGACTGATTTATGTATGAGAGTCATAACTCCCCTGGCTCGGGATGAAAATGATGAGGTGAAAACATTTCCTTGCCATCTACTCCTAATTCTTTTTACATCTTGCTCTATTAGATGAGTTTCTTGTAAAAACACAATTTTTGAACCCATGTCTTTTATTTTATTCATAACTTGTTTAAGTTTTTTTAAATTTTGTAGACCTCTGCAATTCCATGAAGTTAAATTAAGATTAACGCTTTGATTTATAATCAATAGGGAGTTTGGGATTACCTTGCAGTGTAAACATGCTCAAACAGAAAAGCAAAAAAATGAGTGGTTGAACATTCACCCTACAAACTACACACAAACAAATTCCCCCTTCCCACATTTGTGGCAATCCCCCCAAAAGCAAAAGAAAAATTCCGTCTCCCGATATAGCCATCGACCGTTCCACACCCACGAGGAACAGCCAAAGCCACTCCTTCTTCATCCTCCCAATCACCCTAACTCTACTGCTTTTAATAACGTAACATTAACTCTCTTCTGTAATTTTCCAATTTAACTCCAAATTTTTTTTAGCAATTTTGTACTTTTTTTTTTTTAATATGTAATACATTCTATATTTTGTAATCTTGTTATATGCTTCTAATCAGTTAAATGCTCAAATATTCTACCCTATATTCTGTTCATGCTTAGCTCCCACCAGTCTCTTCCTGGATCTTCTTGATGAGCTCCTGCGCCTCCTCGGGGGTCTTGAAGATGCGTGTTCTGCCCTCATATGTGACCAGAAGTCTTGCAGGGTGAATCACTCCATGACGAATCTCAAGGTTGCGCAGTTCTTTGCGGATGGGGTCAAACTGCTTCCTTAATTGTTGGATTCCTGAGGCCAGATCTGGGTAGAACCGCACCTGCTGATCTTGGTATTTAATTTCTCCTTTGGCCCGCACCGCGTTGGAGATCGTCATCCTGTCTCTGTAGCTGAGAAACTTCATAATTAGCGTCCTCGGTGCTGCCTTGTTACCTCTCGGTGGGCCAATTCGGTGGGAGCTTTCCAAGACGACTGATGATTTTAGCTCCGCGTTGTTCAGCGCCTCCGGGATCCACCCCTCCAAAAAGGAGCATGAATCACGACCTTCGGCTCCCTCCGGTAAACCCACCAGCCTCAGGTTGTTCCTTCTGGACCGAGATTCCAAGTCCAGAACGCTATTTTCCAGATCTTTATTTTTTTTTTTCCAAAGTGCGCACCTTTATTTGAAGTCCGCTGATTTCATCCTCCGCACTTGAAACACGAAGCTCCGCCTGCGTCACTCGCTCCACGCAGTCACCCAACTCCTTTCTCATTGCATCCAACGCTGCCATAATCCCATCAAGTTTAGCGGAAAAGTCTGCTCTCATTGAGCTAATGGCAGCCAGCACTGCACCTGTGCCGCCATCGTCAGCAGCAGCAGTTACCGCACCACCGCTAGTTTCATCCGCCATATCCGCAGCTTTTTCTACTGCGCCACAAACTTTAAAGTCCGTTAATTTGGACTGCTTCGGCGATTCAATTTTTCCCCCTCCTGATTTCCCAGCCTTAGTCTTCACCGGCATATCCTCACCCAAACGCTGGGAAAAGTTCTGTTCCAAATGAGAGAGTTATTTGCCGAATTTTTATTTCCAGGGGCAGAGCAGAGTGATACGTGTCCTTCTAGGCGGCCGCCATAACCGGAAGTCCTCTGAAGCTTTTTAATATAATTTTGGGAAAAACTAGACTGTGTTAACTGAACAAAAAAGCGGAACTGAAGTGCCGTATCAGCGGCCACCGCCCGGATATTTTCTGGCGTGCTGTGGCGGAAGTGAATAAGGGAACCCAGTTTGGAGGCCCAGCGAAGTGAAGTTTAAAAGGGTGTTTTATTCATCCACCATCACGAGACTCACTCCAGCGCTGTGAGAGCGCGCTGGGAGCGAGCCCTGTGTCTCTAGTCAGCAAACAGGCAATGCGTGTAGGAAGAGAGCAGTAAGAGGGAGAGCAAGCGATATTCCGTTCACTTATATACCCAGCTAGACAATGCATGCATGGCACATTAGCATCACAGTACAGCAGGAATGCATGGGACATTTACATGAGTCACACATATCAAAAGCAGGATTACTGGCAGGAAGGAGAGGCTTCCCATTGATATCAGTCCATACATCTCACTGTTATGCTAATTGCTCCAGCTGAGCGCTCTGCTTGTCCGTAGGCTGTGGGGGTCACCCACAGTGCGACCTTGATCGTTCTCTGTGGGATACAGCGCGAGATAAAATCATCGTTTGCTGTGGGCAGATGACGACTCTTCCTTCCCGGTATAACCTGCGAAATGAAACGCTGCTGTGAAATTGTGTCCACCGCCACTCTGGCTGCCTGCGATGGTACAGGTCCCCCTGGGGGTTTGACGGAAGGCCCCCGCGGCAAATCCACAACTTGTTCGGACAGCGTCCCCGTTGGGCCAGCATGATGATGTTTAGGTAATTTCCACGACCCTCTGATATCATGTCAAAACATTTGCTCTGTGTGTTACTGAACGTGAAAAGTTCCACACACATCCACTTCCTTTCTCCCTGTGACTGTTATCCAGACGAGGTTAAAAAGTTAAAAACGTTGACATAAAAAACCTCAGAAGCAATTTTGTAGTGTGGAATTATATTTTTGTCCCTTTTTTAGGCTTACAGTTTGAAACAATTTTATATATATATATACGTATATACAGTATATATATATATATATATATATATACTGTAGTATTGAGGCGGACTTTTGTGAGATTTGGTTTTTTAAAATCTTTTTAAATATGTCATTTAGTTTGTGTTCTCCTGTAAAACTTTACATTTTTAGGATTTAAGTTGTAGATTTTAGAATTTTAGAGCCATTTATTTGGAGTCAAATGCATTTAGTGTTCCCCTGTATTATTAAGATTAAATTATTGCATGTTTTATTTGAAATTGAGCAAAGAATTTATGATTTGTGTTTAAAAAATAATACAGAACTAAAAGCAGCTAAAACATCTGCTTAATAAAATAATGTGTAAAAGCAAATGACATTGGCCTGCTGGAGACAACTGTGGTCTTCTTAAAGAATATCCATGAAAAGATGACAATTCTTAAAAGCATGTTTTCAGATAAATTTGTCCATGTGATTTGTCACATTTCTGTTCCATTTCTTTTATTAAAAGATGTTTGAAGTAAATTCATGGGTCATTGCAAACACTTTGTCATGGGCTGCCTCCGGCAGGCAGTAAATAACTCCTTGAGGCGGGTACGGTGAAAAGTAAATGATTTATTCCACAATAAAAGATGAAAAAGACATGAAGACAGCCTGAGCTGTCAAACACATAACTTGGTTTTAACTAAATGATAAAGAACAGGCACCAGAGGTACAACCCGTACAACGATCGGCACGGCTAACATTGTACCAGTACCAGGCAACAGAAGAGCACGGCTAATAAAAGAAATAGGTGATTGCTCAACACAAAACAGGTGACACTAATCAGAGGCCAACAGATAACGGGATCAGCTACAGGTGAGGGAGCCGAGACAGGTGGGGCTGTGCAAATAATGGACACTGGGGTACTAGAGAATGATAAACATGCACGCAAGAACAAAACCACAGGACATCATTAGAGACATGATAATGAAAAATAAACACAATGATCAACCAAGGCTAAGGTAGGGAAACCCAGGGAAAACATACAAAAGTAACAGCTGGTGCTGGACACAGGGAACTTGAATAATATAAATGATAACAAAGACAATAATTGTGCACATAGTTCACAAAACAAAGCGTGGACATGGTTGGAAACCATGTCCATACAGTCATGTGAAAAAAAATTAGGATACCCTATTAAATATTAAGTTCTTTATTAAGAAATGTTCACATATCTGTCTAACCTTGTTTTTGTTTTTATTTGCATTTTTTTAACCCCTTGCACTCTGGTCAGTTTCCCTAAAAATGCCAAAAAATAACGTACCCAAAGTAAATCAAAAGCTGTTCTTCAACCCTTTGCATCATCTTCATGGGGTTGGTCTCATTTAAAAGAAAACACTTTGAATTTTTTGGCAAAACAGTCATAATCTCTCTAAGTGCTCCTGCCACTGAATAACAGTCATCTAAACATACTGAACTTGAAGAAAATAAATTTGGCCTGGGTGTTTTTTTGGATACAAATGCTTGCAAATAACACACAGCTTCAGATACTGGCTGGAAAATGCAACAGAAATGTAGAACCAAGTGTTATCCAGCTGAGGTTAAAATTTTGAAACAATACCACAAAAAATGAATATATTACACAGCTTTTTTCTCAGGTTGTTCCCAGGCGTTTTTGAACTGTGCCAAATTGTGCCAAATGGCACAGTTTGGAAAAACGTCTGTAACTTTTGAATGATTCAATATAGAAGCTTCATCTTGGGCTCTAATGAAAGGTGAAGGGCTGTGTGTGTGTGTGTGGGGGGGGGGGGGTTGTTTATTCATTCATGAATGAATGAATGAACAAACAAGCCCCCCCACACACAAAGAAGCATGCCACGTAAAAAATGTGTGGCTTTTTTTTTTTACAAGAAAAAATAACCTACAGTGCACTAAAAATTATAGTAGAATATCTGTAATGTAGAAGATAACAACTCCCACCCCCCCCACCCCCCGCTACAGAGGACGGACATCGCCCATCACTACATGACGGAAAGCGGTGACGGTGCGCCGCGGTCTACTACGCACAGTTGGACTAAAATATCTGCAATATATCTGCAGTCCGCTACAGAAGAGGTTAACATTTAGCCATTTTTAGTGGGAATGAATGTGGGGGTGTCCTAAAAAAGATGGGGGGGGGGGTCCTAATTTATTCCTCACTATTTGTTTAGAATTATATTTTACAGAAGATTTGAAAAAAAATATTTCATTTTTAGTTGTTGTATTACATGAATCTCCCAGTATTTTAAACACTGATATTAAATGTCCATATGTCCAAATATGTTAAAAAAAAATACAGGCTTATACAGGGTATCCTAATTTTTTTCGCATGACTATATGTGACAGTCTGCCCCCCACCCCATCCTTAAGGACGGCATCCAGACACCCCAAAATGAAAAACAAGAAACACCAAATCGGGCAGGTGGAGAGGGAACAAGGACTGGCGGAAATGCCACTTATTCCGGCGGGAGACCACCTTCCTGGGCCATGTCGTCAGCGCAGCGGGAGTCGCCACCGATCCAGAGAAGGTGGCAGCAGTGGAAAAACTGGCCAGTGCCGCGGGATGTGGGAGAGCTACGGAGTTTTCTTGGACTGGCCTCCTATTATAGGAGATTTGTGAAAGACTTCGCCACCATCGCCAGCCCGCTGCATCAGCTGACACAGAAGGGCCATGCGTTTCAGTGGAGTGACAGCTGTGCTACTGCTTTTTCTCAGCTTCGCTCAGCGCTCATCGGAGCCCCCATCCTGCAGTATCCCGACCCAAACCGCCCTTTCATCGTGGACACAGACGCCAGCAACCAGGGCATCGGAGCGGTGTTATCCTAGGGAGAACACGGAGAACAGGCATTTGCTTTCTTCAGCCGCACTCTCAGCAGAGCTGAAACGAATTATTGCGTTACTCGCAGAGAGCTGTTGGCTGTCATCCAGGGGCTTCACCATTTTCGCCCGTATGTGTACGGGGGGAGGTTCCAGCTCAGGATGGATCATGTTTCCCTGACCTGGCTGCTGAACTTCAAAGACCCGGATGGACAGTTGGCGAGATGGCTGGAGGCGCTGCAGGATTATGATTTTCTGATTGTGCATCGGGCAGGCCGCCTCCATGCCAACGCTGACGCACTGTCTTGGCATCCCTGTGCTGCGGAGGACTGTCGGCACTGCAGAGGATCGAGACCAAGCCGTCCCACGGGCTGCTGCTCTCCGGACTGCTGTGAGCAGGAATAACACAGCGGCACACAGCTCCTCCTCGGATAATCAGTCAGGGACAGAGATCAGCAGGACAGAGATCCGGTCATTTCCCGTGTTCAGCAGTGGGTGGACGCGGGCCAACGGCCCACCTGGGAGGCTGTGTCTGCGCTGGACCCAGAGACCAAGGCCCTACACTCCCAGTGGGCCAATCTCCGCTGTCACGAGGGTGTTGTGTATCGGCAGTGGCAGACTCCAGCTGGGCAGCGTCACGTCTGGCAGCTGCTGGTTCCCCGGCGGCTTCAGCCCAACGTACTCCAGCTGTGGTTTTCGTCTTGGAACTCTGCCATACAGGCCATTTTTACCCAGTCTCTTTCTTATGGTGGAGTCATGAAGACTGACCTTAACTGAGGCAAGTGAGGCCTGCAGTTCACTGGATGTTGTTGTGGGGTATTTTGTGACCTCTTAGATGAGTCGTCGCTACAGTCTTGGGGTAATTTTGAGAAGGTTCACCACTGTTCCATGTTTTTGCCAATTGTGGATAATGGCTCTCACTGTGGTTCGCTGGAGTCCCAAAACTTTAGAAATGTCTTTATAACCTTTTCCAGACTGATAGAACTCAATTACTTTGTTTCTCATTTGTTCCTGAATTTCTTTGGATTGCAATATGATGTCTAGCTTTTGAGGATCTTTTGGTCTATTTTCACTTTGTCAGGCAGGTCCTATTTAAGTGGTTTCTTGATTGAGAACAGGTGTGGCAGTAATCAGGCCTGGATGTGGCTAGAGAAATTGAACTCAGCTTTCGAAAGATGTGATAAACCACAGTTAATTTCTGTTTTAACGGGGGGGATCACTTTTTCACACAGGGCCATGTAGGTTTGGATTTTTGGATATATTTTTTTTTTAACCCATTTTTACCCATTTTATAGAATACTCCATATGTTTTTACCCGACTATTGTTTACCTGAAATATGAGCCTATTCTGACTTGAAAAGTCCAAATACTGCTGTTTAAATAGCATTGTCTTAGAGTATGAGTGTTAATGATTTAAGATTGTTTATATGCACATAAATATTCCAATCACTGAAATGAACAGGTTGAGCTGCGCTTGACTAAACTCAAGGCTCTCCCGCAAATTTTGGAATTCTTTATGAAGAAGCTCAACCAGCACCAGTCTACCATCCATGCTGGTAAGTTTATTCTCAATAGAGAAAAGGATATCACTGACCTTGTTGCCCTGCTGTGATTTCTCGGGCATTATTTTGGGTGAATCTGCGGGTCTCGGTCGCTTAGACTGAGAAGCAGCGGCAGAGGCAGCAGCAGAACACACACTCGCCTGCTCCATGACACAAAAACGGTCGTAAAATGCATTGATATAACTTTCTAATTCCTCCAGCTCCGTAAAAAAAAGAAAGAAAGACACAGACAATTAATTAATGAATTAATTACAAAAAAAAAACAAAAAAAAAACCTACCTGTGGAGAAGTTTGTTTTAATCTTGGTGACAGCAGTCGCCATTCAAATTATTGCGCAATTCTCTCGTGATCACAGCATCAACTTCCGGATCCGCTCCTCAACCAGCTCTCCTGTTTTTCTGCCACTCCTTCACTGGCAGCCGTGCCCCTAGCTAACCAGTCCTTTTTTTTTTTTTTATACACTCTTCCATAGGGAAGGCAGTTCTGCTGGAGGGGCTTTGTAGTGAGCCCATGGTGGACGCACCCCTGGAGGTGCCAATTTCAGCAGGCCCAGGTGCCATCCGTCTGGAGCCACGGTATGCTCATCAACAATGTCCCAGCCTGGATCCCACACCAGCTGGGCCAGCTCCATCTCTGCATCTCGAGCTGCAGCAGCTGTTCTCATCCTCCGCAGACAGCTGGCCTGCCATTTCAATCTATCCACCATCTGAACGGCGACTGGTTTCAGCTGTGCTGCTATCTTCATATGTGTCGTGGTGGTGACGGTGTTACGGCCGACTGTGAGGCCGGTCGCTTGGTTCCGTGGGCCCGAACCCTGTTCATCACTGTGAGTGGCGCTCTGTACAGCTGCATTTGGCGTTGTGATAGTGTGGCACTCATGTTTGCTGTGGAGCATCCACCAGGCTGTGGTGGTTCTGCTACATCCTGCTGGGTCACGGACTCTTCATCCAGCAGCTCGGCGGTGGCTTTTGCAGGCTGGTGCTGTGCGTGGATTTGGAAGCGGTCCGCTTCCTTCTCTTTTTCACCTGGCGCTGGTTGAAGTCGGGGTGATGTGTCACTGTTGTTGGTAACAGGATGCGCACCGGGCCACCTTTGGTCACCGAGGTCCCCTTTCCCCATGAACTCCCTCTTCTGTGGCTCCAGGGCGGCTGCCCAAAGCTCATACCTGGCGGGGATTGACGGTGAGCCCAGTCGCTGTCCCCTCTCCAGACAGCGTTCCTCTTGTGCGCACGGGACAGCTGTACTCTCATTGTCATTGTTCCCAATAGAGCGGGCTCCCTCTCCTGCAACTCTGCAAAGGCTCCCGGAGGCTCACGCTGGGCGAGGATCTGAGGCGAGACCAGTCGCTGCTTTCCCTCCATGTTGTGTTCATTCTCTGTGTTGTGTTCACCCTCTGTGCTGTGGTCACTCTCTGTGCTGTGCTCTTTGGTTAGCTTGTCATGGATTAGCTCTGTGGTTCCCTGCTGTCCTGCGGTGTCTAACTCGGGGGCCCTCCTGAAATGGTGTGGAGTCGGCGGGCTCAGCCACTGAGGCAGTCGTCTGCACCAGCGAAACTAGCTGCGGGCAACATGGGTGTGGTCCCGCCAGTCGCTGTGCCACGTAAGCCATCGTCTCCAGTTGGAACGCCAATTCCATTGCCTACCAAAACCGATGGGTAGTGTGCCAGCTCCGGCAGAGTCTCCTGCAGCTTCTTCACCGTGTCTGTCACTGTTCGGTCATCCGACCCCTCCCCCAGCATGGTCCACATGTCCAAACTCACACATGCTAGCCAAACAGCGAAAGGTGTCCATGTACTGTATGAGTGACGACTCCTCTCGTTGTTCGCGCTGGTAGAACACGGACCTCTGGGCCATCACATTCTCTAGAACATTGAAGTGTTTGGTTAGCAAATCAACACACTCATTGTAGTCGCCATAGTGTGAAGCGCGGTGGCTAGCTAGTAGCTTGACTGCCTCAGCACACGATACTGTTGGCCTTATTGTGCCGTAAATAAGAAAAAGCCTTCCATACCCAGATATCGAATCAGTAGAGCTGTCTTCCATACCTTGTTTATCTTGTCCAGACCAAACGCCGATATGTAGGTGGTGAAAGTATCAAACCAGCGCAGTCGAGGAATGGGTGGCTTAGCAGGTTTTTCCAGAAACGTCTGTGTTGGCCTCACACACGCCTCCATGGTTTAACTCTCATCGCCAAATGTTATGTCTGGAAACCCGGAGAGACTCAAAGAGAGTGGTGCTGCTTTGGACCACGAAGTTTATTATACTGAACAGTTGTTATTATAGTACAGGTTACAGTGCATCCACACTCTGTATCACAATGAGTCGAGAGAGACCTAAGATGGCCGACTTTCTCCCTGTATGGGCTGGCGTGATGACATCACCAGCCAGCTACGTCATCACGCTGCTACCTATTATTAACCCCTTCATTACAGCCATGTCATCTGCTGGTGTTGGTCCACTGTGTTTTATCAAGTCCAAAGTCAGTGCAGCCATCTACCAGGAAGTTTTAGAGCACTTCATGCTTCCCTTTGCTAACCAGCTTCATGGTGATAAGATGCTGATTTCATTTTCCAGCAGGACTTAGTACGTGCCCACACTGCCAAAAGTACCAGTACCTGGTTTAATCACCATAGTATTACTGTGCTTGATTGGCCAGCAAACTCTCCTGACCTAAAGCTCATAAGAGAATCTATGGGCTATTGTCAAGAGGAAGATGAGACACCAGATCCAACAATGCAGACGAGCTGAAGGCCGTTATCAAAGCAACCTGGGCCTCCATAACACCTCAGCAGTACCACAGGCTGATCGCCTCCATGCTACATCGCTTTGATGCAGTAATTCATGCAAAAGAAGCCCCGAGTAAGTATTGAATGTGTACATGGACATACTTTTCAGTGAGCAGCTGAATTTGGGGTTTTCATTAGTTGTAAGCCATAATCATCAAAATTAAAAGAAATAAATATATGAAATATATCACTCTGTGTTTAATGAATCTATATAATCAGTGAGTTTTACTTTTTGAATTGAATTACATAAATTAACATTTAAATGATATTCTAATTTAATCAGATGCACCTGCAGTATATTATTACCATGCACCAGTGCTTCCCTGCAGATGTTTTATGATAATTCACCAGAGGGCAGTCTTGCCCCACCAAACACAACAATTCTATCCTGTTTGACAAAATCTATTAATAAATAAGCCCTCAGATCATCAACAGGGATACAGCTATACAGGGATAGACTTTAAAGTAAATTTAGTTGGAAATACAGATATTTGTGCTACTATAGTGAAAGTGAATTATTCATATTCATCATTGCATATTTTTTTGGGGGGGGGGATTTAATAGTGATTAAGAGAATTATTGTTTAGTAGAGAAATAGCCAAATATTGTACTGTATACCTTGTTTTATATGTAGAAATGTAAGTAGCTTCATTCATATTTCTCATCTTCCTCTGTGCTGCAGAGGCATTTCTAAAGGGTTCTGCAGCGTTTTGTTGTGCTGCTTTTGTTTTTTTGATGCTGTGAGAAATGCCTGAAGCAAGTGAGGGTGAAATCATAGAGCAGTTTTGTTTTCACTGCTGCTGCCACGATGCTCCTGCCATACAGCTCACTAAAACACACCACCTTTCAAACGGCAGGAAAAAGGTTTTCTAGGAGGAGAAGGAGGAAGGTTTGATCAATGTCTTCACTTTGTTCAGTGTGGACATGGTACAATGAGGATCTCCAGGTATTTATGATACCTACAGGCTTATCCAGTTTAAAAAAAACAAACCCAAAACATACCATGCTTTTTGACAGCAGCCCATTAACTAGAGTCAATCTGGTGCTATGAAGCCTTTTACCCACCTGATGGTAGCGCAGTTTCAGGTGGAATTGTAAGTGTGACACAAAGCAACTAAACTTTAAAAACTATTTATTTCAAAAATCCAAATGTGACAAGGATCAGTATTGAAATTATTACATCAGCATTAATGGATGGTGACTGACAAGTAGACTTTTGTTAATACATTTTTCAAGAAAACATGAGCAAATTGTCCTCATGTTTTCTTGAGGACAATTTGCTCAGGGTCCTCAGGGACGCTTCAAATATTAGTCGCACTCTTATCGCTAAGCACAAAAAAATGTGCTTTTCATAAGGTAGCTGGAAAAAATTATACATTAATATTCTACTTTCATTGAGTTTATTTTTCACCTACAAATACCAGATTATTGATATGAAATATATTTTTTTCAAGATTTTAACCTTTTAAATGCCAGGTTTTTGTCATGTCACAAAAATCAGAAAAAATGAATTATTTTCAATATACCACATGCAAAGTACATTTTTTGTGTCAAACTATTACAGCCTGGGATATATCTGATTAGCAGCAACATTGATTTTTATGCAATATTATTTTTTGTGCAGTCTCAATTATACTCTTGCTACTAAGCACAAAAAATGTGCTTTTCATAACGTAGCTATAAAAATATTCTACTTTCATTGAGCTAATTATTTTCATCTACATCTGACCTAAGTATTCATATCAAATGTTAATTTTTTAAAGATTTTAATCCTTTAAATGCCAGGTTATGCAAAGTATTTTTTTGAGTTGAATTATTACATCCTTATGTATCTATGATTAGCAGCAAGGGGGGTTGTGACAGTGCCATCCAGTGGAAATAGCCTGTTTTTTCTCCATATGCCAAATATGGTCAAAAATGGGGCCATCTGGTGGAGAGTAATAAAAATGATCAATTCCATGGCAAAAGCCCAGATTGACACCCAGATATAATAAAATGCATGTACTGTGTTTTAATGGCAGTGAGATCAAAAACTGCAGTTTGAATAGGTTTCAATGGTGCATTCTTTTGCACTTACAGTATAAGTATGCACTGATATATTAGCAGACATTGATATCTGCCTTGTTGGATGCCACAGGCTTATTAATTATCACGCTGACATTTAACCATAGCCCTAGCCATTGATTATTTTCTGTGTCCAATCAATGTTGGTCTACCAGAATTATCAAAGATATTGTAATGAAGAATAAGATCTATGAAGATGCTGTGGGGATGTTTTAACAGCCACCTAAAAGTTTCACAACAATACTTTTAGTATCTCCTTATAACTGCCTCGGGGAAGAAGAAAAAAAGTGATGTAGTACTAGAATCACTTTACATGTCTATTTGGCTTTGTTTACTTTCTACTAATAAAAGGCTTTAAGAGGCTGCACATCTCAAGAGTTTTTGATGTTGATATTCTGTCCCTGTTACTCTATGAGAGAGAGGCACTTAAGGTATAATGTAAAACACCCGCATACCACTATTAATACAGCAAAGCCTTCCATCTGAAGGAAAGTGTTTGTTTCAAGTGTTTCACTGCACTTGAGGAATTTGACTTTTAAAACCATCTGTTTGAGTTTCTTAATGAAGTATCTTTTCCCCAACAGCACACATACATCAGGCCAGTGTTGGCAGGTTTACATTGGGAGTACGTCTTATAGAGGTTGTTTGCATGTTGGCTAGACGTCAGCATGATGCCGACGTCGAGCCAACATGCAACCCTCTGTAAGATACATTCCCAATGTAAACTTGGTACATTAGGCCAATGTTGGCATGATGTACACTGAAGAAAAAAAAAGTCTGTTGGATTTACATAAAAAAAAAATATGGACATTGGTTGCACAAATTAAAGTTATGTTTACTCAAAATGATATATTTACTGTTATGTTCTACACACTAAATTATTGTATGTTAAACCAACATGGCTTTTTTATACTAATTTAATGCTTATATATTAAGTATGTGCAATTGTCATATTATAAAGTAACAGGATTTTTTAATGTTCAGTTAGTGTTTTTCTTTAATGTTAATGATATTAAATTATCATCAGTTGCACCAACATAACTTTTTTCCCCTTGTCCTGTCAGGCAGCTAGGCAAGCAGAACAGAGGTCTGCTACCCTTATTGTGTCAAAACAGATTTACTTTGCCAAAAGGAGCTTTATATAGTACCTAACTATGTACTGTATATTGTTGTAAACTCCTCCTGTAATAACTTTTAATTATTTAAATTGTTTTACCCATGGAGGACCCGACAGGATGGGAAATAGGGGAAGGAAGTGTGTGGAGGGGGAAAGAAAAGGGAGGGGAACAGACAAAAAGACAAACAAACCAACAACTAAAACAAACAGAAGACAAACTGCTTCTTCCACCGAAGATGTCTCAACACGTGTCTGGTATCCACACCTGTTAAAGGAGAGACATCTGTGCGTGTGCGTATATATGACAAATAAGTGCGTGCATGTGAGTGGTTTGTCAGGAAACATACGAAGAGGGGGGCCGGTCGCAGCAGCTCTCCCCCCAGAAAACCCGACCAGGGAAGGCAGCGCCGCCAACCCCCACAGGACACAAATGCCCGAGGTCAGGAAGCCACAGGAAGGCCAGGCATCCGCCCCTGAAGGGATGGTCGAGGGAGGCCAGGCGGCCGGCGCGCCCACCAATCCCCACCCCCCCAGTGGGGCCAACGCCAGTCCCCGGGCCCCAGGTGCCAGGAGGCCAGCGACCCTCCTCTCCCTCCTCGGGCCGGAGACCGGCCCACGCCCCCCAGCACAAGCCCCCCCCCACCCCAGGCACCCAGCGCCACCACCGCACACCCCGGTGACCCTCATGCCCAAAGAAGTCCCCCCCGCCCAGGGTTGCCCACGTAGCCGAGAGGCACGACCCCCCCCCCCCCAATCCAGCACCTCCCGACTCGCAGACACACCCAACCCCACACCTTCATACCCTCATTCTCTCATACGCACCCACATGCACTCACCCACTCTCACACTCCCGGACCCACCCGTTCTCTCTCACTCCTGTACCCTTTCAATCTCACTCCCACTCACATTCACCCACGCACGCACTCTCACTCACACTCTGACCTACTCACATCCATTCGTGCTCTCCCCCTCACACTCACCCACCCTCATTCACCCTTATTTCTTAGGGTGACTGTGATGCAAATGCAACGAACCTGAACGCGCACCAGCGCCTGGCAGCAGCCAGGAAGACCGCCGGCACAGGCCAGCGGCCACCCCCTCCACCAGGGCGGGCACGGCCACAGAAGCAGACCCCCACCCCCAGCACCCACCCGAGCGACTGATCAGCAGATCACCACAGGCGCCCCGAGATGCCACCCGACACGCAAAGTGCCACATAAAACTGACCCACCATCACCACCTCCATTCATCACTCCCTCACTCTTGCTTTCTCTCTTATTCAGTCCCTCTCTCACTCCCTTGGTTGCATCTATACATTCAGCAGCACCCAGGGATTTTGACAACATGATGGGTCCCAGGCCCCCAGCAGGAGGAGGGCAACAGGGGTGGGGGAAGACCCCCACCAACCCTCCCCCTTGCACAAAACATGGTAGGTGTATGTTGGTTGTATGATATGATAAGATAAGATAAGATAAGCCTTTATTAGTCCCACAATGGGGAAATTCCAGGATTGCAACAGCACAGGGATAGCAACACACAGAGCAACAATCAGAAGGCAAGAAAAAACAAGAACAGCTAGTAAACATATGTACATATTACTATAAATATATATATAGACACACAGTGCGGAGCATTATGGTTGGTGAATGTGCAGCAGAAAGTCTAAACTCTCTCTCCGCGGATGCGGCGGGCCAGCTGGATGTCTGGAAGTCCACACATTTCCATGATTGCATGTAAATGTGTGGACTACCATAGTGCAGTTAAAATTGGGGGGGATGGTGGTTGGAGCACCACTAGCCACTGCGATAGGCAGCGGGGCCCCCAACCCTCCAAGCCCTCAGTGTCTAAAATGCAATTAAAATTGAGGTGAGGTCAGCCCCACCACGCAGCAGAGGTATCCCCTTCACTGACACAGTGCAGCACACCCCCGCCCCAAAGCCCTAAATGTATCCAAGAAGATGTATATTCTACCCAGAATTGGGGGCGGGAAATGAGACTGGGAGGGAGGCGGTCCAAAAGCGAGGTCACCCCCCCCCCTTCCCCCAGAAGCCAGCTCGCAAACTGGTTCATGAGGCCACCCACTGCCCCTAAATCCCAACCAAGGACGAGGGCCGCCAGGCTGAGCAGCCCAGGACCCACTTGCTTCCAGCACCACAAACATGATGGAGCAGCCACACCCATTCCCACTCATCTTGCACACACAAACATGCACAACAACAATAGTCACGATATTGAACAATGGGCCGGCCCCACACGGCACCCCACATGCCAAGCGACACCCCCAAGTGCCCACGCAAGCCCACCGACCACCAACCCCAGACACACACTGACAGCAGCAGGCCGCCCCGCAGCCACAGCCACCCTGGAGCAGCCCAACATAACTTCTTGTGAAGTCAACCTAACTGACTTACTTTTGTAGGCTGATTTGTAATTTCAGATAGGTTGGATCAGAGATGTACATATACATAACACTGCATTTACTAAAAATTTTAAAAAGCAAGCGTGGCTATAAACAAACACATCTTCACTTATTCACAAAGCCTGTATTTGGGGTAACAATATTGTACAACCATTAAACTGCATTTCTGTGATTAGAACATCAGCCAAAAATCTCTGTGTGCATAAATATACACATGAAAACATTTGGGAAATGCACGGTCTAAAATGGTAAGCAGTAAGTGTCAATCTCAAAGATTTTAGTGCTGGTGGATTTAGTGACACCTACAGCAGTTACACAGCAACATTAATGTTATTTTTCTAAATCAATCACAGCAACTAAAGAAGGCAGTAGACTGAGGGGCAGGAAGTTTTACAGTGTATGTTCAAATATGCCAACTGCAACCTTAACATAATTTTTTTCAAGGGGACGTCACCATATACACCAGTTTTTTTTTCATACTGCAAATACTGTATATAAATAAACACTTAAATAAAACACTTTCATCAGTGGACCATAAGTTTAATCGTTCAATTTTTTACACTAAAACTCTTTGAGATTATCACTTCAAGACACATTTTTAAGATATATGTTATCAAGTCAGTGCATAATAAACCTCCATAACAGCTGGAACCTTATGCAAAACTCCCAGTCCTTAAAACATCTGCTTTTATGACCCCCCCCCCCCCCAATAAAATAAATGACAGCAAGTACAAATAGTTCTTATGTACTTCCCATCATATGAGTGGAGAGCAAATCTCTCTTACGATAATTAGAAGGCAGACTTGGTCGAATCTTATCACATACAGCAATAAATCTGGACTGAACACACCAACAGATATAATCTGAAAAGAACATGTTTAGTTGTTAAAAAAATCAAAAAAGTGCAGTGTTAAATATATATCTAAATAAATTTTTAAAACATAAATACAGTAAATGCTCTACAGTGTGTGCAAGTGCACTAAACAAAGTATAATGGATTACTTCCAGTCTTATAGTATCTACAATAAAGAAAATCAAACCCTACAAAGGAGGAGAATCTATTGACGTTCCATTAAGTGCATAAAAACTGCACTTGCACTTGGATGCAAGAGTTACACATGTATACAAAATCAACTGGCTACCCTCTGTTCAATGATTCATTCCAAAACATGTCTGTTCACTGATAAAGTCTGCTTTTAAGGACTTGGGCTTTCTTGGAGAGAGTGATGCCTTCACCTCCATGACCACCTTCTGAAGCACTTCGAAGGTGTACTTGAGTTCAGGAGGGTAGTTTAGGTTCAGAGTCTACATCAGGCCAAACAACATGGCAGCAGCTAATGCAACATTATCCAACTCCTGCAACACGACCTGGCCCTCGAGGACCATCCCGATGCCATAGGGTTCATCTCTGGCATCTCTTCGTTTGAGTACATATATCCCCACTGTGGTCTCCTCAGTGGAACTTTTCATAAGCCCTTCATCTGGTGCCTGTAGAATGCACAGTGACAAAATGAAACAAAGTGAGGTCATACAAACACTAAAATCCCCAAACAGCTAAGCATGTGACTTCTAAAACAACTGCTTGCACCAGAGCTTATTTAAACATGGGATAGTAAAGGGGGTGGGTTCTTATGTCATTATATTCTGTTTTATGTCTGGAATGAATCTGGATCAATTTATAGGACTTTCTTTTCACTTTGACATTATGGAGTATTTTTATGTTGATCAGTGACAAAAAGGTTTGATGAAAATATTGAGCCTGTGTTTTAAAATGTGAAAACTAGACAATAATTTTTTATCTACTTGCCTTTTAACTCTAAAATTGCATATTCACACACAGACCCATTTTGAAATCACCATTTTGATATTAAGATCACCATCATATTGATGTCTGATGAGTTGGCTGACTGTAATGTAAGTTCAACAAGTAGAGGTTTTAGAGCTTATACAAAATAAAAGATAAAATCTGGATATACTGAACATCAGCAATCATACTCACCACATACTCTCTCGCAAGATTTTCTGGGTCCTTACTGAGGTACACACAGAGTTCCCTGATGATGCAGCCTCGTCCCAAATCTGCATCATCATCCTAGTAAGAGGGTAAGCAGGACAAGTTATTTTGTTAGAGCCCCTTTTCCTTCAATGAAATGTTACATCAGCAAAGCAATATTGCTTCCCAAAAATATACTTACTTCAGCCATGGGTACCACGATGCTCTCTAGACACCTACCTTAATTAATTTACAGTTTCTTTTTTTTGTCAGACAAAAAGGTAGAAGATATTTGCTTTTTACCTTAACATGTTTCGACTGACACCTGCAGTCATCTTCAGAAGCATCAGCTGATCGCTGTGACGTGCCGTTTATCAGCTGTTTTCCTTAGGCGTGGCCAGCTTGATGGACCTGACAGATCCACCACGCTGGCCACGCCTCCCGTCGGCAGGTGGTCTCTGGAGGATGGAGTCCCAGGTGTGGGAGAGCATGAATGCTCCCTCATCCCGGTTCATGGTGTCCTTTGCACGTTTTCTGATTTCTGTGGCTTCCTTGTTCCATCGTTTGTGTTTATTACCCTTCGATCCAATGATTCTTGTGTTGTCCCAGTCCATGATGTGATTGTTCCTTTTGCAGTGGTCCGATATTGCTGATTTCAGGGTTTCTTGTTCTGCCTTTCTTTTTGTGATCTTATAAGTCATCCTAGTGTTTCCTTTTTGCATTCCTTCTGGTGTTCTTTCTTTCTTGTGTTAAGTGTTCTTCCCATTTCCCCGATATATGTCTTGTCACATGATCTGCATGGAATTTCGTATATTATGCTGCGCTTTTTGTCCTGCTGTGTTTTATCTTTGGGGTGTACTAGTAGCTGTCTGATGTGTGGTTTCACTGCTGTGCTGATTTTATGTTTTTTCATGATCCTTTGCATTGGTTCTGTTGTCCCTCTGATGTATGGTATGGTTATCATGTTCTTGTTTTTTGTTTCAGCTTTTGGTGTTTGTTTTGTTTTCTGTTTATCTTCTTTGTTCTTGACCATTGCGGATTAGGGGGAAGGTTGTGGGGGTAGTGGAGGACTACAAATACCTGGGTGTTGCAATCAGCAGCGGACTGGACTGAAAATCTAACACCGATGCTGTGTACAAGGGGATGAGCAGACTCTACTTTCTGAGGAAGCGGAGATCGTTCAATGTGTGCAACAAGATGATGGAGCTTTTGTACCAGGCCGTTGTTGCCAGCGCCATCTTCTTTGCTGCTGTCTATTGGGGTAGCAGTATCAGAGCCAGCGACACCAATAGACTTGACAAGATTATCAAGAAGGCTGGCCCTGTAATTGGTCTCAGGCTGGAGAGGAGGACACTGAACAAACTGTGATCCATCATGGACAATTCTGATTACCCCCTCCACCACACACTGGACGGACAGCAGAGCACTTTCTCCAGCAGACTGCTATAGCTTTGCTGCCAAACGGTTAGGTACAGGAAATTTTTTCTGCCACATGCCATTTCACTGTACAATAACTCACTCTAATGTTGAATTCTGGTCATAACAATGCTGCCATACTGCACCTTACTGTATAATTGGTACCTCATATCTCACCCTGTGCCTTATAAACCTTCTCTGTACAGTCAGTACTGTCCATTGACTCATAAGGATCATCATCTATTAAACCTAGTAGTAGCCTATGTTGTATATAAAGTTATCTAAGCATTCTTACTTTACTTCCCTAGATAACTCCTTTTCTATTATGCTGTGTGTATTTCTGTTGGTTGGGTTGTCTGTGTCATGCTGCTGTTACACTAATTTCCCAGTTTGGGATCAATAAAGTACATCTATCTATCTATATTGGCAGCGTGTGAGTGCATGTTGTATGTGTTCCTCTTCCTCCTGTATGTCTTCTTCATCTGTGATGTAGCTGGCCTGCTTGTAAAGAATTCTGACAACTGATAGTTCGTGTGCTGCGGGACGTTCAGATGACCAGAGTAGGTATTGATTTGTATGAGTTGGTTTTCTGTATACTGAAAATTTTATGCTGCCGTCTTCTTTGTGGTGGATTTTGATGTCCAGAAAGGCTATGGTCCTGTTTGTTTCCTCTTTGTGTGTAAATTTTATATTTCCTGTGCTGTCCATACTGTTCAGGTGGTCTGTGAGGTCTTGTGCGTGTCCTTTCTTTATTTTCTCCAGGATGTCGTCCACATATCTCCAGAGGGTGGGTCTGCATTGAGTGGGTGCTGTATTTATGGCTCTTGTTTCCAGATCCTCCATGAAAAAACTGCTCATAATGGCTGATAATGGGTCCCCCATTGCAAAACCTTCCTTCTGTCTGTAAATAGTTCCTTTATATTGAAAATAGGTGGATTTGGCGATGAAATGTAGCAGTCTAGATATGTCTTGAACTGTAAGGTTTGTGCATTGTTTTAGTGTCTTGTCCTTCCTGAGGTGCTCTTTCATGATGTGTAGGGTGACGTCGACAGGGTGTTTTGTGAATAGTGATATGACATCATGTGAAATGAGGATCTCGTCTGTTTCTATTGTCATGTTGTTTAGTTCACCTGGTGACGGGAGGTGTGGCCGGCGTGGTGGATCTGTCAGGTCAATCAGGCTGGCCACGCCTAAGGAAAACAGCTGATGAACGACACATCACAGCGATCAGCTGACGCTTCTGAAGGTGACTGCAGGTGTCATGTTAAAGTAAAAAACAAACGTCTTCTACCTTTTTGTCTGACAAAAAAAGAACTGTAAATTAATTATGGAAAAAAGAAGATGAAAAATGAACGTACTTAAGTATACACTACCGTTCAAAAGTTTGGGGTCACTTAGAAATTTCCTTATTTTTGAAAGAAAAGCACTTTTTTTCGATGAAGATAACTTTAAACTAATCACAAATACACTCTATACATTGCTAATGTGGTAAATGACTATTCTAGCTGCAAATGTCTGGTTTTTGGTGCAATATCTACATAGGTGTATAGAGGCCCATTTCCAGCAACTATCACTCCAGTGTTCTAATGGTACAGTGTGTTTGCTCATTGCGTCAGAAGGCTAATGGATGATTAGAAAACCCTTGTGCAATCATGTTAGGTCTGCAATGCTGTAATTGCTGCAAATGGAGGATTCTTTGACGAAAGCAAAGTTTGAAGGAAAAAATTATTATTTCAAATACAAATCATTATTTCTAACCTTGTCAATGTCTTGACTATATTTTCTATTAATTTTACAACTCATGGTGGTAAATAAGTGTGACTTTTCATGGAAAACACAAAATAATTGTCTGGGTGACCCCAAACTTTTGAACGGTAGTGTAGACACTTACCTGTCTGTCCTCCTCTGTTTTTAAACAGCTTGATCAGTTTCTTGGCGTGCACATCTAACTGTGAGAGAAATCTGGACTGCAGGGGCATTGTAGTGATGTACTTGAATTCAGCGTTTATCTGAAAATGAGAATGATTACACACATCAGCATACTACATGGTAGCAATTTGGAAAGGTATTCATCTAACGAAAAAGATTAACACCAATCATTTTACCATGACCAACAGTGGGCTTAAGTTAAATATGAAGATTTGTACAGTAGCAGAATTGCACAAGTGCCTTGTGATTATTTTATTACATTATTTTCTAGTGATCTTATGTTATGATTATACTTAATATATCATTTATTCACTGAAAATGTTGTTTTACACCTGCAACTTGCTGCTTATCAGTCACTGTACAAGTACCAGTTGATTACCACCTGCTTCTGACAAGTTTTAAAGAATGTCCTGTTCTAGGCAAAAACCTTTAAGGGAAAATTACCAAGTTGAACTTGGATCATGACTTCGGATGGCCATCGTTAGGATTTCATCAATACTAATACTCTTATTCATTGTTTTTCATTACTAAGGGACTGCTTTAAAATACACATTCTTTTAAAGAATAAAAAAAGAACAGGATAACAATTGATTTAGTTTGGGAGGGTGGCTGCTAAGCAACCAGCAGTCAGGTTTACAAGAATTTGCCAAACTAAGGTACATGGATCAACAGTTAGGATTTATACAAACAGCTTTGATTTTAGCCTGATATGTGTGTTTGTGTTGCTGTGCTGTTGAGTGTGTGTGTCTATGTGTAAATTCATAAATCACATACCTCGCCTACTTCAAAGAGGTGCTGGCCATCTTGCCTGGAAGTCTTGTATCATTGGTACATCGCAAACCACTTCGTCTCCTGCATGCCAATGTCTTTTCCATTTTCATCCTCACCACCTCCCTGTTGTTCTTCCTCTTAACATCTGAAAGAAGCTCCACTCTCACACTCTCAAGGTTCTTCTCAGATTCTCCAGGAGGATGGGGGGTGGGCAGAAGTTCACTTCAGACCTCCGTGATTTTTTTAATGCCAAAAGCAGTGCTCGATTTGCCCTCTGGTTTGTGCTTGAGATTTTATTGTAACCTCAGGACACCCCAGCTTTCTCAGGTGAATGTGGTAGATTGCCAGTTTATTCTTCAAGCTACCTTTTCATTCAGCATACCCAGTGACAGAGCCTCTCTCAGTCAGACATGGATGCTTTGAGATGAGAGCATCTCCAACTGCGTTGAACTCTTTGTCGGTGATATAAACTTTGAACTTAACCATTTCTTGCACTAGGCCTTCAAGAATGTTTGACTTCAGTTTAGGATCTGGAGTAAGCAATGTGCCGTTTTCCCTGTAAGCTGCATTGCCCTGCTTAAGTTTCAACTCAGCATCATAACTAAACTGAGGAATATGAAAGCTGCTTGGCCAAAATGACCAAGAGCTGGATGACTCTGACTCTGGTGAAGAGAGTATGTTGGTGTCAACACATCCACTGGACAGAGATGGGGACTCATCAAGCAGCTGATGGGACGGTGCAGTAGCTGAAGTGGAAGGGATCTTAGCACACTGGGGAGTTGAGGCATGTGTCATGGCAATTACTCTGATTGTCCCTCTATCCTGCACTTCATCCACTGAAGGGAGGTTCATGGACTCATTCCCAAATAGTGCATCCGCAAACTGGTCTGAAGTTAAAGTTAAGTCCATACTGTTGTTGTACCTCATTGACAAGTTCATGAAGAGATCCAAGAAGTCCATTTTGGAAAGCCATTCTTTGACTGCTGTTGTCACCCAGGATGACTTTGAGAACTGGTGCGGTATTCATCCTTCTACGTCTTAGTCTGTGACAGCAGGGAAAAAAGTATTAAACACATGAACATTTTTCTCATTAAACATGTTTCTGATAGAGCCATTGACCTGAGACTTTCACCAGATATCAAAAACAACCCAAGTAATCCATACATGCAAAGAAATCAAGGCAATTATGTGGACAAAACAAGTTACAGCATCTCACAAAAGTGAGTACACCCCTCATTTTTTTGTAAATATTTTATTATATCTTTTCATTGGACAACACTGAAGTTATGACACTTTGATGCAATGTAAAGTAGTCAGTGTACAGCTTGTATAACAGTGTAAATTTGCTGTCCCCTCTAAATAACTCAACACACAGCCATTAATGTATAAACTGCTGGAAACAAAAGTGAGTACACCTCTAAGTGAAAATTTCCAAATTGTGCCCAATTAGCCATTTTCCCTCCCCGGTGTCGTGTGACTCGTTAATGTTGCAAGGTCTCAAGTGTGAATGGGGAGCAGGTGTGTTAAATTTGGTGTTATTGCTCTTACACTCTCTCATACTGGTCACTGGAAGTTCAACATCACACCTCATGGCAAAGAACTCTCTGAGGATCTGAAAAAAAGAATTGTTGCTCTACATAAAGATGGCCTAGGCTATAAGAAGATTGCCAACACCCTGAAACTGAGCTGCAGCACAGTGGCCAAGACCATACAGTGGTTTAACAGGACAGGTTCCATTCAGAACAGGCCTCACCATGGTCGACCAAAGAAGTTGAGTGCATATGCTCAGTGTCATATCCAGAGGTTGTCTTTTGAAAATAGATATATGAGTACTGCCAGCATTGCTGCAGAGGTTGAAGGGGGTGGGGGGTCAGCCTGTCAGTGCTCAGACCATACGCCTCACACTGTATCAAGTTGGTCTGCATGGCTGTTGTCCCAGAAGGAAGCCCCTTTTAAAGATGATGCACAGGAAAGCCCACAAACAGGTTGCTGAAGACAAGTGCACTAAGGATATGGATTACTGGAACCTTGTCCTGTGGTCTAATGAGACCAAAATAAACTTATTTGGTTCAGATGGTGTCAAGCGTGTGTGGCGGCAACCAGGTGAGGAGTACAAAGAGAAGTGTGTCTTGCCTACAGTCAAGCATGGAGTGTCATGGTTTGGGGCTGCATGAGTGCTGCTGGCACTGGGGAGCTACAGTTCATTGAGGGAACCATGAATGCCAACATGTACTGTGACATACACAAGCAGAGCATGATCCCCTCTCTTCAGAAAATGGGCCGCAGGGCAGTATTCCAACATGATAACGACCCCAAACAAACCTCCAAGATGACCACTGCCTTGCTAAAGAAACTGAAGGTAAAGGTAATGGATTGGCCAAGCATGTCTCCAGACCTAAACCCTATTGAGCATCTGTGGGGCATCCTAAAATGCAAGCTGGAGGAGCGCAAGGTCTCTAACATCCACCAGCTCCATGATGTCATCATGGAGGAGTGGAAGAGGATTCTAGTGGCAACCTGTGAAGCTGTAGTGAACTCCATGCCCAAGAGAGTTAAGGCAGTGCTGGAAAATAATGGTGGCCACACAAAATACTTTGGGCACAATTTGGACATTTTCACTAGGAGTGTACTCACTTTTGATGCCAGCGGTTTCGACATTAATGGCAGTGTTGAGTTATTTTGAGGGGACAGCAAATTTACACTGTTATACAAGCTGTACACTGACTACTTTACATTGTATCAAAGTGTCATATCTTCAGTGTTGTCCCATGAAAAAATATAATAAAATATTTACAAAAATGTGAGGGGTGTACTCACTTTTGTGAGATACTCGGGGTGTGTGTGTGTGTGTGCAGTGGTGTGAAAAAGTGTTTGCCCCCTTCCTGAGTTCTCATTTTTTTCGATGTTTGTCATACTTACAGTAAATGTTTCAGATCATCAAACAAATTTAAATATTAGACAAAGATAACACAAGTAAATAAAGGGAAAAAAGATCCAAACCCACATTTGTCATGGACGGGGTTTTTTTCAACCCTGTCCATGACTTGTGGCTGTACGTTTTGATCATTGCTTATTAATTCCAGCTGGCAGATTGAGCTTTGCTCTCTGCCAGCCCTACGGCCATGCCTCATCCTCTTGCCAGACATTCACCAGCTGTTTTCCATCACCACATGCACGCACGCACGCACACACACTCACACATGCACACATCCAATCATTCACGCACCTGCTTGCCACACGGCTGTGTCCACTTGCCTTCATTAGTGTATTGTGTACTTATAGGGAGGCAGTGTGACCAGCCAGTGTGGCAGCTTAAGTCAATTTTGGACATCCTGGCTCGTGATTGTTGGCTTTTCCTGGACTAAATCGTGTTTTTACCTCAGAGCCTTTCCGCTCCAACATGTTTGTAAGTCTTCCATAATTATGCCTTCCTCTCCACTCCCGTGCAGCCTGGAGCGCGCTTGGCATTTTCTCTACACCAACCCAGCTTGTAGCCGGTTGCCTCATCACGACTAATTGCGGATAGTATATGGATGTTTTATACATTTTTCCCTTCTGTTAATAAACATGCTACTTAACTGCATTTTGGGCTCGCTGCCAATTTATATGTTTGCTGCGAGGTTACGCAGCAGACATGACAACATTGCCCTGTGTGAAAAAGTGATTGCCCCCTAAAACTAATAACTGGTTGGGCCACCCATAGCAGCACCAACTGCAATTAAGCATTTGCAGTAACTGGCAATGAGTCTTTTACAGCACTGTGGAGGAATTTTGGCCAACTCATCTTTGCAGAATTGTTGTAATTCAGCTACATTGGAGGGTTTTCAAGTAAGAACCACCTTTTTAAGGTCATGCCACATCATCTCAATCGGGTTCAGGTCAGGACTTTGACTAGGGCACTCCAAAGTCTTCATTTTGTTTGACTTAAGCCATTCAGAGGTGGACTTGCTGGTGTGTTTTGGATCATTGTCCTGCTGCAGAATCCAAGTGCGCTTCAGCTTGAGGTCACCAACAGATGGCCGGACATTCTCCTTCAGGATTTTTTGGTAGCCAGCAGAATTCATGCTTCCATTTATCACAGCAAGTCTTCCAGGTCCTGAAGCAGCAAAACAGCCCCATACCATCACACTACCACCACTATATTTTACTGTTGGTATGATGTTCCTTTTCTGAAATGCTGTATTACTTTTATGCCAGATGTAATGGGACACTCTCCTTCCAAAAAGTTCAACTTTTGTCTCGTCAGTCCACGGAGTATTTTCCGAAAAGTCTTGGGGATCATCAAAATGTTTTCTGGCAAAACTGGGATGAGCCTTTATGTTCTTTTAGCTCAGCAGTGGTTTTTGTCTTGGAACTCTGCCATACAGGCCATTTTTACCCAGTCTCTTTCTTATGGTGCAGTCATGAAGACTGATCTTAACTGAAGCAAGTGAGGCCTACAGTTCTTTGGATGTTGTTGTGGGGTCTTTTGTGACCTCTTGGATGAGTCATCGCTGTGCTCTTAGGGTAATTTGGGTTGGCCAGTCACTCCTGGGAAGGTTCACCACTGTTACATGTTTTTGCCATTTGTGGATAATGGCTCTCACTGTGGTTTGCTGGAGTCCCAAAGCTTGAGAAATGGCTCTATAACCTTTTCCAGAATGATAGATCTCAATTACTTAGTTTCTCATTTGTTCCTGAATTTCTTTGGCTCGCAGCATGATGTCCAGCTTTTGAAGATCTTCTGGTCAACTTCACTTTGTCAGGCAGGTCCTATTTAAGTGATTTCTTGATTGAGAACAGGTGTGGCAGTAATCAGACCTGTGGCCAAAGAAATTGAATTCAGCTTTTCAAAGATGTGATAAATCACACTTAATTTATATTTTAACGGGGGGGGGGGGGGGTCACTTTTTCACACAGGGCCATGTAGGTTTGGATTTTTTTTACCCTTAATAATAAACACCTTCATTTAAAAACTGCATACAAAAAAAAAAAAAAGAGAAATCAGGAAGGGGGCAAGAACAAACAGTGACAGCTTCAGTCTATGTACAGTCTATATATTGTCCCCTTCCTGATTTCTCATTTTTTTGTATGTTTGTCACACTTAAATGTTTCAGATCATCAAACAAATTTAAATATTAGACAAAGATAACACAAGTAAGCACAAAATGCAGTTTTTAATTGAAGGTGTTTATTATTAAGGGTAAAAAAAAAAATCCAAACCTACATGGCCCTGTGTGGAAAAGTGATTGCCCCCCTGTTAAAACATAAATTAACTGTGGTTTATCACATCTTTGGAAAGCTGAGTTCAATTTTCTAGCTATTTCTCAAGCTTTGGGACTCCAGCGAACCACAGTGAGTGCCATTATCCACAAATGGCAAAAACATGGAACAGTGGTGAGCCTTCCCAGGTAGAGCTGGCCAACCAAAATTATGGCTAAAATGTTCACGACTCCACCGTAAGAAAGAGACTGGGCAAAAATGGCCTGCATAGCAGAGTTCCAAGACAAAAACCACTGATGAGCAAAAAGAACATAAAGGCTTGTCTTAATTTTGCCAGAAAACATCTTCAGCAAGAACATCATACAAACAATAAAATATGTGGTGGTAGTGTGATGGTCTGGGGCTGTTTTGCTGCTTCAGGACCTGGAAGACTTGATGTGGTAAATGGAAGCATGAATTCTGCTGTCTACCAAAAAAATCCTGAAGGAGAATGTCCGGCCATCTCCTCCTCCTGCCATGCCTGCAGTTTTGTTTGATGCCACGTCTGCAGGATCATCTGATGCTATGTATGCAGTTTCGCCTGCCACCATGCCTGCAGCTTTTCCTGACATCATACTCACGATCCTGCTCCCTGCTATGTCCACAGTCTTGTCTCTCGCCATGTCTGCGGTTTCCCCTGACGCCATGTCTGCAGCTTCGTTGGTCACCATGACTGCAACTTCACCTGTCAGCACGCCTGTAGCCCCGCTTGTTATCATGTCTGCAGCTTCGCTGATCACCATATATGAAGTTTTGCCTGTGACCATGCTTGAAGTTTCGCCTGTTACCACGCCTGAGGCTTTACCTGCCATCATGCCTGCTGTGTGGGCTGCAGCAGCAGAGTCATCGGAGTCACAGTTGGTGATGGAGCAAGAGTTAAGGCAAGTCCTCTTTTTTGTAGTTACTATGTCAATATTAGAGTGATCTTGCCTTACTCTTGGCAGGGAGACACAGTTGCAGATGCCATCTGCTCCTGAGCTCTCTCCGCCGGGCTCTACTGCTGCCAGTTAGTAACCTGGTGTTTGTCTCTCCTTCCCCCTCTGAGGCGGCTGTGTCGGGGATGGATTCCCAAGTGGCAGGGCTCGAGATCCCACAGCCTGAGCCACCTGGGCTTTTCATGGATCATCTTGCATTGTCTGGTTTTGCTGCTGTGCAGCAGTCATTGTTTGGTTTTGTCACTGATCAACCTCCACCTGCTGTTCCTGGGAGCGATGCGCTCCAACCGTCAACTTTTGAGCTCAGTGTACTGCAGCCACCTGCTGCTGTGCTAAAAGCTCTTTTGTTATTATTTCCTGAACTAAGGACTCCCGTGTTACCATGTATTGAATTAAAGGCTCCTATGTTATGGTCCCCTGAGCATGAAGCTCCATTGTTCAATTCAGTTCAATTCAAGTTTATTTATGTAGCGCCATTTCACAGCAACAGTCATCTCATAGCCCTTTCAACTGTAGGGGAAACCCCCACAATTGCAGAAAGACCCCAGCAATCAGGCGATCCCCTATGAGCAAGCGCTTGGCGACGGTGGAGAGGAAAAACTCCCTTTTAACAGGAAGAAACCTCCAGCAGAACCAGTCTCAGGGAGGGGCAGTCATCTGCTGCGACTGGCTGTGGGGTGAGGGGATAGAGAAGATGAAAAGAACAGACATGTAGAAAGCAAACAGCACGATGGGGACTCAATCTATGGGAGAGAACAAACAGATGTTAATGACCAGCAAAAAAAAAAAAATATTTCATTGAGAGTGAAGAAAGGAGTGAAGCCCAGTGCAATTATTGGAGGTCCCCTGGCTGTCTAAACCTAATAGCAGCATAACTAAGGGAGGGTTCAGAAACACATGATCCCACCCTAATTGTAGGCTATATCAAAAAGGAAGGTTTTTAGATTAGATTAGATTAGATTCAACTTTATTGTCATTACACATGTATGAATACAAGGTAACGAAACACAGTTTAGCATCCAATCAGAAGTGCAAAGGACAGCAGTGCAGTATATACGGTAATTAACAGTATGTGCAATTTAAGCAAATATATGCAAATATATGCAGCAGTGCAGAAAGTTAAAAGTACTGTTATGTGCAAATAATGTGCAATAAGTTAGATGTAGTTTTGTAGTTATGCAGTTATGTACAGGTGAGGATGGTAAAAGATGATTGTAAGAGAGTCAGCGGGGAACTAAGTTCAATAACGTGACAGCTGTTGGAAAGAAACTGTTCCTAAGCCTGCTGGTTCTAGTCCGAAGGCTTCTGAAACGTCTTCTGGAGGGGAGAAGCTGGAACAGTCCATGAGCAGGATGGTTGGAGTCCCTAAGAATGCTGCGTGCCCGGCGCAGACATCTTTTCCTGTAGACGTCCTCTATAGCTGGAAGTGGAGTCCCTGTGATGCGTTGGGTGGTTTTCACCACCCGCTGCAGCGCCTTGCGGTCAGCTACAGAGCAGCTCCCATACCAGAGTGTGATACAGTTGGTCAGGGTGCTCTCTATCACGCAGCGGTAGAAGTTGCCCAGGATGTCAGTTGACAGATGGTTCTTCTTCAATGTCCTCAAGAAGAAGAGGCGCTGATGGGCCTTCTTTTTTTCCACAATATCTTTATTGAACCTTTTTTTTTTTTTAACAAACATGATACAAACAATCAAACACTAACACTAAAGTACTACAAAAAAAAAAAAAATACCCTAAAAACACCAACAACCACCAACAAAATCAAGTCTTCAACAATGCTCCTCTGTTTAGTCTAGACAATCCAATACATTAGTATACATATTATGTTCACCAGTTTGGAATTTACAAGGTCCACACACATCATTCACCTTCTTCTTCAAGAGTTATGTTTAAATTTTTTACATAATCAATAAAAGGTCTCCATATATTCTCAAACACAATTTCCTTTGATTTCAGTATATATGTTATTCTTTCTAATGGAAGGTTTGTTAACATCTGTCTTAACCACTGAGTCACATCTGGTCTATGAGTCTTTTTCCATAATAGTGCAATACATTTTTTGGCATTAAGCAAACTGAGGTCTATGAATGTTCTTTCACTTTTATTGAAATTATGCTTTTCTGGGTACAGACCCAACAAAAACAGTTTAGGATTCAATATGATTTGTTTTGAGATTATTTTTTCAATTGTTACCCTCACCTCCTCCCAAAACATTCTTATTAATCTACATTCCCATAAACAATGAAATAGGGTTCCTTTACTTTCCATGCATTTTGTGCATGTATCTGGTATATTTTTGTTATATCTATTTAACTCCTCCGGTGTAACATACATCCGCATTAACCATTTGAAATGTATCAATTTAAGGCGTGCATTTATTGATTTGGTTTGAGCTTCTGTACAAGCCAATTCCCATTGTTCCTCTGAAATTTCAATTTGCAGATCTTCTTTCCAGTAGTTTAATCTTTTCAGTGAATTTTCACTTGAAGATAGTGTCAATGAGTTATAAAACTCTGAAATAATACCCTTTCTTTTACTATCTTTCATCATCATTTTTTCCAAGGATGAATAAATAGGTCGAGTGAGAGCTTTATTTTGATTTGATCGAATAAAGTTTCTAAGTTGAAGATATTTAAAAAAATGTGTTCTATTGAGATTAAATTTGATCCTCAGCTCTTCAAAAGACATTATGTTGTCTGCACATGGCAAATATAAATCCTGAATCTTTTGTATCCCTTTTAAATTCCATACTTTAAATACAGCGTCCGCTCTCCCTGGTTTAAAATATTGATTACCCCATATTGGACTAAATTGTGATAATAACTGTGGTTCTTTTAAATAGTTTTTAGCTTCACACCATATTTTGATCATATGCTTTACAAATGGATTTTTAACTTGTTTTTGTAATTTTTTTGCCGAATCTGAGTATATGAATATGGGAAGAGGTAAAGGTAAATTGTATGATTCCATTTCAGTCCAGTGAGGGAGATCATTTGATGAAAAATAATATGTCATAGACCTCAGTTGTGCCGACCAATAATACAACATAAAATTTGGACATTTCAGACCTCCACGATCAAATGGTAAATATAATAAGGACAAACGTAATCTAGCCCTCCTGTTGTTCCATATAAATTCCACTAACTTTTTTTTTATTCTTGAGAATAGATCTAAAGGTGGTGATAAGGGAATGTATTGAAATAAATAAAGTATTTTAGGTAAAATATTACTTTTAAGTATATTGATTCTCCCGATCATCGACATTGGTAGTGACATCCATCTCTGAGTTAACTCATTGATATCTGACATTAAGGCTTCATAGTTGACACTGGCGACTGATTCTAGCTTAGGCATAATTTGGATTCCTAAATATTTGAACTGATTTACAACATTGAATTGATTTACCTCAGGGGCTGGGTAATTTCTCTGGGTCTCATTTAGCATTAATATTGAAGATTTAGTTTTATTTATTTTATATCCTGATATTTCCCCAAAATTCTTTATTAAATTCAACAAGGTTGGAATTGATTTTTTTAGATTCGACATAAACAAAATTATATCATCGGCGTACAGGGAGATTTTATGTTCTGTTGGTCCAACTTTAATTCCATATATTTGTGAATGTAAACGTATCGCTATCGCTAAAGGTTCAATTGCCATAGTAAACAGTAAAGGTGAAAGTGGACAGCCTTGTCGACATCCTCTATTGATTTTTATTGGTTTTGAAATATTGTTATTTGTTAGGATTTCTGCTGTAGCATTATTGTATATTATTTGAACCCATTTTATGAAATTATTTCCAAGTCCAAACCTTTGTAGGACTTCAAAAAGAAAGGGCCATTCAACTCTATCAAAGGCCTTTTCGGCGTCCAATGATAGGAGAGCTGTATCCGGTGCTTCTTTATTAAAATAAATAATATTAAATAGTCTTCTTACATTATGGAAGCCTTGTCTACCCTTTATAAAGCCATTCTGATCTCGATTAATAATATTTGGTAAAATTTCTTGTATTCGTCTTGCTAAAATTTTACAGATTATCTTAAGGTCGGCGTTTAATAGGCTTATTGGTCTCATATTTTCACATTTATTAGAGGGCTTACCTGGTTTTGGCAACAGTATAATTAAGGCATTATTTATGTATGATGGTAAATTATTATTTTGAAATGCTTCTAAAACCATTTCCAAAAAAGGTTTTATTAATTTATTCTTAAATTTTTTATAAAGGTCAACTGGAAGACCATCTGGTCCTGCACTTTTTCCTGATTTCATATTATCAATGGCTAGCCCAACTTCTTCTTGACTAATTTTAGACTCCAATATCTCCCTGTTTTCATTTGGAATACACGGTATAGATAGTTCGTTCAAAAACCCATTTAGTTTTGTTAAATCAGGTTCATTTTTGGTATCATATAATTTTTCATAGTAATCTCTAAAGGCTCTATTAATTTCTAAAGGATCTATAACTACCTGTCCATTACTTATAATACTGGTAATTGGTGTTTTAATTTCCAATTGTTTAATCTGCCATGCTAATAATTTTCCTGATTTTTCACCTTGTTCATAAAAAGATTGTTTCAATCTTAGAAGACTCGAGGCAGCTCTATTCGCTGATTTTTTGTCGTATTCAGCTCTCAAAATCAGTAATTCATTCTCCAACCTTGGGTCACTTCCTGCATACACTTTTTCCTGAAGACTTTTTATTTTATGTTCCAATTTAGCTCTCTCCTCTCGAGTCTTCTTAGATTTTGATCCTGTATAACTAATAATATGTCCCCTAATAAAAGCTTTGAAAGCCTCCCACTTTACACATGCTGATGTTTGTGTAGTATTGATGTCAAAGAACTCGTCTATCTGTTTTTCTATATACTTGACAAATTCCTCATCCTGAAGCCATTTATGCTGAAATTGCCATCTACCTGATTCCTTTGTCAATTTTTTATCTACATATATTAGACAACAGGGTGCATGATCAGAAATCACGATGTTATCATAAAAGCAGTTTTGAATCTTGGACCTTAATTCTGTGGAAATCAAAAAATAATCAATACGTGAGAATGTCTTGTAGGTACTGGAATAACAAGAATAGGCTTTAACTTGTGGTTTCATTTCTCTCCATATATCTAACAATCTCAATTCTTTCATAAAATGATTAATAGTCATCCTACATCCAATGTGCGTACAATCCAGTCCTGTTGATCTATCCACACCTGGATTCAATGTACAATTAAAATCCCCTGCTATTATATGTTGCCCTGTAAGTGATGATAAGATGAGAAATAAATTAGCAAAGAACTTCTGATCATCTATATTGGGACCATATAAGTTCACAAGATTTATATTTTCTAATAGCAAAGAACCTTGAATGATTACATATCTTCCAAATTTGTCTCCAATTACATTTTTCACCTGAAAAGGAACTGATTTATGTATGAGAGTCATAACTCCCCTGGCTCGGGATGAAAATGAAGAGGTGAATACACTTCCCTGCCATCTACTCCTAATTCTTTTAACATCCTCCTCTATCAGATGAGTTTCTTGTAAAAACACAATTCTTGAACCCATGTCCTTTATTTTATTCATAACTTGTTTAAGTTTTTTTAAATTTTGTAGACCTCTGCAATTCCATGAAGTTAAATTAAGATTAACACTTTGGTCCATGATCAATAGAGAGTTTGGGATTACCTTGCAGTGTAAACATGCTCATACAGAGAAGCAAAAACATGAGTGGTTGAACATTCATCCTACAAACTACACACAAACAAATTTCCCCTTCCCACACTTGTGGCAAACCCCCCAAAATCAAAAGAAAAATTCTGTCTCCCGATATAGCCATCGACTGTTCCACACCCACGGGGAACAGCCTAAGCCACTCCTTCTTCATCCTCCCAATCACCCTAACTCTACTGCTTTTAATGACGTAACATTAACTCTCCTCTGTAGTTTTCCAACTTAACTCCAAAATTTTTAACAACTTTGTACATCATAGTTTTTTTTTTTTGTTTGTTTTGTTTTTGTTTTGTTTTTTTTAATATATAATACAATCTATATTTTGTAAACTTACTATTTACTTCAAGTCAGTCAGATGCCTGTGCAAATGCTTAATTATTCTACCTTATATTTTGTTCATGCTTAGCTCCCACCAGTCTCTTCTTCTTCTTTGATCTTCTTGATGAACTCCTGCGCCTCCTCTGGGGTCTTGAAAATGTGGGTTCTGCCCTCATACGTGGTCAGCAGTCTCGCAGGATAGATTACACCATGACGAATCCCAGGGTTGCGCAGCTCCTTACGTATGGGATCAAACTGCTTCCTCAATTGCTGGATTCCTGTGGCCAAATCTGGGTAGAACCGCACCTGCTGGTCCTGGTGTTTAATCTCTCCTTTAGCACGTGCAGCGTTGAAGATCTTCATCCTGTCTCTGTTGCTAAGAAACTTCATAATTAAGGTCCTCGGCGGTCCCTTATCTCTCCGTGGGCCAATACGATGTGCTTTTTCCAGAACCACTGCTGATTGCAACTCCTCGCTGCCCAGCACCTCCGGAATCCACTTTTCCAGAAAGGAACATACGTCCCGACCTTCTGATTCCTCTGGAAGACCCACCAGCCTCAAATTATTCTGTCTCGACCGAGATTCCAAATCCAAAATATTATCTTCCAGAGATTTATTTTTTTTTTCCAAAGTGCGCACCTTTAATTGAAGACGGGTGACGTCATCTTCAGCACTAGCGAGACGGAGCTCCATCTGCGCCGTTCGTTCTACACAGTCACCCAATTCCTTTCTTATTCCTTCCAACGCTGTCATAATCCCATCAAATCTAGAGGAAAAGTCCGCTCTCATTGAACTCATGGCAGCCATCAGCGCATCTGCGCCATTCCCCGCAAACATCGCACCGCCGCCAGCTTCCTCCGCCATATATGGAGTTTTGTTTGCTGCGTCACAGACCTGAAAGTCCGTAAATTTGGACTGTTTCGGCGGGTCGCTTTTTCCTTTTCCTGGTTTTCCAGCCTTAGGCTTCGCCGACATATCCTCGCCCAAACGCTGGGATACGTTCTGTCCCAAATGAGAGAGTTATTTGCCGATTTTTTTTCTCCAGGAGCAGAGCAGAGCGAGACACGTCCGTCCTACGTGGCAGCCATAACCGGAGATTGCTGATGGGCCTTCTTGATCAGACTACTGAGTCTGATGACTACTCAGAGTTGGGACCAGGAAGCAGAGTCGCAGTCTTACACGCCTCTCTGCAGCTCCTCTTCATCCGCCACCCTTCAGCTTAGCCCCTGTCTTCCCCATCAGAGAATCGTTGTCTGCTCCCTCCAAAGTAAATAAAAATATAATGTATAAGCATCCCAAAGTGATAAAGCAAAATATTGGTAAAACTCAAATTAAACATAAAGCCTCTAAATTGAATGATTTGGCCTCTGTTCCTCCTCATAATTTAAAAATTAAATGTGGTTTATTAAATATTAGGTCTCTAACTCCCAAGTCTCTGTTAGTCCATGATCTGTTAATTGATCATCAGATTGATTTAATTTCCCTTACAGAGACTTGGTTAGGACAAGAGGATTATGTTGGTTTAAATGAATCAACTCCCTCTGGTTATTTAAACTGTCAAAATCCCAGAAGTTCTGGTCGTGGAGGAGGAGTAGCATCAATTTACCATTCCAAATTACTAGTTAATGTAAAGCAAAAAACATGTTATAATTCCTTTGAGGGCCTGGTCCTCAGTGTTGGGCACTTTAGCAATTCCAGGTTAAACCCAATTTTATTTGCCATAGTTTATCGTCCCCCATCAACCTATTCAGAATTTTTATCCGAATTTCCTGATTTCTTAGCTGATTTAGTGCTGAAATCTGATAGAATAATTATAGTAGGGGACTTTAATATACATGTGGATGTAGATAGTGACTGCCTTAATGTGGCTTTTAATTCAATATTAGACTCGATTGGATTTTCTCAGAAAGTAGGAAATTCTACTCATTACCTCCACCATACATTGGACCTTGTTCTGACATATGGCATAGAAATAGAAAATCTTGTAGTGTCTCCTCATAACCCTGTACTGTCAGACCATTGTCTGTTAACCTTTGATTTTACTATTTCTGACTATTTGGCTCCTAAAGAAAAATATTATCACAGTAGATGCCTCTCAGATGATGCTGTTTCCAAATTTATGCAGATTGTTTCCTCTATGCCATGTGTCAACACAACGGAAATAAGCTATAGACAGCTTGCTCCTTCTGTAATTGATAACATGGTGGATAGTGTTTCAGCTTCTCTGCATCAGGCTCTAGACTTGGTGGCCCCCTTAAAAAAGAAAAAGTCTAATCAGAGATTTTTAACTCCTTGGTTCAACACAGAAACTCGTAGCTTAAAACAGAAGACTCGTCAATTAGAAAGAAAATGGCGCTCTACTAATTTAGATGAAATCTATTTAGCTTGGAGAAATCATCTTTTAATTTATAAAAAATCTCTTAGAAAAGCTAGAACGAGTTATTACTCTGCATTAATAGAAGAGAACAAGAATAATCCCAGGTTTCTTTTCAGTACTGTAGCCAGGTTGACAAAGAGTCAGGACTCTGTCAATCCTAGCATCCCCTTAGAGCTTACTAGTCAGGACTTTATGAACTTTTTCAATAATAAAATTTCATCCATCAGAGATAAAATCAATCAGATTCTTCCCACAGTTAACTTAAATACTGTAACTACTACAACTCCTTCTATTGATGTCTGTCTTGATGAGTTTACTCCAATCAACCTTTGTGAGTTAGACAAAATAGTTTCCTCATCCAAACCTTCAACTTGTCTTTTAGACCCTATTCCTACCAGGTTATTTAAAGAAGTCTTCCCACTTATTGGTAGCTTTATTCTTCATATAATCAATTCTTCATTAACTTTAGGCCATGTACCACAGGCTTTTAAAACGGCTGTAATTAAACCCTTACTCAAAAAGCCAACGCTAGATCCAGGAGATTTAGCTAACTATAGACCAATCTCTAATCTCCCTTTCATTTCAAAAATCTTAGAAAGAGTTGTTGCTACGCAATTATTTGACCACCTGCAGGGAAATGGTTTATTTGAGGAGTTTCAATCTGGGTTTAGAATCCATCATAGTACTGAAACAGCCTTAGCGAAGGTCACTAACGACCTCCTCATTGCATCTGATAATGGACTAGTTTCTGTACTTGTCCTTTTAGATCTTAGTGCAGCTTTTGATACTATTGATCATAATATTCTACTTGATAGATTAGAACACTATGTTGGACTTAATGGAACTTCGTTGCAGTGGTTTAGATCTTATTTATCTGATAGGTTCCAGTTTGTTCATGTAAATGATGAGTTTTCTCTCAGCTCAAAGCTTAGTCATGGAGTTCCACAGGGATCTGTGCTTGGCCCTACTCTTTTTAGTTTATATATGCTTCCGTTAGGCAACATTATTAGAAAGCACTGTATACATTTTCACTGTTATGCAGATGACACACAATTATACCTGTCAATGAAGCCAGATGATACTAATCAATTAGCCAAGTTAGAAGCCTGTCTTAAGGAAATCAAAGTTTGGATGACTTGTAATTTCCTGCTATTAAATTCAGATAAGACTGAAGTCATTCTTGTTGGTCCAAAAAACCTTAGAAATTCCTTTCCAAATCAAACTTTCAGTTTGAATGCAGTTACTCTTTCTCTTAATAGCTCTGTGAGGAACCTTGGAGTTATTTTTGATCAGGATTTGTCCTTCAATTCACATATTAAATTTGTTTCTAAGACTGCCTTCTATCATTTGCGTAATATTGCCAAGATTAGGAGCATCTTGTCTCAGAGTGATGCTGAGAAGCTGATCCACGCTTTTGTTAGCTCGAGATTAGATTATTGTAATTCTTTATTATCAGGCTGTCCTAAAACATCTTTAAAAAGTCTTCAGCTGATCCAAAATGCTGCAGCAAGAGTTTTAACAGGTACTAGAAAGAGAGATCATATCTCTCCGGTTCTGGCCTCTCTTCATTGGCTTCCCATAGAGTTTAGAATTAAGTTTAAAATCCTTCTTCTTACTTACAAAGCTCTAAACAATCAGGCTCCTTTTTATTTAAAAGATCTGATACTACCGTATCATCCTAACAGAGCACTACGCTCCCAAAATGCAGGTTTACTTGTAATACCTAGAATCTCCAAAAGTACAATGGGAGGCAGAGCCTTTAGTTATCAAGCTCCTCTCCTGTGGAATCAGCTGCCAATCTGGATTCGGGAGTCAGACTCGATCTCTGTTTTTAAGAATAGGGCTAAAACCTACCTTTTTGATATAGCCTACAATTAGGGAGGGATCATGTGTTTCTGAACCCTCCCTTAGTTATGCTGCTAATAGGTTTAGTCAGCCGGGGGACCTTCAGTAATGCACTGGGCCTCACTCCTTTCCTCACTCTCTATGAAATATTTTTTTTTTTTTGCTGGTCATTAACATTTGTTTGTTCTCTCCCATAGATTGAGTCCCCATCGTGCTGTTTGCTCTCTACATGTCTGTTCTTTTCTTCTTCTCTGTCCCCTCACCCCCCAGCCAGTCGCAGCAGATGACTGCCCCTCCCTGAGCCTGGTTCTGCTGGAGGTTTCTTCCTGTTAAAAGGGAGTTTTTCCTCTCCACCGTCGCCAAGTGCTTGCTCACAGGGGATCGCCTGATTGCTGGGGTCTTTCTGCAACTGTGGGGGTCCTCCCTACAGTTGATAGTGCTATGAGATGACTGTTGTTGTGAAATGGCGCTATATAAATAAAGTTGAATTGAATTGAATTGAATCAGGCTGGTGATGTTCACTGACCAGGACAGGTCCTCTGAGATGTGGGTCCCCAGGAATTTGAAGCTGGGGACACGTTCAACAGCTATGCCATTGATATGGATGGGGTCATGTGTCTCTTCCCTCTCCTTCCTGTAGTCCACTATGAGCTCCTTGGTTTTGCTGGTGTTAAGGAGCAGGTTATTGTCAGCGCACCAAGTAGCCAAGTGCTCAACCTCTGCCCTGTAATCTGACTCGTCGTTGTCCCTGATGAGTCCAATCACCGTGGTGTCATCTGCGAACTTTATGATGGAATTGGATCCATACATAGGCCTGCAGTCATGGGTGTAGAGGGAGTAGAGGAATGGGCTGAGCACACAGCCCTGTGGTACACCAGTGTTGAGTGTGATGACGGAAGAACGGTTGGGGCCTGACCTAACATGCTGGGGTCTGTTGGTCAGAAAATCCATGATCCAGTTGCAGGTGGAGGTACTGATTCCCAGGTCCCCAAGTTTGGTGAGCAACTTGGAGGGGATAACTGTGTTGAATGCTGAGCTGAAGTCAATAAACAGCATTCTTGCGTAGGTGTTCTTGTCATCCAGGTGTGAGAGTACATAGTGCAGCGCTGTAGAAACCGCATCCTCTGTGCTCCTGTTGCTCCGGTAGGCAAACTGATGAGGGTCCAGTGTAGGGGGCAGGCATTTTTTGAGCTGTGCTAAGACCAGTCGCTCAAAGCACTTCATGACTATGGGCGTCAGTGCCACAGGGCGATAGTCATTTAGGCACGATGGTGTTGAATGTTTTGGCACTGGTACTATTGAAGTGGTCTTGAAGCACGCTGGTACCACGGCCTGGGCCAGGGACAGATTGAAGATGTCTGTGAAGACCCCTGCCAGCTGCTCAGCGCATTCCCTCAGCACACGCCCAGGAATGCCATCAGGGCCAGCAGCCTTACGTACGTTGACATGACTCAGTGCATTACGGACGTCGGTGTGGGTGAGTGTGAGGTGGTGGAGGTCATCAGAGGGTGGGAAATTGATGTTCTTTTCATTGTTGTCCTTGTCAAAACGAGCATAGAAGTTATTTAGCTCATTGAGAAAGGGCACAGTCATGGCTATAGGTATGGAGTTGCTGGGCTTATAATCAGAGATAGCTTGAATGCCCTGCCACATACGTCGGGGGTCAGAGTCCCCAAAATGTTCCTCCACCTTCAGCTTGTAGCTGTGCTTGGCCTTCTTGATGCCCCTCTTCAGATCTGCCCTGGATGAACTGTAGGCCTGTGCATCACCAGATCTAAAGGCATTGTTACGTGCTTTTAGCAGAAGTCGCACTTCTCTGTTCATCCACGGCTTCTGATTTGGGTACGTGGTGACCTGTCTTTCCGTGGTGACACTGTCAATAGTGGTGTTGATATGGTCCAGGACTGAGTGGGTGTAAGAGTTGATGTTTATGTGGGAGCCACAGGTAGCCTGAGAGGTGAACATACTCCAGTCTGTGTTCCTAAACTTCTCCTGGAGTACAGAGTCAACCCCCTCTGGCCACACTTTGATGGTCCTCACTGATGGCTTCACCCGGTTGATGAGCGGTACATACTTGGGGGTAAGGAACAAGGATAAATGATCAGACTGACCTAGGTGGGGGAGGGGAGTTGCTGTGTAGGCTCCCACAATATTGGTGTAAACATGGTCCAATGTTTTGTCCCCTCTTGTGTGACAGGAGACATGCTGGTAGAATTTAGGAAGCACTGTCTTGAGGTTAGAGTGGTTAAAATCACCCGCCACAATAAATGCTGCCTCTGGGTGTGCAGTTTGTTGTTTGCTAATAGCTGCATGCAGTTCTTTCATAGCAAGCTTAGCATTAGCATCCGGAGAAATGTAAGCGGCTGTTATGATGGTACAAGTGAACTCACGTGGCAGATAGAAAGGTCTACATTTAATCATGAGAAACTCCAGGTTAGCTGAGCAGTGTCTCTCAACAGTGACAGAGTTCGTGCACCAAGCCTTGTTAATATAAATGCACAATCCCCCCCCTCTTGTCTTACCGGAGTCAACTGCTGCTCTGTCTGCCCGGAGCGTGTGTAGGCCGGCTAGCTCGATAGCATTGTCGGGTATTCCACTGTGAAGCCATGTTTCCGTAAAAATCATGATATTGCAGTTCATAAGTTTCTTATTGTTGGTGATCCGAAGCCGTAGTTCACTCATTTTGCTCGCCAGAGACCGTACATTAGCAAGGAAAATACTGGGTAGCGATAGCCGGTGCGGTGTTAGCTTTAGCTTAGCTCTTAGCCCACCGCGCTTACCCCTCCTTTGTTTACGTTCCTTACGCCGCCTGCGAGCACTTCCGGTCGGTCGGGAAGCCTGCCGAGCGTCGGGAGTTCTCCAGAGCTCCGGGATGAGACGTAGATTCAGACGTAGGTTGCTGATAAAAAGGTCGTTATCGTTGTTTTGTAATCCAATATTCAAAAGCTCATCTCGGGTGTAAGATGTAAAAGCAGAGCTGTTCTGAACGAACATACCCGAAATGAGCAGAAATAACACTGCTAGTCCCCAGAATCTGGTAGGACGCTGAGCCTCACGTTGTGCACGCGCCGCCATCTTGCGCCGAAAAACCCTATTCTTAAAAACAGAGATCGAGTCTGACTCCCGAATCCAGATTGGCAGCTGGTTCCACAAGAGAGGAGCTTGATAACTGAAGGCTCTGCCCCCCATTGTACTTTTGGAGAGTCTAGGTATTACAAGTAGTCCAGCATTTTGGGAGTGTAGTGCTCTGTTAGGATAATAGGGTAATATCAAATCTTTTAAATAAAAAGGGGCCTGATTGTTAAGAGCTTTAAAAGTGAGAAGAAGGATTTTAAACTTAATTCGAAACTCTATGGGAAGCCAATGAAGGGGGGCCAGAACCAGAGAGATATGATCTCTCTTTCTAGTACCCATTAAAACTGTTGCAGCAGCATTTTGGATCAACTGAAGACTTTTGAGAGATGTTTTAGGACAACCTGATAATAAAGAGTTAGAATAATTTAATCTCGAGCTAACAAAAGCGTGGATCAGTTTCTCAGCATCACTCTGAGACAAGATTCTCCTAATCTTGGCAATATTATGCAAATGATAGAAGGCAGTCTTAGAAACAAATTTAATATGTGAATTGAAAAACAGATCATGATCAAAAATAACTCCAAGGTTCCTCACAGAGCTATTAAGAGAAAGAGTAACTGCATCCAAACTAAAAGTTTTATTTGGAAAGGTATTTCTAAGGTTTTCTTGGACCAACAAGAATGACTTCAGTCTTATCTGAATTTGATAGCAGGAAATTACAAGTCATCCAAGCTCTGATTTCCTTAAGACAGGCTTCTAACTTGGCTAATTGATTACTATCATCTAACCTCATTGACAGGTATAATTGTGTGTCATCTGCATAACAATGAAAATGTATACAGTGCTTCCTAATAATGTTGCCTAACAGAAGCATATATAAACTAAAAAGAGTAGGGCCTTACACAGATCCCTGTGGAACTCCATGACTGAGCTTTGAGTTGAAAGAAAACTCATTATTGACATCAACAAACTGGAACCTATCAGATAAATAAGATCTAAACCACTGCAACGAAGTTCCAGTAAGTCCAACATAGTGTTCTAATCTATCAAGTAGAATATTATGATCAATAGTATCAAAAGCTGCACTAAGGTCTAAAAGGACAAGTACAGAAAAAAGTCCATTATCAGATGCGATCAGGAGGTCATTAGTGACCTTCACTAAGGCTGTTTCAGTACTATGATGGGTTCTAAACCCAGATTGAAACTCTTCAAATAAACCTTTTCCCTGCAAGTGGTCAAATAATTGCGTAGCAACAACTCTTTCTAAGATTTTTGAAATGAAAGGGAGATTAGAGATTGGTCTATAGTTAGCTAAAACTCCTGTATCCAGCGATGGCTTTTTGAGCAAGGGTTTAATTACAGCCGTTTTAAAAGCCTGCGGTGTGGCTCACATATTTTGACTGCATATGTATAAGCACAGGTGTGAGATGCTTAGAACTGCATGTGTTGTTTGACCTCACGTCTTGGATGGAACAATGCATCTGGACCTCCTGAGGATAACTGCAGGAGGCGGAGGTGCCGTGATAAGACTTTGGGAAGACTTCCTGACCTCCTGGGGTCAGATGGACGACGAAGGGACTTGGGGGGAGAATTATTGTCAATGGGGGGTTTTGGCGACAATGTGTGATTTTGCCTCTGATGTTCTATGTATAAATGTGGGGTTTTTTGGGGAGTTCACTCTCTTCTTGTCTAGAGAGAATGCTGGGGATGTGAAATCTTCAATAAACCTGAATTGAGAAATAAATCCAGTCTCCTTATTTCACGCTCCCCACATTGATGACCAAAGACGTGCAATGTCTAGAACCAATTCCCCCGAAACAGACTCATCAGGGACCGCTCGAGCGAGCACTGTCTCGATCAAGCTACCGGAGTTCTGGCAGGACAACCCAGACTCGTGGTTCCTCCAGGCCGAAGCCCAGTTCGCACTCGGGGGAATAACGGCGGATGACACAAAATTCTACCATGTCATCGCCAAGCTCGACAACCGCACAGCTCGATACGTGCGGAGCCTGGTGCAGCACCCGCCCGCTGGCGAAAAATACAACGAACTGAAGGCTGCCCTCATCCAGTGTTTCACGCCCTCAGCCGAGGAGAGAGCTAGGAGGCTCCTGGCTCTGCGCGACTTGGGAGGACGCAGGCCAGTCGACCTGATGGAAGACATGCTACAGCTGAGAGACACAGACAATGATGATTTCCTGTTCAAGCACATCTTCCTGAGAACCCTTCCGACGCAGATGAGGGCGACCCTGTCGGGCACTCGTTGTGTGACCCAGCGAGACTTCCGTGCACTGGCCCTAGAAGCGCAGCGGATCCTCGACTCCTACGGGGAGCAGGCAACCACCGCAGCAGCAGCAGACCTCGGAGCGGCGGCCGGGAGCAGCGGAGGGCCAGAGGCAGCGGAACCGATCCCACCAACAATGGCAGCAGCGTGGTACCAACGCAGCGGAGGAGACGACCTCTGCTTTTACCATCGGCGTTTCGCAGAGAAGGCGCACAGGTGTGTGCCGCCGTGCCACTTCAAGAGCTCGGGAAACGCCAGGACCGGGAGTCGTTAGCAGCATCAGCCCTCGGCGAGCGGAACAGGCTGCTCTACCTCACAGATGCGCGCTCTGGGCGGCATTTCCTCGTGGACACGGGCGCCCAAGTGAGTTTCATCACCCCAACCTACACTGACCGACTCGCAGGCCCCCGTGGTGACGGAGCAACAGCGGCGAACGGCTCGAGCATTAAGACCTTCGGCGAAAGGACTCTGCTTCTGTCCTTGCACCGCCGCACTTATGAATGGACCTTTATTATAGCAGCGGTGAGTTTCAACATGTTAGGTGCTGATTTTCTGTGCTCACATGGGTTGTTAGTTGATCTTGCCAACAGGCGCTTGGTTAATGCACTCTCCTTTTATTCAATCCCTTGTGC